>JAKTQX010000005.1:398145-478961 GCA_030559035.1 Ogataea wickerhamii
TTCACGTACTTTTTCACTCTCTTTTCAAAGTTCTTTTCATCTTTCCTTCACAGTACTTGTTCGCTATCGGTCTCTCGCCAATATTTAGCTTTAGATGGAATTTACCACCCACTTTGAGCTGCATTCCCAAACAACTCGACTCTTCGAAAACATCTTATATAGAAATGGACACCTCATCGCACGGGATTCTCACCCTCTATGACGTCCTGTTCCAAGGAACATAGACAAAGGCCAAATCAAAGATTGTTTTCTCCAAATTACAACTCGGATACCGAAGGTACCAGATTTCAAATTTGAGCTCTTGCCGCTTCACTCGCCGCTACTAAGGCAATCCCTGTTGGTTTCTTTTCCTCCGCTTATTGATATGCTTAAGTTCAGCGGGTAATCCTACCTGATTTGAGGTCAAACTTTATGATTTAAAAGTTTATTAGGCAAAGCCAAAAACCATGTAATGCTTCAGTAATCGCCAACCAACGATGGATTAAACCTAATACATTGGAAAAAAACAATTACTGCTCAAAACATGAGCTCATGCCAATTCATTTCAAGCGAACTCCCGGAGGAGTAAACGCCCATCACCAAACCTTGGGGGTTTGAGAAGGAAATGACGCTCAAACAGGCATGCCCTCCGGAATACCAGAGGGCGCAATGTGCGTTCAAAGATTCAATGATTCACGAAAATCTGCAATTCACATTACTTATCGCATTTCGCTGCGTTCTTCATCGATGCGAGAACCAAGAGATCCGTTGTTGAAAGTTTTGAATTTTAGTTAAAAGAGAACCTCCGAAGAAATTCTCTCCTATAGTTTCAATGACTAGTGTATAATATCACGTTAAACAATCTTCAAAGAAAATCGCACAACAAAACGAGTTTTGTAAATTCTCTGGCCAGCATTGTAGCTTTTACACCACGACTGGCCAAAGCAAATTTGTCTCTAATAGAAAAAACAATGTGTGAAGAGGTTCTTCAAGCCTTTGGAATAAAATGGTCCCCAGTTAAATGCTTCGTCGCGCACGCAGTATTTCAGCAGCGCAAACAAAAATCATAAAACTAAAAAACACATTTCAGCTTGAATAGAATACTGTAATGATCCTTCCGCAGGTTCACCTACGGAAACCTTGTTACGACTTTTAGTTCCTCTAAATGACCAAGTTTGACTAAATTCTCAGTTCCAAGATGGAGTTGCCCCCTTCTCTGAGCCAATCTTGAAGCCTCACTAAGCCATTCAATCGGTACTAGCGACGGGCGGTGTGTACAAAGGGCAGGGACGTAATCAACGCAAGCTGATGACTTGCGCTTACTAGGAATTCCTCGTTGAAGAGCAATAATTGCAATGCTCTATCCCCAGCACGACGGAGTTTCACAAGATTACCCGGACCTCTCGGCCAAGGATAGTACTCGTTGGCTCCGTCAGTGTAGCGCGCGTGCGGCCCAGAACGTCTAAGGGCATCACAGACCTGTTATTGCCTCAAACTTCCATCGGCTTGAAACCGATAGTCCCTCTAAGAAGTGAAAAATCAGCAAAAGCTAATATTACTATTTAGTAGGTTAAGGTCTCGTTCGTTATCGCAATTAAGCAGACAAATCACTCCACCAACTAAGAACGGCCATGCACCACCACCCACAAAATCAAGAAAGAGCTCTCAATCTGTCAATCCTTATTGTGTCTGGACCTGGTGAGTTTCCCCGTGTTGAGTCAAATTAAGCCGCAGGCTCCACTCCTGGTGGTGCCCTTCCGTCAATTCCTTTAAGTTTCAGCCTTGCGACCATACTCCCCCCAGAACCCAAAAACTTTGATTTCTCGTAAGGTGCCGAGTGGGTCAAAAAAGAAACACCACCCGATCCCTAGTCGGCATAGTTTATGGTTAAGACTACGACGGTATCTGATCATCTTCGATCCCCTAACTTTCGTTCTTGATTAATGAAAACGTCCTTGGCAAATGCTTTCGCAGTAGTTAGTCTTCAGTAAATCCAAGAATTTCACCTCTGACAACTGAATACTGATGCCCCCGACCGTCCCTATTAATCATTACGATGGTCCTAGAAACCAACAAAATAGAACCATAACGTCCTATTTTATTATTCCATGCTAATATATTCGAGCAAAGGCCTGCTTTGAACACTCTAATTTTTTCAAAGTAAAAGTCCTGGTTTGCCAACACCGAAGTGAAGGTTAGCCAGAAGGAAAGACCCGGTTAAATCCAGTACGTGCCAAATAGGCAGACCAGCTAACCAGGCCCAAGGTTCAACTACGAGCTTTTTAACTGCAACAACTTTAATATACGCTATTGGAGCTGGAATTACCGCGGCTGCTGGCACCAGACTTGCCCTCCAATTGTTCCTCGTTAAGGTATTTACATTGTACTCATTCCAATTACAAGACCCGTAAGGGCCCTGTATCGTTATATATTGTCACTACCTCCCTGTGTCAGGATTGGGTAATTTGCGCGCCTGCTGCCTTCCTTGGATGTGGTAGCCGTTTCTCAGGCTCCCTCTCCGGAATCGAACCCTTATTCCCCGTTACCCGTGAAAACCATGGTAGGCCACTATCCTACCATCGAAAGTTGATAGGGCAGAAATTTGAATGAACCAGCTCCAGCACAAGGCCATGAGCTTCGAAAAGTTATTATGAATCATCAAAGAGCCCGAAGGCATTGATTTTTTATCTAATAAATACACCCCTTCCAGAAGTCGGGGCTTTAAGCATGTATTAGCTCTAGAATTACCACGGTTATCCATGTAGTAAAGGAACTATCAAATAAACGATAACTGATTTAATGAGCCATTCGCAGTTTCACTGTATAAATTGCTTATACTTAGACATGCATGGCTTAATCTTTGAGACAAGCATATGACTACTGGCAGGATCAACCAGATAACTATCTGATGTTAGACGAATCTAACATGCGCTCAACTCAAAGAACCCCGAAAGGAACCTTGAGTAAAAGCTGCAGATATTTATAATAGATGACAACTAAGCTTCTGAAAAGCAGAGTCGGTAGCTGCTCAACTACCGTTTGCCTGTTACAGCCCACGGTAGAAACAGACTACATCCATGTAGCTCTCTTTGAGTTCTCCTGAACAATTTCCGCAAAAAGTGACTTTCATGTGATCCATAAAATTCATTTTTACATCATTGCCCTGGAAGGAGGTTACCAAAAAAGAAATCACGCTGAATAAACAGCGGCTACTCTCTAAGGCAGACCCCCAAGTTGTTTTTAGTAGAATTCTTGCCATAGGCTAATAATCCACCAAATCCATCAGCGCTCACACACAGAAATTATTAGAAATCTGATATGAGACTGTTCAGGCTACTCAGTCAGAAGAAAAAAATATTTTTCTTCGTGCCCAAGACCACCCATGTTGAATTTAAGCCTTGAAAGGAATCTGATCTTACGATAACAGTTTCACTCTCTCCACTTATCAACGAGGCCTTCTGGAGATACCTTAAGCATCTCCAAACAAGAAATTGTAACCCAAAACCAGTCCAGAGCCTAGGCTCCTTTCCAATTCCATTTTAAATCTCTTTTAATGCTTTCGCATGAAGTACCTGCTGTATTTCTCATAAACACAAGTCTCATTGTTTTCCAATCTTTTTACAAACACTTACTAATTATTTTGTACTTTTTTTGTTTTTATATCCCTGTGTATTTTTTCTTTTACTTTCGATTTCTTTACCATTTTCCTCCAGCATCCTCATCAAGAGCGCTAATGTTGAGTTTTTTTTTTTTCCTCACTACTGCAGCTCCCATCAAAATCACAACCTCTCCAAATATACTCCAACCACACACAACTAATCTGACCTTATCGGCCGTCGTAACAATAACACTCATGCACATGCACTGGCCTTCACCATCTCTTACTGCCAATCCGCTTCTATTACAACTCCTTTTACGTCCCATTTCACTAACCCCACATATTTATTGTTATACATATATAAAACTTCTCATCGTCTCTCCCCTCTTACCCATATCTCTCACTTCCACCTTGAAAACAGCAACAGTAGCACTCTCACTACAGAACGCTTCAACAACTCTCTAGCTAGTGTAGAAACTCATCGGCCCTCTAATCCCGCCCCTTCCATCTCTCTGACTCCCACTCTCCTCTACACTCGCATCCCATATACCCACCTACTTTTCTTACCATTTCGGTTGCGGCCATATCTAGCAGAAAGCACCGTTTCCCGTCCGATCAACTGTAGTTAAGCTGCTAAGAGCCTGACCGAGTAGTGTAGTGGGAGACCATACGCGAAACTCAGGTGCTGCAATCTTTTTTTTTTTTTTATTTTTTTTTTATTTCTCTCTCTTCATATATATATTCTTTTATCAAACCGCTGATCATAATGATATTGGTCTTCATCATAAAGTTGCCCACCATATAGGTTCCAATGATATTCGAGGCCATGCGCTCCAATTACTAACATCTTATGTATCAAACATTCGGTGGACAGGAACAATACTTCAGCCGCCACAAAATAGTCAGTGCTCCATACCTTAATTCATCTCGGGTCTCAGTTCAAATAGTTTTCAATAAAGTAATTTCTCTGAATCATACTGTATCTGTAATTTCAATCAAAAGTGGATCTTACAATTTTGATCAAGATTATTGATCACCTGTATCCGTTAGCATTGTAGTGGATATCTTCTGGTATGGGCTATTGTATGCAGAACAGATACTATTAAGACCGTGAAGGTCGCTTACGTGGGCGGCAATAGAAAAACCAATAAAGAAACCCTGAGTTTTGAGCAAGCTCACAAGGCTTTCAAAATTCTGTCTCCTGTACAAAAAGTCCAAGATAGTTTAGTGGTTAGAATTCTCGCTTGTCACGCGGGAGACCGGGGTTCAATTCCCCGTCTCGGAGTTTTTTTTGCTGCTTTTTCTCAAATATTTAAACCTGGTACCTATATACTTCCAAAAATAGCGCTACTGCTCAGAAGTTGCACTATAAAGATTTCCTTTCGCAAGCCAGTTCCTCAAACCAAAGGCATAAGTAGTAACTACTACGGATGGGGTATAATTACTTCAAAGCATCGAGCGAAACGAAACGGGCAGAATCTGTTCTGCAACATTGAGAAACCGCTATGGGGAAAAAAACACAACGTGTCTTGTGTCACTGACAAGTGTGCTTTTACGAACTAGCTTGACTAGTTAGTTATGCGAAGAATATTAAACCATACGCAACCTGTCCACTCCATTTACAAATTGTTCACGCATGTTTCTCATTCTAGTCCATATATTTCGACCTGTCAGTTTTGACTTCAGGTGTCTTTGATACACATCATACCCAACATCCATGTTCCCCACCTGCTTTAACCGTAATATTCCTTACTCGGGCAAAATGTTTTGCCCGGTAACTCTGTTGCCCAGAGTAACTAGTAGAAAACGCTGAACTTTCAAAGATAGGAAGGGTTTCAAATCAAACCTCCGAGGAGTTGAATTTTTGAGATCTAGAGTCAGACGTGATACACCATGACCTATTTCAGGAAGAGCAATTTATATGATTTCATCATTGAGTCAAGGATGATGACAAGCATGCCTTCCTTACACTTGAGCGTTTAAGTACAGGAAGTGCGCAACTACAAAAGGCTAGCAGTTTTATTCGTTGCCTCAAAATATTCTATAATCTTTGGACTAATTTCGCTTCAAAGGTCAGAGTTGTCGCCCTCGCTCAACAGTAATCAGCTCATTGTATTAATCTTCTCCTAAATTGGGTCACTGCTATTATCCATTTTGTCCAATTTTAAAGTGAGCGCTCTAATTTGACCCAATGTATTTTGATTTCCCTATTCTTCTTCCATGTATAAAAAAGGTAGCCATAATGCAGAGGGGGAATTTATCTCTATTTATACGCCCTTGCTAACTTTAAGGGGATATAATGGACATAGCGCTCTGGACTAGGTAATATAGGCGGATGAAGTCGTATGAGATGAGTTTCACTCTAATTTCACATGACGCAAAGGACGAGGTCTTTCTATCAAAGAAGATAAGCTACACGACAATATGATTTAGTCTTGGAAAGTATAGTTTTACTTTTGACTTCTTGAAATTTATATATTATTTAATTGCACCTTGGTGGGGAAAATCAATATGGACTAGACTAGGTGTCATTCCAAAGACAAAAATGTAAGAGATGGATAGTTTCATATCAGTATGACGCGAAAAGGCACGACATTAACGTTAGCAGTACTTGCAGCAAACATCTAAAAGAACCTATGATTAATTACTCGTAAGTGCTACTGGAAGAAATGAGTTAGTAGCGCTGCATATATTCATATCGAACCCGCACAGGAAATAGGAAGACAGAATCTCCAAAATTCAAGCGCGGAGTTCGAGAGACGCTGGGGCACCTTGGCAAGATAGTAGCTGGTTCAAAAAGTCACATAGGTAATTGTTAGAAAGAAACTTATAAAGCATTGTTGAGTGTATACCTTATGTGAGATAAGTGGATTTATGTTATGAGATCATTTATCTTGGGATTAATGTTTTTTCTTTTAGCTTCCATACTGATTTTCCACAAGCAACTTGCAAAAAAGTGGACGAAACTTGGATCTTTTTGAGAATGAGCGATGAAGTATACATTTGGAGTTCACTGAGACTTTGAAACACTTCAAGAGTGTAAGTGCAGCTGTTACTTGAACTCTGATAGACCTGTGAATCTATTTGATATATTTCACATTCATAAAGGAAATCAAGTCCACATATGACTTTCTACGAAAAAATGCCTTTGGAATGCATAATAGCTTTTTGATAATAGGATGAGTGATGACGTATTTTTTGGACTCCTAAGTACTCAATACTGTTAAGGGTTAGGGACTCATGTAGTGTCTCATGAATGCTGAATAAATAGTTATATCCTTTAGGGTGGAGAGAAATCAAGGAGCGCCCCGTTCAGCAGGCAAACCGTTTTCTTTACACAGCTAAAATGGAGGAGGGGAGCTTTTACTAAACCCCATTGGCAAATCAATTGTCTATGACAATCAAGCACTCCAAGAGTGACCCACCAATGGTATCTTGGAAAGTATGTGTCCTCGCACCAGCAAGACTTTTGCGGTTATCAATGTCATCCGTTTTATGCTCTTATTCTTCACTCAAATAGTATATTCTATTTAATATCAACTTCCCCTTGTTAGGCTAAGAAGCTGCTGAGAGTTTAACCTTGCTCACCAAAATCTAGATCATGATATTATATATCTCATCTTCTCCGAAAGAAAAGATCTTGTCACCATTGCCATGTGGCTAGTAGTGCGACTTATATCACAGACTCTGAGTTTAGGGAGTAAGTTCATATAAGGTGCTTTGATTCTTTCTACCTCCCTGATGATTTGAATATTCCTTTTACATGGAAGAGAGAACGAAGAATTAAATATATATCGAGTTTATCAATCAATCAAAAAGCTAGCACATTGGTAATAGCTAGTATGAATAACGCTACTGTGCTGACGCTAGTAAGCCTTACCATGGGCAAATACTTGGATATCAAAATAAGTTGATATCAGTATTGTAAGCAGGTACTGCATGACTGCTAGAGCCCACTATTGTTGCTCAGATATGTTGGTCCTACCTCGACCAATGAACTACGGAGCGCTATAGAGCTGAATTCGCTCGCACCGTCCCGAGTTTGCCCAACGCATGGGGCACATAGACCTCCCGTCGATTCTCAACTCTCCTGAGTTTTTTTATCCCGATATAGCGCCTCAGGGTCCTCTTTTCTCAATTGAGGGAGAGCCTCATCGCCTAACTACAACCTTGAGAACGTTTTTTTGTATAATGCACATTGAGCTCTCAGTCTTCATACACCCCACAATGTGAGAGGGCTTGATTTAGATGTGGACCCAGACATCTCAGTCAAGGAGTACAGTAGTAAGAACAGGTGGGATTTTTACCACTTTGTGTGGTTGTACTAAGAACTGCATGCCTAACTGTCGCCAGAGCCTACCTCTCCTCCTAATCGCTGTTAGTTTTACTTTTTTTGAATAGGAAGGGTTTCAAAAGAAAAGTAAGGTTCAGATAAAGGTAGAAACTCAGAAAGAAAGAATCTTCACATATCAGTTCGATGAACAATGTAAACAATCCGTTTGAAGTTAAGAGATCGGAATTCTACGATAAGATTTGTATGGCATTCAATAGTTCAAAGGGGTGACGTTGAAGTTCCAACTTCAACAGAAGCTGTCACCATATTCACAAAAACGCCCGAGAGACGGATAACTGTCCATTACAGAGCACGCATAGTTTTCCCTTTCCACGATATCGCTGAAACCGTTTTCTTGTAGCCTCAGAGAGAGACAAACGGCCAATCTCAAGAAAACGTTACACTGACGTGAAAACATAGGCTAACATGATGTTTTCTACAAACCAGGAGGACTTTATATGGAATGTGCTCATTTTGGACCAGAGATCCATATCGATTGTGTCCTCCGTTCTTCGCGTGGATGATCTGCTTGATTGTGGCATTACAATGCATGCTTCTGTAAGTCAGCGCAGAGCCGCACTTCCTGACGCTTCTGCTATCTACTTTGTGGAGCCTACAGTTGAAAATATCTCCAAGATACTGGCGGATCTAGAGAATGATCAGTATGCAGACTTTTATATCAACTTCACATTGAGTCTGAACCGCTCTTTGTTGCAGGACTTCGCTAAAAAGTGAGATCTAGTGGTAAATCCAACAAGATCAAACAGGTTTATGACCAGTATCTGGACTTCATTGTCAGTGAGCCTAATCTATTTTCATTCGACTTCCCGAAGCTATACTCTTTGTTCAACAACCCTAAAATCACTGAGGATGACATAACCACCACAGCCGATAAGGTGGCAAGTAGTCTTTTCGCTACATGCCATCAAAATTCGATTCCGAGACATAAGTAGAAGTTGGTCAAAGCAGCTCATTAGAGCAGAAGTACCTCAAAGTATCCGACGAAAAGGTTGACAAAGACACAAAAACAAACGATCAAAGTATAATAAAAGTTGAGGAAAGAAGGATGAAATTCTTGCTCGTTTAATAATGACTGATTGGAATAATGTTAGTAGTTCTCATCATGGGCAAATACATAAGTTACAACAAACAGTGAACAAATCACATACAACTTACAGAAAAGACTTTCACAACAAATGAATGTTGTAAAGTGCGACCAATTGCTGTGTGCGATTCAAACCCACACCGCAAGTTGTAATAGGCAGGATGAGTCGCAGAACGTACCATGGTGGGCGATTTGATTTCTAGTGGCTTCAAAAATATGAGCATTCAGCGATGCTTCCAGAAAGGAGATGATGATTAAATGGTTGAGTTTTTCTTGCATTTTCTCTTTACTCGAGTAACATGGTCGAAAACTCCATTTTTGCTGCTAATATATCATTGAGAGTAGTGTTGGAGTTCATGTATTTTCCCTTGATATAGCATCACCCATATTGTCCGCTTTCAAAAGCAGCATTTTACTTGATCATAATGGCCCAATATATAGTAAATTTCTCAATCACCCTTGTATCAGAAAGATATCGAATCAGTTAATATATCTCACAAATGGGACCTATAAGTGAGGTGGAACATTGACCCTTTTTCTTCGTATTTGTGATCAAAAAAGCCACCAGTTTTTAGGTGTTTGGCGTGATCGATACTGTGGTCAGGTACGATACTGATTGCTTCTAATATAGCGCACATGCTGGTTCTATATGATCAAGGCATACACTAAAAATTTTTAATTGGGCACCTAATCAATGCCTGATAATGTTGCCAAAGGGAGATCTTTCAAAACTTACTGTTTCTAGTAAACTTTACCTATTACCGGGAGGGAACGATTCTTGTATTCAAGGGAGATGCTGAAGAGAAATCGAAAGATATTCTTTGTTTTTCAAGAAGTTCGATTACCATGTGAGTGGGAATGTCTAGTAGATAAGCTAAGAGCGACTACGGTTCATGAATTAAATTGATAACTGGCGGGACACCTGGATTTGTTGAAAGTATACTTAGATATATTTTGTCTTTCTTGATCTAAATCATACTATCGAACATATTAGAGCCTCTCTAAAAAAACAAGACTTCACTGTCAAATTGCCTCGAAAATGCTCTAGAACGGTATGTCCACTAAAATACCCCTTTTGAGTGAGTAAGTATAAAAAGAGGGGGGTCATTCAGATAGCTAACCGCTTGTTATATTTAAAAGAGAAACTGATGAACCTAGAATATACCAATTGAAAAGCGAGATATCACTTGAATAGTACATTTTGAAAGCTGCTACTCGATCATATCGTTCAACGCTACATACATGAACTCCAACAGTAACTCGGCTGATAACTCGTAGGTTGCAGTTCAATTCCTTTCGAGCTACAGTTTTTTCAGGTTGTAGGGACAGCCAACCAAATGCCTCACAAGATGAGCAACCTGTAGCCTGGACATGGAGCAATATGGACACCACAAGTAAATTGGAAGGTACCCTCAAGTGACTGTTAAAACTCTTTAGCCATCTGCGCGAGGTAAAGCCCCCGCAGATCTCAGGAAGGATATCATTAATATCGTAAGCACTTTTCGGTTTAAAATTAACAGATCAGCCGCGACAACATGCGAAACAGTTGAAGGAGCTTCACATTCGGTTTTTTACTATCAGTGGCAAAGGGAAGGATGTGCTTCAGGTTAAGGTTGTAAAACTTCTCTATGTTTGCAAATCACCGAGCGGCAATCACTTCGACAAAAATCCGGTCAGGTTTTGGTTGACCCCTATCTTGAGAGCAATCGAGGATTCTCACGCAGCTGTCATATAATTCAAGGTCAAACATCCTCTTGACTTCACAAGGTGATGATACTTTTCACGTTTGAATGGCTAACAAAAAAGTGACCGGCGTCTGTTGTCAAACAATATTTTGGCAGATTACAACTTAATTGATCACTTACTATAATGGTACGGTTAATCGAAACCTATTGAAGCAGAAAAGATACGATGTCCCTGTTGATTCAGTCGAGGAAACTTTTTCATTTTTTGAGATAAGCGCGAATATGCCGCTGAGATCTCGTTCCAGACGCAAAGAAGGGGGGCCTAATAGCAGGACATCTGGCTGGGAATCAAGGGTAGCGGGGTTCTCTACTTTATGACCTGGATCCCGCTCGACTTTATTGGTAGGTTCATCATTGATTTAGACCTGTAGAGATGATTAATGTGGGTCAATAAACTATAAAATTGTAAATCGAATGCTTGTGCTAGCCTAGATTAAGTTTTTGTGCTTAGCACAGCGGAGACACGGAGAAACAGAGACCGTCAATGAATTAGCCAAGTTTTCTTTCGCCCCATATTGATATCTGGGCGCTGTTTATCCTAGAAACAGGTATCAAGTACTAATCCTGCATTTGTTGCTTGGGTCTGAACAACAATGATACGATTATGGGTAAGAAAACTAACATAAAGGTATATCCAAATGGCTGGTTCATAGAAAACAACTAATTACAGGAACCCAAGATGACCCCCATACGTTTCACATAAATGAAAATAAAACTATGCTTAATAACTCAGTAGTACCGATTGTCAAATGGGAGCTGTCACAAATTCAGCCATATAAGTTGCAGACTCCCTAACAGTTCATCATCTCAAGTATTTCTTTTAGGATAAGAGCTATACCAGGTATATAATACAAAGTCTAGCAAAATTAGAGTGCCGAAATGCTCAACTAAGGAGTTGCTATGTTTGAAGTTCATGTGTTTTCCTTTTACGGAGTTCTGGCACCCACATTGTCCATTTCGAAGGGCTAACTACCTACTCGATATTGGGATTGAATTTTAAATGTCGTACTCAATCGTTCCCCCTCGGAGACTAATTTCGCATACTTGGTTTTATACCAGGGGTAATAATAGCCTTTCTACTTTCAACAAAAGACCACCAATGTGCAATCCTCGTTGCTTGAACCAGTGATTGAAACTGAAGAAGTAAAGTTATTTGATTAGCTGATTTTTTTTTTTGCTGATGAGCCTCATTTGATATGATCATGAAGGCAAGTTCAAATATAATGATGAAAGAATTTTGAAAAACGATACTGATACAATTGAAACGATGCAGTGTGTGAGCCTGAAGCAATGGTCTTGAGGAACACCCTAATCCCAATTATCTTCAGAGCTCAGAATCAGGAGCATTTTATGAAAAGACTTGCCTCGGCCAAAGAAAAAGTTTGTGATGTGGAGGCAGTAATGCAAATCTCACAAAGTCTCTCTATTTTGCAAAGCCAACAAATAGCTGGAAACCTCGCGTGACTTGAAACATGTATCCGTTTGCCATAGAACTTAGAGAGTCTTACAAACTGTTGACGTTTATGACTCCCGGAAGAAGGAATATAATAATTGTTGAAAGTTTGTTTATTTTCCATGACTAAATCATAAGTCGTATATCTTAACTTTTTCTCAAAGGTAAGATCTCCTAAAATACGTAATGCGACATAGAAGTTCGAGTTATATTATGTGACAACAGCCGCCTATTTCACGAATGATTTAAAGCGGTATGTCCATAGTGCCCCTTCAAGTGAGTGAGTGTATAAATAGAGGTGAGTTCTTCTCTACTTGATAGTTTTCTGTTCCTGATATACAGAAGACAGATCGAAGAAACTACCATATTGAGTTATTACAATCGGGTAATGAGCACACTTCGAAAACTGACAACATCGTTAATGCTAGCAAACCCTGTTCTGGGAAGATACATGGTTTTCAGCAATTGACTCCACGCAAGCTGTTTGTTCCTTTCAAATCGTTGTAGCTTTGTTGAATTTCTACCTCATTTCATATTAGTTTTCATGTTTTCAGTAGGACTAACAAAGGAGGAACACTCAAAATTAGAAAGAGGGACACCTTTTTCTAAGGCCGTTCCTGATCTTAATCCATACTGACTTCGACAGATAGATAAATGGTAAAACCGTCTCGCATTTGAAAGACCTATTGCGTTCAAACATGCTCAACACTAACATATTTCATAACACCTCAATATGTTTCAACGTGGAAACATAAATATGATCTGAGCTCAGCAAACTTTTAGCAAACTTTCAAAAGTAAATGATACGTACCCCTATAAACTATCGTATAATGATTACTACATTAAAAGTAACCTTTGATACTGACAAACATCTCAGTATGCGATCATGTTATGTTCAATTATCAATTATCAATACTTTGAACGGTATAGTTGGCTTACCAAAATGCATATAAGCTTAGAAGCCAAAAAAAATATCGAATCTAGGCAAAAAGAAATCAAGTCCTCTTAACGGTCTTAAAAGAGACTGAAGCCCCTTCTAAGTTATCCCATAATCCAAAATTTAAAGATTATTTTTTTCAGTAAGCGGTTTAGCTGAGAGGGTATTCGAATTAAATCTCAAAGCAGCTAGCTGCATTCTAAAATTCTTGAATGAGGATATAGCATTTAGTCCGTCAGCAATTTACAAGTAGGAAGAGCAGTAGGGCCCATCAGCCCATGGATCCCAGTATCTCCTGTTTCCTAGGTTCACCATAAGAAACACTCCAAATCTGTAGGTTACTCGAAAGAAAAAAATCGAGTTCCCATGTACTACAGTAGTCCATTTATCTGTTGCTATCGGTGTATACATCTCAAGTAAGTCTAGCTAGCGACTATACTGAGTTTTGAAAGTATAATATACTTTCCAAGATCTAGGCCAAAATTTCGTAACTTTTATCTTTTCCCAAGAAAAAATCTTGTGCCACACGTAATGTGACATAGAGATTTATGTGGCTAGCCGCCCATATTACAAATGGTTAAAGCGGTATGTCTACATGTCCCTTCAGGTGAGTGTGTGTAGAAAAAGAGGTACATTCTCCCTCTGAGTGATCTGCTCCTTTTAGACAGCAGAGGAATCAAAGAAATTAAATTATAATGAGTTATATCAATCGAGTGAAGAGCTCACTTTGAAAATAGGGACTATGGATAATGCTAGCATTTTATATCAAGGGGAAATACGTGAGTTCCGACGTATCTGTTTTGGGCCACAAAAATCCACTCTCGTTTCTTGTCTCCTCGATGACGCGAACTTAATAATTGCCTTGCTTCTTCAAATTTGAGGCATCAATAATTTCCTGAGTCTTGATCTCATTCCTTTTTTCCATCAAGAAACGCATCTTGAAGATTATGCATGAATAGGGTATCGTGTATACCTCATGTATTGATATAGTGTATACTTTATGCATTATATAACGTTTACGTTTACGCCGAACTAGAAGTCATTCATCCTTGGAAAGCAGATTAATTTCTACAATGACAGCAATTTGCTTACTCCGCTTGCTCCCAGCATATGTCTTGGTTCTGTATCTTGCAGCTCCTCTCTGATTTCTAGGTGACGCGGTCTAGCGGCTTCCTACCTTTCCGAGAATAGAAAGAGAGTCACTAAGGTATACCAAATTTCAAACAAATGTACATTGCTTTGAAAATATATTCAAGAATTGTAGTTGAAATCAAAGCTGTTTCAATTAATCTTTCGTGATTGTAATTATCACTAATATGAATCAAACAGAACTTGAATGATTATACTACACTGCAGTATGCAACTGCTGTTGGCTTTAGGGTCACAAAATGCTGAAAGTACGATCATAGTCTCTGGAATCTAAATCATGCTAAGGATACTTCATCTTCTCTGGGAAATAAGATCTCGAGCAATGGATCATGTGACTACAAGTGTGACCCATACTATTTGACTTTCTCCGTTTTCTCTTACAGTTGCTTCAAAAATGTCCAACGAACTGCTCCCAGTTCAGTGAGTGTGTAGAAATAGAGGAACGATATCCTTCTACTTGATAGTTAACGGTTTTTATACATGGAAGAGAGATTGAGGAAAATAATACATTTTGAGCTATATCAATCAAGTAGAGGGCTTTGACTTTGAAACTGAATAGAGGATAAATGTTACTACCATATCAAGGAAAAGCACATGCACTCCAACAAGATCTCATGTACTCGCATAAAGTGGTTTGAAGACAATTCCACATTGTTGTTGTCATCATAATCTTATATCTGAAGGTATAAACTTACTTACAACAGTCAGCGTACCACGCAATAACATGATGCTCCGAGCCGCTCACTTTGTACATTTTTTAGTTCGAGAATGTAGCACATTGAATCAATTTCGTCACCATCTCCTCCTTGTATAAAACACAGTTAAGTAGAGGAATAACTTGCGTGCTACTTGTGTTTACGCATTAACTCAGCTTAGAGTGATAGCGACATGACGCAGGTCATAATTTCAGTCGCATGATGTGAGTCACGTGATCACTCCAGAAGAAAATAAGATTTTCAGTACTGATATCTGGATCTTGGAATGTAAAATAATACTTTCAACACTATCAAGTTATGATTACTTCGCGATTCCATGCTGTTTTCTTTTTCATATTTCTCCCATCTTTACCCCACAAATTTATGTTCAGTTCCACTTACATGGAATTCACAACTTCAAGACGCGTTGTGTTCAGGTTTTATTAGCCTTGCCCCTTGGTGACTCGTTGATAGGACAGGTTTGAGTTTGCTTCTTGCTACCTATTTATGCTTCGACGTTTGAGGTCACGATAATATGGCTGGACTCTTCGTTTGTTTATTTATAAAAAAAGAGATTAATAAAATCGAGTTGATACAGAAATAGAAAGTGATTACCCAACAATATGGATAATAAGAAAAAGTAGTCAGTGTGCGGTCAAAGAACATGTATTTCGACAAATGGTAAGCTTAGATCTCTTTCCAACTCATACTGATGTGATGTATAAATTGGTTTTCTCTTATGAGTGTAGCGGACAGTACTTTCGAGCGTACCCTAATGCTAGATTAATGTGGTCAGATATTATATCTGAAATGGAGCCGCTCTATCTATAGGCTATTTGTCTTTTTTTCATCTTCAGTTCTTCTGTATTCGCTCTACTTGACATATTTCATTTTTGGGCCCTATGATGATGATATCTACTTAGTGTCCCACTTTTTTGCTATTCATGCTCCGGGGATTTGCTCTACTTAATACATGAACTGAGAATGAGGTAAGAACCCCAAAGTGAGTGAGTGAGATATTTGACCTATTCTCTAGGAGGTCGTGCATATTCAAAATGAAAAAAAGTTATAGAACAAGTGGAGAAAAAATAGAGCCTATACATACGCACAGATGGGGCCAAATCTTCATATTGAACTCCGCCTTGTCGGATTATAAATGTAGCGTACTCGCGTGCAGACCACCTTCAACCTGCGTTTATAGAAGACTCAGGATTACCAATTGATTTCAAGTGATGGGTGGCAGTCATACACCACGGGTACTATTTATCCGCCATGGGTAAGAGATCACTTCTATTGGTTGCTCGAGCTACGATACGGAGACTAACAACACTTCTCTAAACTTAGACAGACAACATGGTCCAAGTCTGGACAACACACCTCCTTCACAGATTTGGATTTGACTGAATTTGGGATAAAGCAAATGAAAGCTACCGGAAAAGCTCTTATAGGGAATTCATCAACAAGTTTAGTGCAACCAAAATTCATAAAGTTGATTATTACCTCTCCCAGAAAGCGTGCTATCAAGACAAAAGAACTACTTTTAGAATGCTTAGATCCTAGTACTTTGGAACATATTGAAACTCGGATTGATGAGGATATTCGGGAGTGGGAATACGGCGATTATGAAGGCCTGAAAACGGCTGAAATCAACACGCTAAGAATCGGACGGGGACTAAATGGCAACTGGGATATCTGGAGTCAGGGATGTGAAAATGGTGAAGACTACTCTCAGGTAACAAAAAGAGTTGACTCTGTCATATCAAGAATCAGAGAAGTCCACCTAAAAGCTTTTGAAGAAAACCAGCCCTGCGACGTACTCGTTGTTGCCCATGGTCACATCCTTAGATGCTTCGCTGCTAGATGGGTTGGGAGAGAGATAAACTCCAACCCAAAGTTCATGCTTGATGCAGGTGGTGTTGGAGTTTTGAGTTACCAGCACCACAATATTGAAGAGCCTGCTATCTTCTTGCCAGGTGCATTTGTAGTTCCGGCAGAGGAAGAGAGCGCAGATCTTTGATTGTGATGTTTTCATAAGGCGTACTTCAAAGTATTTGATTTAGAGTTAAGATGTATTCTTATAATAAGGCAACACTGACATTTACACAATTCTCAACCCGTAAATTCATTAAAACTACAAGTTTTTCATTTCACCTAAGAGCTCACTTTGCTCGTAAGAGAATGTCCTTCTAGGTGTTGCATCAGGTTTGGATGAACCCATTGATAGTCGCTTACCTGGATTTTTAGCAATGTGAAGCTTGCCAGTTTTTTTTCGTTGAGAAACCGTCGGAGAACTATCAATCTCATTCTGGAAGTATTCATCAGCTTCAACATAATCACGTAAGAACTTATCAGTGCTTAAAGGAACTATATCTGCCTTATTGGTCTGCCCTGGATATTGATGATACAAATTCATCTGGTTATGGATCTCGTCAATTGTGTTGCTTAGGGAATAGTTATACGAGTTCTTGGGGTTATAGTCTTCTTCGATTCTGGCTGTTGGAATCAAAGAAGAAGAGATAGCGCTTGAAATCTCACCTTTATCCCCAGCGTTGAAGTTTGTTACTAGACTGAGACCACCCCGGTTTGAACCTAATCTAGGCGATACACTTATTTGACGGGAAGCGCCAGTTGGAGCACTATTGATATACGCGCTGTTGGTTCCATTGCCACCAATGTCCGATTGCTTTATCGATTTCAATGGTGTAGCTCGATGTATTTCGTCAGTTGTCTTGGTCTGACCCTGTCTCTGGACCACTGAAGGGGAAGAAATTGTGTTCGTGCTTGCTTGTCTGTCAACTTTGGGAGTGATGGGAGAAAGGATTCCCAGACCCGAGGCCGTTGAGCTTACTGTAGATATTGGTGGATCCTGAGAGTGAATCATAGGATGAAATGACTCATAGTTGTTTATGAAGGAAGACGAGTCCTTAAGCGACCCAAATGAGATATACTCCGTATTCTCATTGAAGCCAGACTGCTCTTCAATGCCCATCATTATTCCCTGGCCTGCAGGAATCTCCCTCTTACTTGGTATCTGGTAGACTGAGCTCGGAGTATGATCATCTGAGGCTGAGTTCAGCTTACGTATAGTCTTCTTCAAAAAGCCAGAGACCTTTCTTCCAGCTTCATTGATATTCTCTGTCGTTCTCCTCATTATTGGGGATATGAGATCACTGGTATTTTGTGAGGGTGAGGAAAGTGGAGGAAAACCAGAAGAAAGTTGCTCTTCACTAGGATCATAATAAGGGCTCTGAGGATCGGTGGGGTCAGTCAGAGAAACCATGGAGGTGATTATACCATTTTCAAGAGGTTTCACAACAGCTTGTTGTGAAGGGTGTGTTCTGGGTGTTATTGGCGATATACTTCCATAATCGAGGAGATCCGTATGCATGAGTGGGGTTGACGAGGCAGAAAAACAAACAGAAGAGGCGGCACCGCTTCGCTGCTCTCCATCCGAAATCCTATAGCTCAAGAGAAAAACTCCTCCAATCACAAATATCGTTCCCAAGAAAATTGAGACCCCAAGCCATCCAAACACCTCCTTCCACTGATCATAGAAAATCAATCCATTGGAGATGTTGACAATATTGTAAACACAGAAGACTAAAGGATATAGGATTGAAGTGGAAATGCATTTGAGCCCTTGATTGAGAAGGTATAATTGTGACAAACATAGAAACAGAAACACTAGCACCAGTAAATATGTTTCGATCTTATTCAACTGTTTCAATGATCGATCGGTCAGAGATGAAATTAGCATCTCAATGGCAGACTTAGCCAATAGAAGTGAATGAGCGGATAAAATACCGGAAGAGACACCAAACAGAATTCCCTGTACCATACGAGTGGCATCTACTGACAGTGAAAATAGCTTGCTTTTAACTCTAGCAATAATGACTAGGAGCACGGAGAAAGCTTTCAAGATGTTCATTCTGATTGACAGTAAAAGATTATGCACTGACTGAAAAGTAGAAGCTCGATCCATATGAATGACGTCCCGTTGAAGAAGACTATCAACTTTCTTTCTCAGCTTATCAATTTGACTCAGCTTGTTGTTCTCGCGCTGAACTTTCACCTTCGGTCGCATCTTTTGATTAGCAGTCACAATCCAGCCTAAAAATAAGGTGATTAAGAATGAATTGAATACTACCCAGACAACGAATGTTCTTTGCCTCACTAGCAGCATAAACTCGTCAAGGTTGTAGTTAGGCTCCTTCAAAGAACCCCCATAGAATGCAATAAGCAGAGCTCCAAAGCTTACTAACAGGGTTCCTGTGAGTGACAATAGGGTAAACGGCTCGTGAATAATTAAAGAGTTGAAAATTGTATTGAATGCCAGTCCAATTGATTGTAAAGGGCTTAATACTATTAGTGGCAGCGTCGAAATTTGTATGCTTGATCCGAACACGTTGGAGACAATAAAAAGCAAAAATCCAGTATGCCATAAAGTCCTGCGATAAGGAGAGCAAAGCGACTCATTACCATTGACGCTCTCATGAATGAGATGTGACTTCCTCTGTAAAATCAGTCCTATCGACTGACAAGCTGATGATAAAACACCCACGGTACACCCTATGACAATTTTTGATTTTGATTCAAAGCTAACTGGATTTGTAGCATCTTGGAACCCATATGTAAAAGCAGTAACGTGGCTGAGCATCCTGAATTTGGAACGGGAACTGAAAGAAGTTGTTGAGAGCAAACACCCACTTTGACAGGAAGATGATTACAAGCTTGAACTCAATGCTCAGGTTCTAAAGGAGACAAAAAGCTGTACCTGATCAGTGGCTGTCTATGCTGGTGCCACAACGATAGCCTAACAAACGTTGAACGAACTGTGATATTAGCGTGAATTTGCTGTCACCTCAGGGAATTAAACTAGAAATATCATCAACACAGAAATGCTATCTATCAAAAGTTTTGATCAGGCGTAGGTTCTGATAATTAATCAGATGTTCTGAGAGTGAAGCGGTCAGCTGGTGGGTTCCTGAAATGAGAATTGACTTTGAATATGGCGCCAGCTTTCATAGCTTGTCTTTGAGGTTACACTTCTTTTTGGCTCTGTTTGGAAGTTCTTACGAAATAAATAGCATCCGTACACCGTATACTTGCAATAGTTCCAGCTTTTGCAACTGATTACCTAAGTTTGTTTTTTCAATAATACTAAAAGAATTGATTACCTGGGTGCTTGTTATTCCAATGGGATGCAGCAAATACATCAAAATGGTTGTTTGATTTTCTTTACTAGAAAAGGAGTTTACTTCCCCTGCTGTTCGATGATCAACCAATTACTCCTTCTTGAGATAATCAAGGGACCAAAAACTCTTCGGAGTAACAAAAATCATCTACAATATAAGTACAGATAGAAAACTGTTATAGCAAATTTATGAATATCGAACTATCTTGTTGCCACTGAATGGTTATCCAATAATCAAGGGCTATACTCGTCTGGATAGTTCACTGACTAATCTGTTTGTACTACGTAGTATTGCTGTACGAGTTTCATGTAGATCAGATCATTCTATTAATGTTATCTACTAATCCGGCTGACATAATTATAAAACAAATTCACCCCTTACACCTCGATAATATATATAGTAGCTTTGTTGACGTTGAAGTTTGCAAGGGAAAGAAGAGGGCAACAATAAGAAGGTTAGGCCACCGCCGAGGCAAAACAGTTCAACTACTAATAGCGGCTTTTTGATCATTTGTCAAAGTGGTAGGGGAGCCACTCCTTTACTTGACGTCGATAGTGCGTGCGATAAAACTAGATAAAGCACGCATACTTCGATGGAGGACCTTAGATGTCATTTAACTGTTTGTCTCCAGAAGATCAATTCACTTGAAAGTTCAGCAATATGTGAGGGACTTTCGGAAATTGAAGCACTACTAGGGAACCTATGTATCTCAGCAAGTAAAGGTGAGAGTCGGACACTTGAAACGGGAGAGACTAAAAATATGCGACATTCGAACGCTTCACGTTCCAATAAATCTTTTGACTCACATCAATCTAACAGAGCGCAAGCTACAAGCACGAGAAGTAATACTGATGGACAGAGAAAATGGAGAGTCCCAATCAAAACTGACTCAGTTTTTGGAAGCTTCGTAACCTTACAGGACAGTTTTGATTGCAATATAGTTTCGAATTTGACGTTTTTACTTTCTAGGATGGCTACTACACATGACTATTCAGATACGTTGACCATTTTGTGTCTAAAAGTGATGCACGGATGTTTGCTATTGCACCCTCACTCTAGATGCATTTTCATTAGAGAATCAAATATGCAAATACTGCTGGATTTACTGAAAGTTGACTCCTCAGCTAAAGTATTAGTGAGCCTGATTCCGACCTTGGTTAGCTGTTTGGTTAGGAACGTTCCCAACATGCGAACATTTGACAAAATGAAGGGTCCTGAGATAGTTTGTAACTTGTTGAAACATAAGCCTGAGCAGGCGAATACCCAGACGTGGAAAGAAGTTCAAGTAAAGGTTCTGGAGTTTCTCTTCTTCTATCTGATTCCCGAGATACGCTCGCCCGAATCTAAAAATCCTATAAGAGATTACAATTCTCAACTAGGGGTAGCGCGTACTACCCAGTCTTTCAAAGATGATGGATACGAGAGAAAGACCACTGAAGAAAAAGCCGAGATTTTAAAACATTATCTCAACGAAAATGTGACTGATGGGTTAGTGAATGAGCTCTTAGAAAGCAAACCATTTGGCAATATGCACATACAGTGGTGATGGTCCCACTATTTATGTTGAATGTTAGAACCAAAAAAAAAGACGTTTCGAAAAGTTGCCAGATACAACCAGCAGGCTGGGATGCTAACTAGCGGGAGTTATCGCGCGAAAATCTATTTCTTCTAGTTGTCTTTTGTCAAGGCTAATGCTAGTCGGTGACATTAGATGGACTTCGCACCCCTTGAATACAACCATCTGGAGATCGGGCCCCATGGTTCAGTCTTGGCGGAAAAGAATGAAACACTGAAAGTCAGCCATAGCTTATCAGCGGTAGTCTACATTACCTCGATCCAGAAAGCGATGGCCAACTCTGTGACCGGTTAATCTACTTTGTTCTCCTCAGAGGCATATTCATTGACTTAGTGATCATCTGGGAACCTCTCGCATCCGCCAGACTTCGGCACTATCAGGATTGTTCTGGAAAAAGACTTAATAACCATGAGCCCAGCTAACGCTTCGGGCTTCCATCGGTAACTCTGATACCAATGATTTCTTTACAATAGTTACATGAGCTTTCGAATCATGCATTCGAAAAAGTCTCACATCTCGCTCTATTGAACACTTCTTTTAATCGCTGAAACCACACACTACTCCCTACTATCATTCCTCGATTTGAAAAGTGGGAGATTTTCCCTCTTGTAGTTCCTCAAACATGCAGTCAAATCTCCCATTTATGCGAAGAAATGGTACTTTTTAGTCTAGCTTTCAAGGGCAGTTCTTTCCCTGTAAGTAATCAAACTCTATGGGTTTCTCGATCAACAGTTTTGTCCCTTTTCCAGGAATGGCTGATCAACCCCAGGGCTGTATAACTAAAAAGGGGTCACAATATTTTTATCGCGAATCAGATATTCTCAAAACTGATCACTGATTAGTTAAAGGTCAGTTACTAGAGGGTAACTAATTTAGAACAGAAGTGTTCTATTCACTTTCAGATAGTATTGGACGTACGACACTGAATAAAATAGCCCAAATTGAATGAACGAAGAGCAGGGATGAAAAAGCCCATGTTTATTCTCGAAAATCAATGGGTCCTACAAATGTTGTAGTACCATCAATACTTCTCAAAAAGTCAATTAAATTTTCAAATTAGGTAATTTACTAAAACTAGTGATCTGCAAATTTGGGAGTTGATCACTTTTTGAGAAATCCACCCCTAGGTGGATCCCGTTTGTTAACTTCGCTGATCACCAAAAAAAAAAAAAAATCGAAACGACCTGGATTACCGAGTTCGGAGTTGCCATTGGGTGATCATTTGAAAGTTGTGGTGTCGGATTCAACTTCGGCCATGGCAGTAGAGATCTTGATGACTAGGGGAGATCTCTTCGGGCCCCTTATCCCTCTAAGCTGTTGCGCTTTTGCAGTTCTTGTTGTCCTATTGAGGGCTGGGTATGACCTTCATTGAGTCTTGCCGTGGCTTCCCGAATAATAGCAGTGATCTCTCAAGTTCTTCAGACAATTGGGTTATTTTCGGCATTTTTTTTAATGTATGCCGCGTAGATTTTTTCCTGCACGACAACTGTGAAGCTTCATGCCTGGCAGTGGCAGTTTACTTTGGCCAGGAGTAGTGGCAGCCAAGGTATTTTTTTGTATGGTACTTTGTTTTCCATTTCATCCGCCTTTACTCATAGTTTGACAATCTGATTTGAACATAAATCCCCCAGATAGCTTCACTAAAGAATAGTGAAGTGAACCATAGCGGCTAATAGCTAATCATCCAACACAGATATGTTGTCGCCGATTGCTAGAACAAATGTGGCCAAGTCCCTTTTGAGAAGAGGTTTGGCTACCTCTGTAAATGAGAACTTTCTTCCAAAGAAGTATGGCGGCAAGTATATAGTGACTTTGATTCCCGGAGATGGTATCGGTAAGGAAATTACCAACTCTGTCAAGACCATCTTTGAGGCTGAGAGTGTTCCAATTGAATGGGAGACTGTTGAGCTGTCTGGTTTGGACGGCTCGGATTCTCAAATTGATGAAGCTGTGCTCTCCCTAAAGAGAAATAAAGTGGGATTGAAGGGTATCACTTATACCCCTAGCTCGCCATTCTCCAAGTCTCTCAATGTCGCATTGAGAAAGGAACTAGACATCTATGCATCGCTAGTCCTAATCAAGAATATTCCTGGAGTTCCTGCCAAGCTTCAGGATATCGACTTTGTGTTGGTCAGAGAAAATACTGAGGCTGAATATTCAGGTCTAGAACATCAGTCCGTTCCTGGAGTTGTTGAGTCACTGAAGATCATGACCAAATACAAGACTGAAAGAATAGCAAGATTTGCCTTTGACTTTGCCAAGAAGAATGACAGACACCTCGTAACTGCCATACACAAGGCAAATATTATGAAACTTGGTGACGGTCTTTTCAGGGCAACTGTTAAAGATGTAGGTGCCGCAGAGTATC
Source organism: Ogataea wickerhamii (assembly GCA_030559035.1). NCBI lineage: Eukaryota > Fungi > Ascomycota > Pichiomycetes > Pichiales > Pichiaceae > Ogataea > Ogataea wickerhamii. Next base: position 422,279 of record JAKTQX010000005.1, read on the forward strand.
CTGGCATTGAAGTTAAAGATATGATTGTGGATAACGCTTCTATGCAAGCGGTTTCAAACCCTCAGCAGTTCGATGTCATGGTGACTCCAAACCTTTACGGTTCTATCTTATCAAATATTGGTGCTGCATTGATTGGTGGTCCAGGATTGGTTCCTGGGGCCAACTTTGGAAGAGAGCATGCTGTATTCGAGCCTGGTTGCAGACACGTTGGTCTAGATATCAAAGACAAAAACATCGCCAATCCAACTGGTATGATCTTGTCTGCTACTATGTTGTTGAGACACTTGGGTTTGGATCCTTTTGCCGACAGAATTTCTAAGGCTACTTATGATGTTCTCGCTGAAGGCAAGGTATTGACAACTGACATTGGAGGAACCGCCAAGACTACTGAGTTTACTGATGCTATTCTCAAGAAGTTACAAGCCTAAGCCTTGGCTATTGAATTTCTCACGGAGCTATAATGAAGTTGTTTCTTTGTTGCTAGACTATAGAACCATATTCTTTGTTTCATACAAACTTTCTCTCAAGGCTTTCTTTATTTTATTTCACAAGTTACTCTTTTGCCTTTTGAATAGACTAGACTTATTATTATTTGCTTGTAGGACAACTTACATGCAGCAGTCGTATTTGTCCTGCATCGTTCCCTTGGCTCAGGGTTGAACTGACAGGTAATTTTTCCGACAGTCGCTGTTTGGGGACAGTTTGGAGTTGATCTGCAATTATACAACTAAGGTCTGCTGGATTATCAGAAACATAAAACGAGCTGTTCCTACCGATGTTCCAGACCCCTAGTTATTGCAGTAACAATTATATTGTGTGCTAACCAAGGTTGTATATTTACGTTATGAATTGAATAATTTTGTCACACAACATCGTTTCTTCCACGACTCCTTAGACTTTGGGAGATAGCTAGATAGTTAGTCCGATACGTAATTAGAGCACGCGATTTTTTGAAACTGAGGGGGAAATAATTAAATTCTTCCTAGATATATGAGGTTTTAGATGCGGAACTCTCAACTTTGCCTCGTTTAAGTGATAAAGCAATTCCCCTAAGTCAGAGAGCTTACTGTTAGTCTGAATGGCTAGTAGGGAATTCTCCTGTTATGTCTGTTGAATTCTTGAATGACGTCGATTTTCATCTGCAGCTAAAACGATCTCAATTTCAGACTCCTATCGAGGTGCTCAAGAAGAACTTCAAAAACATACAAAAGTTAGTAGAAAGACAGAACTCCCTGTCAGTGAAATCACTTGATACCCTCAAGACTAAAGTCTCAAAAGAGCAAAAGCTAGAACTTGTGAGAAAGTTGATTCAACAGCAAGAAACGTTCGTTAAAAAGCTTGATTTGAGAGTGAAGCAACATAACGAGTTTATTGAACGCTTACAGTTTAGATTGTCGAAGCTTCACAAGCTCAAGAAGCTTACTCAAGAAGTACATCTCTCTTCAGAGAATGTCAGCTCTTACCGAAGAAGGGAAATTGATCCTCAAATTGCTACATTCTATAAGGAAGAGATTAATCTATTGATAGTTGACTACATTTTAAAAACATCCACTCAAAATGTTTCAGCTTCAACACTGCAGGATAATGTTGGTGTACTGTTAGCAAAAGATTTGAGTTTAGACAAGTTAGTTGATTATGATGTGATACTTCAAGGACTAAACATATATAACGAGATTAGGTTGAATAGGAACCTGAAGATACTGGTTAACTGGTGTACAGAGAACAAGAAAAGTTTGAAAGCCATTAAAGAAGGGTCGAGCTTGAAGGTGGATTTGGAATTTGAGACATATTTTCAAAGCTTCATTGAAATGATCAAAGAATTTAAGCTGTTTGAGGCTCTCGAAATAGCTAATCACTATTTGATAAATTACCTTGATGACTCCAAAGGCGAAAATAACTTTGATAAAATTGCGTCAGGCGCTGCACTATTATGTTGGAACTCCATCAAATTACAGGATTCTTTGTCTTGCAACAAAAATCCTGACACTTTAGAGCGCTCAAAACCGGCTCTATCGTTCTACGACCGAAATACTCAGTTGATGAATCAAATCAAAGAGAATGTAAAACCATACGAGGATCTTCTTGATGACTTAAAGTGGACTAAATTGGCCGACTTTTTCTTATTCAACTTCAACTCACTCTATGGTATTGATCAGTCGGAGATTCTTCTCTTACTGAGTGTTGGGGCCTCATCCCTGAAGACAAGATCCTGTTATCATGATGTATCTCGTGATGAGCCCGAGATTGGTTTTGGTGAATATTTGCAAGATGTTTTATCAAAGAACAATAAAAGTGCCTTGAACAACAAGTGTCCTATTTGCTCGATTGATATATTTGAATTGACAAAATGCCTTCCATTTTCGCACCAAGTCAAATCAAATATATATGAGAATCCCGTAATGTTACCGAATGGTAACATTTATCAGTTTGAGAAGCTTGTGACGTTGAACAAAAATATCAATCTAGGAGCAAGATCTCCCCCTTTATCCTCTTCTCTCTCGTCTAATTCCTCATTTGGTGTTTCTGAAAAGGCCGATGATCTGCTTGTGACAGATTCTATTCTAGATGAGCTAGAAGAATATAAGATAAAAGATCCGATGACGGGAGACTTGTTCGATAAAGAAGACCTGGTCAAGGTGTTCCCAACCTGATTACGTTACATTTTACATATTATCTTTCGAATTGCAAACGCTTTTACTTTCGCTAGACTACTTATGAAGATCGTGGTTTTCTACAAGTATTCTACTCGCTTCACCTTCAATGGTAAAATAAGTCTCTGATTTCACCTATTTTATGTAGGGTAAAATACTGATAGAACTTTTACTTTTCTGGTTTAGCTATCTGAAAAATTTATATTAGGAGTATGGTCGCATTGTGAAGAGGCAGAACATTAACGCAGGGGTCGGTTGGTGATGTTGAGTTCTGTCTGTTTATCTTTACAGTGAATGGGTAAAAAGAGCAAGAGACAAAAGGGGTTTGATGGTGGTAAATCAACTTCAGCACTTGCCAGACGACAGTTGAGCAAGAAGAAGAGGCTAGAAAAAGCCGAGAGTTTACGAAAGTACGATGCCAACAGTCATATCTCGAATGACAACCGGAACAAAAAGTCTTATACTGGAGATTACTATGGAATCGATACAGCCAAAGTAAAAGTTTCAAAGACCCCCGGAAACTTTCTTCCTTTCTCTATTGATGATACTGTTCTACTTGTTGGAGAGGGAGATTTTTCATTCAGCTTGAGTGTTGTCAATTCAGGGTACCTTGCACCGGAGAACCTAATAGCGACTTCTTTTGATTCCTTAGAGACTTTGAGGAATAAATATGAAAATATCGATACGATACTGAACAGCTTGAGATCTGAGGGTGTGAGAGTACTTCATGAAGTAGATGGTACCAACCTAGTGAAGTCATTGAAACTAACAACAAAGTTCAAAAAACACAAGTTCAGAAACAAAACTATTCTTGGAACTGAATTCGTCAGCTTGATAATGTTCAACTTTCCGCATACAGGCGATGGTATCAAAGACTGTGAAAGAAACATTGCCGTTCACCAAGATCTTATGACGCGGTTTTTCAAAAGCTGTCATGAATTTTTCCATACACTTCAAAAGAATAGAGATTTTGTATTTAATGCGTTCTCCAAAAGTAAGATGACTGGGAACTGTTGCCATGTTGGAGAGGGCTCTCAGTTACAGCTAGGAAACGGGGAAGGAAAGGTTGCTGTGACGCTGTTTCAAGGAGAGCCCTATGACTCTTGGGATATTAGACGAATAGCGAAAAATTCAGTCAGTTATAAGGTACAGAGGTCAGCAGTTTTCAATTGGGATTTGTTCGAGGGCTACCATCATCGACGAACTAACAGTATGCAAGGTACTACAAAGAAAGCGAATGAACGGGTAGCAAGAATCTACGTTTTTGAGAAACCAGGGGGTAATGATCTCAACTTGTTGAAAAACAAGAGCGATAGCGAGTGAGTTTAAGGATGGCACCTGATCGTTCAATGCAGCCGAGTTACCGACTATAGGGAGCTCATTTGAAATGACGTTGTATGGTTGCAAGACTCCTTGATAACTAAAGTTGAAAGTTGTACATTGCCATTGCCTGATATTTAGTACCCTGTATCGTACACTGGGTTACAATGAGGAGCCACACCATATATTTAATAGCTTGTTACTGGTAATTGAGAGGATCGGATGAGCAGCTAGAGTCTATTAGGAGTTATTTGGTGCAGCCATACTGACTCTTTAGATGGGGCTTCACTATCAAGTACCGAGGCTTTACTGCTTACTCACCCAGAGGAGATTATAATTATGCAGGAGAGGTAAGCCTTTGATATATAGCCACAGTGTTGCACAGCTACAAACCAAACTATCTCTACCATGAGATCTTACTACGCCTTCATAGTTATCTGCGATGTCGTACTGTGCACTGAGACTATCACCAGACTCCCACATCTCTCTTCATTAAGATAGGTACCAAAGGAAGACTTGATTTTCGTTTTATCTGCCAAGGTCTGAGAGTACATATCACATCTCTGAGTATCAGGGATATCTCATGCCATGGAGACTAAGCTCTCAAGCTGGGCGTCAGAAGTTGAAGCACGCCGCATCCTTTTATGGATGGCTGGAAACCTCTTATACTAGGAATTCTCCTTATCTAGCCACAAATGATTTTTCTCGCTATTTCTAAAGGCCCCAAGACTTATGAATTTGATAGCTCGCACCTCTGGTGGATCGTTGGTACTTCAGTTTCACCTAAACAGCTAAAGATGTTAGCTGTTCATCGTGTGACCGGTAAAAGTTGTATTTTATTTTTGAATCGTTGGATCTTGTATAAGTTCAGATCTATTCACTCCTTCCTTGGCATCAGACGTACATTGAATGTACTCTTGTCTTGTATTTGAGAGTTTTTGAAGAAGAACCAGCTCGCTTACGTAACAAGTAACGCAATAATTTGATCCACTAATACTCTCAAATGACAAAGCTAGATGACCTGGTGGAAAAGTTCTGTAAATTCAAAGAGTTGTACTATATTCCCTTAATTCACTCACGGAGGACTAATTGGCTAATCAGAAAACGGCAGGTATGTGAACCTCTTCTATAGTTGACATAAGGAAGTGGTCATTCACGTGGATGCATTCTCTGCATCTACTCGAAATAGGCATTTATGTAGTCAGTTCCTCTAGTTGCGTTACAATCAATTCTTGGTAGTCATTTGTAAAAGCTTTGATAATCAATCATAACTGGTGTAGAGTTGTGTGAGCCTGCTGAAATCCAATCTGAAGAAGTTGGAGTTCTGTGATCAAATGAAGCTGTATACAAACTGGAGACAGTTTAGTGTTTATGAAGGAAATCACGGAAGAGCCTTCTGATGCAGTGTTCGAGATTGTAGGTGAAACGTACAAGTCTGCCAGATTTAGCTGGTTTATGTTGGGAGCACCAATCGGACTACGATGGGAGCGGGAAACCAGCCAACTTTCACTATGTCTAGTAGACTGAGCTCCGAGGCACCAGCGTTACCGAGCCGATCATGCCCTATATCTGAACAATCTTCACAAAAGGCCTTGAAAGGTGACCATGATATTGCTTCTAGTTATTTTGGCCCTCCCCTTGAGGCCGAGTTACAATTATTAAAACAAGCTTTAAGAAATCAGGAGTTTTGGAAATATCATCTGCTTCAGCTCAGCAGGAATGAATTTTATCTCACAACCAATCCTGATAGTCGACATAAGTATGCCAGGAATGCTCCGGGGTATTTTGTCTCGCTCCAATTAGCAAAAGGAGAATCCTCCAAACTTTTCCATTCTGCCTCCAACAGTGGCTTCAGACTAGTTTTCTCACCTCAGCGGCGCCCGAATATTGATAAGTCAACAGGAGAAGCGAGATTGAAGGAAACGGACGAGTTTGTGGTAGAAAAACTTCCATACTCCATAGGTGGAAACTATAGAATATCTGGAAAGAGAAGGGCCTATTCCGATAGAGACCGGTTTATACAGCTTGCGGAAAGCAGCGACGGGGGAGAATCAAGTTTTTTGATTGAATTTGAAAATAAAGGGGAGACTGCTACTTCCAGCAATATGTTGATGGAAACTTGCTACTTGAGTCAGCGGTTGAGAGTTTGTTCAATGAAAGAGAAGAAGAATATAATGCTTCCGAAGAACAAAATTGACGGAGTCAAGCTATCAAAAAACGGGTCATTCTACTTTTTTGATGATATGAATAAGTCTGTGAACTGGTACGATACTCTGGTTGGGCTTTTCAGGCCTTGCGAGCGTGACATCAAAACAAAGATCACAAAAACAGTGCTATCTAAAAAAAACTTCTTCCAGCCATCGGCTTCTACGCCTGCGGATAAATTCCAGAACGATGGAGGCATTGATGGAGAAAGCCAGGATGGCCAGTTATATTATACCTGCAGAGATGGTCTGCTCGACAGACATCCCCAGGATGATTCTCCTAATGATATCAAACTGGGGTGGATCACCATCTATGAGAAGCCAGGATATTTTTCTGAGCCAAATGGAAAATGGGAGACGATTCTCGGTATGACATTTGCAGTAGCTTTTGAGGTCATTATTGACAAGTACCTCGACAACTTGTAATATTGAAAGAAACGATGTATAAATTCATTTAGGAAATGGTCTGGACGCGCACGACTCTATAGATCAAAAAGGAAAATCAGAATCAGTATCAAAATTGATTTACCTAAAGGTAACACAGTACGGTAAGCCGGCCTAATCTGGGCTGCAAAAAATTGGCAACGTCAAGTTATCTGGGCAAAAAACTGAAAACTAAAGAGGCTTGACGGATTTTTCTCGCTCAAATACTCCGGTCAATCTCTCGAGCATTATCATTTTACAAGGCGCTCTTCTTTGGACGTCTCCTACTGATGCGAATATTGTGAAACTATCTTGACGGTTGCTGGGACTACAAGTTAGAGATCTATACGTGATAGAAGGGTACAGCTTTAACCTCAAGAAACAACAGAGCAAAGCACCCTATAGTTTAGCTACAGCTATGACCAAGGGACCTACCAAGACAGTCTGTGTCTTTTGTGGATCCTCTTTTGGAAAGCAAGAATCCTACTCTGCTGCGGCCGCGGAGCTCGGGAAACTAATGGTTGAGAAAAATTATGGTCTTGTTTACGGAGGAGGGACAACAGGCCTCATGGGAATTATTGCGAAAACTGTGGCCTCTAATGACGGCTATGTTCATGGTATAATTCCCGATGCTCTTGTATCCAAAGAAAGGGCGGATCCGTCTTCAATTGAGGCAATAAACAAGCAGATACAACACGATGTCGATAATCACAAGGGAGAAACTCCGCTAGACGATAGTTACGGAAAGACAACTATAGTAACAGATATGCATACAAGAAAGAGAATGATGGGCCAAGAGGCGGATGGTGGATTTGTTGCTATGCCCGGTGGATTTGGAACCTTGGAGGAGATCATGGAGGTGACCACATGGTCTCAGCTTGGAATCCACAAGAAACCGATTGTGCTGTTCAATGTTGATGGATTCTATGATGACTTTATTGAATTTCTCAACAAAGCTGTTGAGTCAGGCTTTATTTCAAAGAATAACAGCAAAATCCTGGCTATTGCCGAAACTGCTGAGGAAGTTATTGATAGATTAGAAAATTATGTTGTCCCTCAGGGTAGATTCAACCTTACTTGGAGCAAAAATTAACAAAGTGAGGCATCATTGAGAGTGGTTATATTCTTGAGGATTGAAAGCATTCAAGTTATGTCGATATTTTCCATAATATATAAAAAAGAGAAATACTTAATTATGTACTGCTTGTTTAACGTATTCCTATGATAAATCAGTGAATCTCATTCAAGGTTCAAGAGAAAACCTTGAAAACAGAGATCGTACATCAGACTTAGTAGAAAGTCTTGATATAGTCAATACTATCGACACATTGGGCAACTGTCATTTGCTGTGGCCCGATAATTTTACTCACCTCTATTCCTGAATTAACGGTAGAGATGTAAGCATCATGCTCTAGAATTAACCCTCTTCCTCCAGTCTTCCAGGCCCTAACATCGCGATAAATTTCAGCTGGGGTTCTTCCCGGAGGAGACGTCTCCATTTTCCAGTCAAAAGAGTCATAATCCCAAAGAACGGCCTGCATACCGAAAGCTCTAGCAATCTCTCTAACCCTGTCATCGACTCCCCCATATGGTGGCCGATACCATTTTGGCAAATGCCCTCCTGTAGCATTCATCGCCCAGATGGACCATTCGAACTGTGCTATGATCTGCTCATTGGTCAAAGATGGGAGAAATTTGTGAGACCAAGTGTGGCAGCCAAGGAGATGGCCATGTTGCTTGATCTGGTTATATACTTCTGGAAATCTGACGACATTCATTCCAACGGTAAAAAAAGTCGTTTTGTGGTTCAAGCTAGCAAGTAACTTAGTAGTTGAGGGAGATGGACCATCATCAAACGACTGGGAAAGTACTGGGCACGTATAAGCATCGTCGTACGAAATGCACTTGTAGCAGTCAAATGAGCAGGTTGATCTGTCTGACGGACACTGGCCAACGGCACGAAGCGCAATAGAAGGAAGCTTAGTTACGTCTATAAAATCCAATGGGATATAAGGTGGATCTGCACCAGGCCATTCCCTCATACCTGTAAATGATGTCAACCAATCAGGGAATGGTGTAGTCGCCATGATAGATACATTGAAAGCTGGGAGATCAGTGAAAGGCACAACCTTGTGATCAAGTTCAACTGACTCTGGCGCTTCCGCTGGCAAAGCGAATACCTCACTGGTGGCTAATAGACCTAAAAGGGAATATGATGCTATGTTGAACTTCATTTCAGTACGAGAATCTCAGTTGCGGATCAAACAGAGCGTGAAGAGAAATCTTTGGATGGTCGGGAACCAAGAAAAGAAGGCTTGTTATCAAGTTCACCAATAGCGATAGCACTTCTCGCACAGCTAAATCAGAAAATGTAAAGCCCCAGTTCCCTATGTAAGGAGTCAAGATGCTTCAAACTAGATGATAAGCAGTGAGCAATAGAAGCACATAAACAGCGGCCGATATGTAGCTCTGCATGACACCTGGTTTCTCTAAAATATTTAGAAAGAAGAAAATTTAAACGCCCATAATTTCTGGACTACTTTCTGTTGCTCCCTTCCTCTTATGAAAAGTTGGTGTCAACTAAAGAAGTGACGACCAGTAATGGCATGTGAGTAGGATATACCTGCATACATATGTGAACATTGAAACTCTTATTTTCCAATTGCAGTGGTTCTAGGTGTGACAATATCAGCAGTTCCAGCGTTATTATCATCATTCTTTGAAGCCGTTGTTGAGGTTGATGAAATACCGGGATTAATACATAGGGGAGAAATATCCTCCATCATCTTTTGATCATTGTAAACATCAGACTGGCTGGAAGTCCCAAAAGAGTAATTACCAAAGCTGAGCGAGTTTGCGCTCTTTTTTCTTGATTTGACAGTTCTAAACTCAGTAGCATCTGAAGGAAGCACACAGGGGTACTGTGTGTCAGAATAAAGTGCGTTAGTTGTGGCATTTACGGGCGTGATAGAAGTGCTAGGTAGTCTTTTAGAACTGGCAACTGACCCGCCTATGGTGCATCTTCTCTGGCTAGAAGACCTGCTCAAGGAGGATGAATTAGATGTAGAAGATGTAGAGGTTGTAGAAGAAGCAGGGATGTATTTCGAGAGATGTTGTTTGAGCTGCTTATTTTCTTCTTTGAGAGCTTGAATCTCCTTCATGAGCTTCAGAACTATACCCTCTTGTTCCTTTTCCATCACATCAATTAGATTCTCAGGACTCAAAGGCCCGGTGACACTTATGGAAGATTGTCTAGACCTTGATGAAGCCGTGGACGATACTGATGAGTGAGGAATATAGTCAAACTTATTCAGCGAAGGTACCAAACTTGTTTTCGGGCTTGAAGGAACTGGCATTAAGGATGGAAGCATCCCGGGAGTCGTTGATGAGGACGGATTGATCTTTGGACTGGTTAAAAGATGTGAATCAGTAAAAAGAGAAGCTTCAGAAGTGGAAGGCGATCTGTTAGGAAGCGTATGCCGAGTTGCAGTGATGGGCTTGTTTAGTTGCGCTGTAGCGGTTCTGGGAGACAATTGTGAACTACCTTGTACCTGTTGAGAAGTTCCTACGTAGGAGTGAGGGCTAACTCCCCGGCCTTGTTGGTTATGTGAATCCATACTCTCCACTTCAAAACAAAATTAGCAGGGTTAAAAATAGGGAAGCGCGCAATTGAATTTTGATAAGCTGATCCAAATATCTGCGGTGTATAGCCCCTGAGCAGTCACGGACTATAGTTACAATAAGTTATCTGACAGTCTGATTGATAAGAGGTTATAAGAGAAGGGAATAAATCCAGAGGGAATAGAAGAGAATAAAAGAAAAGAACTAGCAAAGGAAAGGTAGTCTAAAAAAATTACGCATTTCTCCACAATCTGTCTCTCTCACCTACTTACTAATTTGAGAGCTAGTATATATCGTGAACTTAATAACAAGCCACAAAAGAAGCTTTGGCAAATCTTCTCCCTCGCTATTGCACACTATGTCTTGAAGCCACAGCGAATTTCAAATATGATGAAGCGCACTGTTGCTATACGAACACCATTATTGCCTCCGAATTCCGGCTGTGTAGGCTGAGTATTCTTTGAGGACTAAAAAGCTGATGCTACTATAAAGATAATCGAAGCGACGAAGTGAGTGAAGTGTATCAAAAGCCTGAATTCCTTCTGCTGTAAGGTGCCAGTGATACACGAGATGACGATCTGCTCAAGTGAGGGTATATCCACAGAAGAAGGCTGACCTAAAGTAAACGAACGATCGCTTACAATCTGTCAAATATCATTGATCGCCATGCCTTGATTGAGGCTGAGCTGTATGTGGCTGAGGCCACGGGGCTGAGCTTCATGGAGCCACGAAGCACCTCGGATAGAGTAGCGTGACGTCAAGAGAATAGCGATGGTCAGTGCGAAGAATTAAGGTGATACATAACAGCAAAGGTAAAAAACAGCATAGTTTGTAGTACCCCAATATAGCGAAGCACTGAGAGCAGTCGAGTATGCTCAAAAAGAGCTATTTACAAATACACATTTTGGATGGGGGTCATTACTCAATAGCAGCTTCCGTAGGACTCTTGTCGCGCTCCAGTTGGAGTTTCATTTTCGCGATTTTCGAGGAGTATATTATGGATCGATAATCGTAATCAACTGGATAATTGATTTTTTCACTTGTCAAGTAATACTTCTTGACGAACTTATAGAGCTTCTCGTCTTTTTTGAATTCATCGCTGGTGTCGGATTCCTCAAGGGATCCTCGTTGTAGGTCACCTATACTACCCATGCTGGGCTTATTATTGAAGATTTGCTGCGATAGTAGGGGGGTCGCTTGGTGGGGCACTGCAGGGTATAAATCTCTCGAATATATGGAACTGACAGAACTAGACCGCGTAGATTTGAACTTGGTTGGTTTCGATGTGTCACGAGAAGTAGGTAGCCAGTACTTTGTTCCATCAGATGAGTAGCGGAGTCCATCGTAGATCTTCTGATTAAATGTGGAAGATTCCAGATAAATTCTGTTATCGCTGATGCTGTCATATGTTCGAAAGTTATAGGTATCCCCATACAAAGTCGACATCTTCAAATCGTATATCAAATCACCTATCTGGAACCAATCTTTGAATGCCTTTGAACTCTTGAGCCTGGCAGCATCAGGTATCATTTCATTGCTGAAATCTGTGTAGGGAAATGACCTCCAGTGTAGGACAGCAAAAAATATCATCTCAAGGCACAGTAAGACATTCTGTAAACTAATACCGAAATTGATGTTATGGTTTTCCTTATCCGATGCTCCGGAAGAACTACCCTGTTCAAAACAGCCCAGCCAGTTCAAGACACCAATAAACAGTCCCTGCCAGTAGGAGGCGAATATTATGAGCTTCACACATAAAAACTTACCCCAAGGGTTGAAAGGAATCAATTCACTAAACAAGCACTTCCAGAACATGGCCAAGAAATAGAGTGAGATAGTAGCACTCAAATTATAAAAGAGTCCTGTCCACACACATATGCTCGACCACGATATATCATTCACATCATAAGAACCAGATAACGAAGCTATAATAATGATGAGGTACAAGAGGGGCTTCACCCAAACGTACTGTAGTATGCATCGTTTAACTGTTAAAAAATGTGAAGGATTCGAGAAGTCGACCGCACTAAATACGAGGCTGGTTGGGAAAGGGTGTCTGGTGGGTGACTTTCCAAGAGACTTCTGGATGATGGACCGTTCTCCACCCAGCATCAAAACCAGAAGTTTGTAGAAGGTGTAGATAACAAAAGCCTCATAAATTTCTCTTATGGGCTCAATAATATCACCTACCCTGTAATCTAAGAGCATCGCGTAACAAGAGATCGCAAACATTGGAACTATAAACAGAATCCTCACAATCAGCCTCTGTTCAAAAGGTTTTCTGTAGTTAGTTGTCTGCAGATAAATAGCAAGCAACGCTATCAGGAGGGCAATTGAACTGCTAGCACCACATATGACGATTAGCCATTCTGGCAGTGCTCCCATAGTTCCTTCTATCTGGGATGCGAAATCATTTGCTGGAAATGCTCAAGAAGTCATCGATATAATTCCCGCTCAGTTTCGATAGTTTTGTTGCCATTTTAACAGGCAGCTTTGTTTCATTTTTTTTTTGGTTAGGCAAATTGCATAGAAAAATTCCGCAGCTTATCGACACGGATGAATGAGGCGGGGCGAAATCAGACGGGTATAGGGGGCCAAATAAGAGACGCAGGAAGTATACTGACTGAATTACTTCAATACAGGAAGACTTCAATATATGCGTAGTAGAGAGGTGTGGTATGGAGCGGTCTCACGGAGCTCCTTCCCGAGTGATTCACATAACAGAACACTATCAGATAAGATCAATACCTGAGATCTCAGTGACGTATCGATGAGAATTGTTTATCGACTTTTGCTCTATCTTCAGCTGCTAAGTACTCCTCTTGTAAGTGGCAGCGGAGTGGCAGTTCATTTATCGATAGCAGCGAGAATCAATTCTTACTTACCTGAGGAGATCAAGGATCTTCTTAGCCCATTTTTGGCTGGGGCGTTCCATCCTGATGCTTTCTATCATTGCTTCGGAAAATCGGATGCGGCAGAAGAAGCCCATTGGCCACCATTTCTGCATCGGTCGGTTAGTTACTACAGAGAGACTTACGGAAAGTTTGACAATCTGCCCTTGAAGGCCTTTATTTATGGACTTTTCACTCATCAGATTGCCGACGTCTGCTGGCATTCTCTGAACAAAAAACAGGGCCTTTTAACTCAGCTCAGTCAAATGGAGTTTGATGATGATATTTCGGCTGCTCATACATTTTTGGATACAGGAGGAGACTTACTGTTACTCGCAAGACAGCAACTTAACTTGGATGGAACTTCATTGGCTGATATTCGCTCCTTTTATGCAACCGATTGGTGGATTCCCACCGAAGATCTCATCAGAATATACGACTCGATGGGGTATTCCATTTCCGAATCGGAACTAAATATTTGTACAGACAGAGCATACTTAGGTTTGCAAAGCGAGGTTTCCTCAGCTTCTTCTGGTCAGTTACTCTTCCAGCTCAGATCTCCTCTACTGAATGAGATCCTTGACAATTACTTCTTTGGTGGTATAAATGAGATTGTAAGCTCCATTAGGTCTTGCTTGGAGGGGTTAAATGGGTGGTTTGATGATGGATTTGATGCGGAAACAGACCCTTGGAGCGTTTGCTCGGTCTTTGTGAGACATTCTTTTCTCTCTCCAAGCAGTTTTCTTCAGCAAAGCTCAGGATTGAGCCGCATTGATGATTCTCAACACAACAAGATACCTACTGTAGTGGATGTGGAGGGCAGCAAAGACTGGAGTTCTTCTGGGTCTCCCCTGTTTCTCCACTCTCTCATCACAAACTCCCAATTTGGATCGAGTCTTCAGAGTGCTCAGAGCTTCAAGCTTGGAAAAGTTATTGCAATTGGTTCACCGTTTGATGAAGCTGATGGTTCAGTATTTATTATACCCTTGGGAGATATTGTGGGTGAACCTAGATCATTCAGTGTTGACAAATGGACCACGTATCGACATTCCAGCCCAAGCATGGTGAGATATCCAGCACGGTTCGGTCATACCATGAGGAGATGGAGCATTGAAGGAGTTGAGTATCTGGCTATATCTGAGCCTGGAAATTCCAATATCAAAATCTTTTGCCTCCTGAGTGACGCATTGGTGTCTGTGATATCAGACAATAGTTCGACATCTCTTCTGGGTAATGCAGGAATAAAAGAACTGGGACTAAGCTTGCAGGTAGAAGATGTTGATGGCGATGGTATCGAAGATTTGATAGTTGGATCCTGTTATAGCGATTATGAAGGAGTTGAGCAGAGAGGTTCAGTTATAGTTTTAAGTGGCCGTCTTCTTGGCAAGCTCATAGAAGCAAATATTTATTCATCAGGTGAACCTGTGCACTTAGATATGAGCCAGCTTCAAATTCAAGTGTATCGTTTGCCTCCCGAGCTGCTACAATCCAACTCATACGACCAGTTTGGAGTGACAATGACAGTCACGAATGAATTCACGTTAGTCGGCGTCAATTCTATTGGGTGTGTTCTGGTCTTCACAAAAAATGGGAACGCTGTTAGTATACTATCCATGAGTGGGGTTTCAAGCTTTGCGAATGACACCATTGCTTTGAGCGCACATAAAGAGAAGTTGAAATCTTCTGAGTCACATCTATTTGGGTTTAATTTTATTCTGTCTGGGATTACTAGCTCTTCCCATGAGTGGATCGTTGTATCGGCATGCTCAGAATCTTCAGAAAGTTGTACATTATGTGGTGCTGCATACATCTACCTCATTGAGGATGATATCATTAGGCTGGTTTCGAGAATAAAGCCCAAACCTTCTATTCTTAGCTTGCACTCACATTTCGGTACTGCGGCTACATTGTGGGCATCTGGATCCAGTGAAGCAGCTGCAAGAGTAGACCAAATATTGATATCTGGTGACGGATACAATAACGGCGCGGGAGCTGTCTGGAGGGTAAACCTTGACGCAATAATTGAAGAGTATCTCTCAGGCTTAAAATTCCTAGACATTGACTTGCCAGAAAATGAAGCTGTATCCAATCAACGAAGGGACTTTGGCGAAATCGTGATCACCGGAGATCATGGGTCCGGGTATAGTGGCTATGGAAAAGCACTGGAGGTTTTCTCTTACAATGATGAGGATTTTTTAGCTATTGGAATGCCGTATTTTGGTTACAGCGAAATGAAAAACGATGCAAGAAAGGTCATAGGGAGAGTTGGAATCTACAAAATAGAGTAGTGTTGCTACTCGGCTAGTTCTCGTCGTTTCATTGTTATTTAGATTCCGGAAATATATGGTTTCGGCGTTATGCTAGTTGAAACAAAGCCCCCCTCCCCCCGGACGGGGCGGTGGGACAATCAACGTGAGCTGATCAAAAATCTGAAGTCACTGATAATACACAAGTCCGAGACTACGGCTGGTGGAGGGCTCCAAAAAGGTATAAACAGCCCAACTGAAAGGGGATGTAATGCCATTTAGTACTTTTTCGGCCTGTCTCGTTCAACTGGTCAACCCTTGGGCACTTGAATCAATGTACTATGCCAATCCACACTTTTAGGATCACTTCTTCAGCCAGAGGGCTAGCCCCGTCGTATTCAATAGCAAGCAAAATGCATGATTGGAAAGAATTTTCGTCTTGTGATTTTCAAAGGCCGCTGCAAAAAAATCCCCGCCTAAGCCATGACCCAGAACATGACCAGATGATTCAACGTTTCTGCCTGTACCTTTACGCTAATCCCGAATCTTCACTTTAGAACGAGCTCAATAGAAGACACCTTATTGTTCTACTGAAGTATAGATCTACAATAGAAAAACTTTTGACATCATCCCTGCACAAAAAAAAATGCCTCACTAGCACTGGGGAGGTGCAACTACCAGACAACTTTATGTTAGTAACAGTGTTCAATCCAATTAGGCTACGAGTGCCTTTATTGAACTTACGCTTTCATTCTGAAATGCCTCTATACTTCTTTCTTGGTAGGGACAACGTCATAGCAGCGCGACGTAGTGATTCGCCCCAACTTCAGTGCCGCATCTTTTATTCTGATCACCTGCCGCGCGGGGAAATCCGGGGTAGCTTTTTTTTGTCATCTTTTTTACACATTTTTTTTCCCGCTGCACACGCCAATACCGGCACCCCTTCCCCATAAGCACATGTATTCCTCCGCGAAAACTTAAAAAGCGCACCCCTGGTCCCGTATGTGCCACACTCAAGCGTTGAAACTCATAGAGAAAGGGCGCAGATTCCTCATAGAAAAAAAATTTTGTATGTGACCATTTTCTTTGTTTGTATGTGGAGAATTTTGGGCGTCTTATAGAGATCATCGAAGAAGAAAAGAAAACAATCATGTTTTTGATACTGAAGGACTGAAGTTTAATAGACTATATAAAAGTGGTGTACAGAAACGTTGCTTGTTCGAGCCTATCACACAAAGGGTATCATTATTTTTGTTGTTTTATTATCTAGTAGTCTAACTCACCAGGTTGCTACTATACTTATAATTCGCTTGCTGTGTGTCTGTCCACCACCCCCAAAAATAAAATTCACTTGCTGCATTCTCCAATCTCGTACCAGCTCATAGCGGGTGTGTCTTTCTTCATTACACTACACTGAAACACTTCTGACTGTGCTTGCTTCAGTTTTTCGCCAGTTATACACTTTGCCATTTATAGATCATGAATCCTACAGCTTTATTAGTTGCCGTTTCGGCTTCCATCTGCATGTTTCCAACTATATCAGCTATGCCTATAGTGTTTGATAGATCCCCTCTGGTACTTGCCAGACAACCTCATGCTGATCCTCCTTCTAGCTGGATTTCTCTCGTGGCAAGACTCTCTCCATCCCAAATCGGTGGAATCATATCATCGAAAACTTCTATTCCTCCACGCTCGTGGTTTTCATCACTATTTTCATCTCAGTACTTGCCCACCTCAATTGTAACAGATGGTGTTATCTCCTCTGTTTCGATTCCAAGAGGTGATTTTGAAAGCTGGCTTGAAGTTCAAAGAGAAATCTCTTTTAAAGGAATACTCAACAACATTGGAGGTCGTGGCATTTTCGAGGATTCCGATAATGTCACCACAGGAGCAGTTATTGCATCTCCGACAAAGAAGAGACCAAACTACTTTTATCAGTGGATCAGGGATGGTGCCATCACCATCAACTCACTAACGGAGTATCTTGATGATCATGGATTAGATGACTCCAAATACAATCTAATCCCTGTCATTGAATCGTATATTGCTAACTCTAAATCCCTCCAAAGACAATCAAATCCATCCGGAGATTTCGAAAGCTTGGATGGTCTAGGTGAACCCAAGTTTATGGCAGATTCAACTCCATTTTTTGGTCATTGGGGAAGACCTCAAAGAGACGGTCCGGGCTTGAGAGTGATAACCATCATCAACTATTTGAACTTGCTAAAAAAGTACAACAAGGAGCTTCTTATGGAAGGTGACCTGATAAATGCAGAACATGTCTATCATCATATTATCAAGCCAGATCTCACTTACATTATCAAGAGATGGAATAAAAGTGGCTTTGACCTATGGGAAGAGATTGATTCCTTCCACTTGTTTACAAGCTTGACTCAGCTCAAGGCTATCAAACTGGGTCTGAGTTATGCATCCAAGTATGACGGAGCTTCGTTCTATACAGACTTGCTGAGAACATTCAACGCACTGAAATTCTTTATTACCGTTGATTCTGGGTACAAAGTACCTGGAATTCCGTATCTTATTGAGACTCCTTCTCTTTTAGCACAAAGCCAAAGGGTAGGTTTGGATATTGCTTCAATCCTGGCATCACTAAGATCTCATGATCTTGACTTTGATTCTGATGATGCTCTGGATATTCCTTTTCCTATTGATGATACTTCCGTTATGAATACACTTATCGCAATGGTGAATGACATGAAGTACAGATATCCCATTAACCACAGCAGACTTGGTTTTAGTGCTGCATTTGCTTTAGGAAGATATCCAGAGGATGCTTACGACGGCTACGGGATAAGCGAAGGAAATCCTTGGTTCATCGCAACTGCAACGGCTTCTGAACTGGTATACAAAATTATTTACAACTTGTACAACTACAAGAGAGACTTGGTGATTCCTTTAGAGCAGAAGTCTCTTTTTGAGTCTATCAGTAATCTCAAGGTAGATGGGGATATCGTTTTGCCTTACGGTTCAGAAGCCTTTGTTGAGGCGACTGCCTCTTTGTTTCGGTTTGCTGATGCCTTCATGGATATCATCAGGGAACATGTTGATAACGAAGGCCATATGAGTGAACAGTTCAACAAGTACAGTGGCTACATGGAAGGTGCTGAGGATTTGACTTGGAGCTATGGCTCCGTTTGGAGCTCTATGAGATGGAGAGATAAATCTTTTAATATTATGAGAAACAAGAACAATGATCAATGATACTTCAAAATGATAGATACGAGAGTTTCTGCTAATCTCGATTCAAATTACAGAGAAAGTCCATTACACCTATAAGGTTTACTTGATTTATGAATGATTTTATGAGCTATGCTGTTAGATTTGTGTGCTTTATGACAGTTGATATGTTTTTTTTTTAGTCTCCTGATAGTTGCCTAGACATCCTCGGTGTCTCTCTACTTGTCAGGGTGGACTTGGTTTATATATTTGTATACACTGGTGTAAGTGCTTGTGCGTCCTTGCGTGTGGGAACGCAACACTCTCCAACTACTTGACATGTCTTCTTTTAAATAGAGGGTTTATTGAGCGAATGCAACTTCTTCGGGAAGCCTAAAAGAAGCACAAAACATTGGCTTCGTAGGAGCAACCATTCTGACAAGATGAAAGTCAATTTCCTCATATGGAATATTGTACTTCAATAGATCAGTCACCTTCTTATGTATCCGCTTTTTGAGCTCTTCTTCTGATGGATGAGGATCTTCTAGGTGTGAGAACTTCTCAAAATGGTGGACATTCACGATAGGAAGCCTGTATCCCGGTAAACTGCTCACTTCGTCCTTTGTGAGATCTGAAAATGAGCGACTGAAAAGTCCAATAAAAGAATCTAAGAATGTGATTGCTGAGTCAGGAAGATTCATAACGTAGTGGGAGAAAAATCTAGGTATTTTAACATTAGTAAGAGACTGTTTCTTTGTTCCTTTTTCTCCGCTGGCTATTTTGTGACCTGAAGTGAACCGAACAACTTGTACGTGATTATCTTGCGTAGAGAAATCCATCAGCAGTTTAGGCGATCTTCTTATAAACTCCCTACCGTCTATATTGTATGGCTTCACAAAGCCGTCCACCTTATTGCGATTGACGTTGTGCACTAGGTATTTGAAGCTGTCGGGGTTTAAGTCATTTGCAAACACAATGCAGTGCTTTTTCCCTGCTGGAACAGCAAATGGACCTACACCGGCCATGACATCGCATATTGCTTCTCCTTGATTGAACAGATTCACCAATCTTCCATGCTCTGTTGAAAGTCGCGAGTTCCAGTAGACTTTGCTGAAGTCAAACTCAAATCTACAATCACCTTCCTTTTGTTCTACCAAAAAATCTTCTTTTCCGGCAATCACTTTCATGCTGAATGTACGATACTTTGTATCTATTGTCTTCAGTTTATCGACAACAGTTAGAATGGATGGGTTTTTGTCAAGAATGACCTGGCCTATCAAAGTGTCGTAAGGTTTAAAATCATCCTTTAGATTTAGATGAGCAATATGACCTATTTTTGTAAAAGAAGAAGGAACTTCACCAAGTAGTTGTTCAGGAAGTACTGATCTCAGGATCTCATCAGCTTTCCAAAATGAGTAACTTAACGTGAGAGTATGCACAATAAATTCTCCCTTATGTTCATCTATAAAAGTTCGTGCTTCGGGAGAAAGACACTGTTTGACGTCGGAGAGCTCGCTTACGGCAGGACTCAGTAGCACAGCTTTGAGATCCTGATTTCTGGAGAGAGGATTATGTTCACCCCTCTCACTTTCTGTGAGCTTAACTATGAACGGAATTCGGGGTATTTGAACAATATCACGATTATGATCCTTCACGAACTTCCCAATGTGTGCTATTTCAGGAAACAGAATGGCCCAAACATCAAATTGTTTCACAAAAAGAGATCTATCGAGCTCCTTCATTCCCCTGAGTTCTGGAGGTCTCACCTCTTCTAATGTTAAAAGTCTTTTTGAAGACATCTTTCTAGCAGATTGTTTGATGCTTGGAGCTGGGTTACACTTGATCACTTTTTTGAGAAATGGCAACATAAAACAAAAATATCAAAGAGAAAAATCCAAACTCTGATAATGCCTGTTTCTTTCCAGCTGGGAAGGCTCTCGCTGATCTGCTGTTCAAGAGGCTTGAATATGAACACGGGTACAAAGCATCAGACTGTTCTTCAGCAAAACTTTCACAAGATACTCACTCATAAATAAAATAAAAACTCATGTGGCTTATTATGTGGCGGTGCATTCTGTGAATCCAAAACTGGAAGATAAACAAAGATAAAGAGGCCCAGGCGGGAATGTTTTTCTATAAAAATGAGTGTTAAAAAGAATCAGGATAATTTAGTTAACGTCCAATTAATGTTACTTCATCACCAGATGGTCTTCTTTTGAAATTGCAATATCTAGTGAGACAGTATCCTTCGCTTGATTGTCGGCGACAGTGTTAAATCGAGTTAACTTGGAATTATTTGTGTGCTACAGTAGCAACGGGAAGAGTATATAATACCCGCCTCTTTACAGCATCTCTACCATGCTAAATTTGATCTATGTGCGTATTTTATCAAAGCAGGGTACTAATATGATTTGGATTTGAAAGGGCGCAAATGTCTGATTCTGGGAATCTAGATGATAATATCTACTATGATGCTGTCTTCGATGAGGAGTTACTTGATCGGCAAGATCGAGAGCGCTATCACGACCCCCAGCAGAGGCGCTTGGAGCAGTCGACCGAACCAAATGGTAATCTACCTCTCAACGTTTTAGGGTTGGCCTCACAAGAACAAAGGAGTGAACCAGCAAGGCAAGCGGAGCTGGAAGTTAACTGGCAGTATATACAACAGCAACAATATCAGCAGCAGTTCCAGCAACAATATCAGCAGCAACAAATGAATCAGCAACAGCAACAACAGCAATGGCAGTACTATACAAACACATATGGTGATAACGAAGAAGAGATGAAGAACTTGCCTCCGATGAATAGAGATCCCTACTATTCTTGGGCCAGCGATGAAGAAGCGCCAATTTCGGGTGATAGCATTTTGGCTCTTCTTCTGGAGCTGAAGGACATATTTGGATTTCAGCATGACTCCGTTATGAATATTTTTGATCACTTGATGGTTCAACTGGACTCTAAGGCTAGTCGTATGCCCGCACCTCATGCATTATTGCTGCTACATGCAGATTACATTGGTGGAGAAAACGCGAATTATAGAAAATGGTATTTTAGTGCGATGCTTGACGACGATAGCGAGCTCTGTGCGGACGTTGATCTAAAGGCAATCAAGAAGAAAAAGAAGAGGAAAAACCATGACGATAACAGCTCTCAAAATTTCAAAGGATTTTCTGAGCCTGATTTTCATCCAAATAAGATAAATGATGTTATTGAGTACCGGTGGAAAAAACGAATGTATTCTTATTCACCGAGTGATATGATTTGCCAGATTGCTCTTTATTTGCTAATCTGGGGGGAGGCTAACAACCTAAGGTTCACATCTGAATGCCTCTGTTTTATTTATAAGTGCTCTTTTGATTACTACACCCACTTGAAAGAATCACAAGTCGATCTCAGTGAAGTGAAAGCGACTGAGCGTGACTTCCTTGCTCGAGTTATAACTCCATTGTACAACTATTTAAGAGATCAACAGTTCAAGGTAGTTGGGGGATCGTACGTTAGACGAGAGAAAGATCACCACCAGATCATTGGATACGACGATATCAATCAACTGTTCTGGTATTCCAAAAATCTGGAGCGAATTCGTCTTGAGGATGGGAGAAAACTGATTAACTTACCAAAGGAGGAGCGCTTCAAACAATTGGGAAATGTCAAATGGAGAAAAGCTTTTTATAAAACGTATAATGAGCGCAGGTCTTGGTGGCATCTCGCAACTAACTTTAGCAGAATCTGGATTATTCACATATCCGTATTCTGGTATTACTCGAGTTTCAACTCGCCAAGTTTGTACACTCATAACTACATTCAGTTGCTGGATAATCAGCCCACCCCACAGGCTAGGTTCTCAATAATGGGGTTGGGCGGTACAATTGCATGTCTGATTCAAATTGCTGCGACAATTTCTGAGTGGGCTTTCGTGCCGCGCATGTGGCCTGGTGCCAAGCACCTTTTTCGAAGGTTAGTTTTGCTTCTCGCTATCACATTCATCAACTCTGCTCCATCCGTGTTTATTCTTGGGATCATACCGTTAAACGCAGTCTCCAGGTTGGGGTATATTTTATCCATTGTTCAATTTGTTATATCCGTGATCACCACTATCTGGTTTGCTTTTCAGCCAATTGGGAATCTGTTTGAATTTTCAGGTCGATCTCAATCAAAGGGTTATGACGCTTCGAAGGTATTTACCGCATCGTTTCCGAAGTTGAGTTCCAGGGGATCTACGTTGTCAATAATGCTTTGGCTTTTGGTGTTCTGTGCGAAATTCGTTGAATCTTACTTTTTCCTCACGTTATCTCTTAGAGATCCCATAAGAAATTTGGCAATCATAGATCTAAGTCGTTGTCATGGGGAGACGTATTTCGGTGATACCCTATGTCGTTATCAAGCAAGATTTGTTTTGATACTCATGGTCTTGACTGATTTGATCTTATTTTTCTTGGACACATATCTCTGGTACATCATTTGGAACTGTGCATTTTCCATTTCGCTATCATTTTTCAGTGGTATATCAATACTTTCCCCATGGCGAAATGTATTTAGCCGTCTGCCTCAGCGTATATATTCCAAGCTACTGTCCACCTCAGATATGGAGGTGAGATTCAAACCGAGTGTTCTTGCTTCACAAGTTTGGAATGCTATTATCATATCTCTGTATAGGGAACACCTATTGTCAGTTGATCATGTTCACAGGCTTATTTATGATCAAATACCAAATGAGTCAGACGGAAAAGCTGCTTTGAGGACACCTTCTTTTTTTCTTTTTCAGGATGATAGTACGACTACCCTCCAAGATTTCTTTGTTCCAAATTCCGAAGCTGAGAGGAGAATATCGTTTTTTGCTCAGTCGCTATCTACACCTGTTCCAGAACCGATTCCTGTTGAAGCCATGCCAACTTTCACCGTTCTGATCCCTCATTACTCGGAAAAGATTCTTCTAGGATTGAAGGAAATAATCAAGGAGGATCCCAGCTCCAAACTGTCACTGCTTGAATATCTCAAGCATATGTTTCCACATGAGTGGGATTATTTTGTAAGAGACACAAAAATTATTTCCTATAGCGAGAGTGAAAAGGTGAAGCAATCTACCGTCAAATCAGAGAAAGACTTCATTGAAAATAAGATTAGCGACTTACCCCTCTATTGCATTGGATATAAATCATCTGCTCCTGAGTATGTTCTACGAACGAGAATATGGGCGACTTTGAGAACGCAGACTGTTTACAGAACAGTCTCTGGGTTTATGAATTATAGAAAAGCTATAAAGCTATTACATAAAGTTGAAAATCCAGAGATGATAGAGATGTTTGGAGGATCTTCCAACGCTGAAGAGTACTTGAATTTTATTGCAGATAGAAAGTTTAGACTTTTAGTTTCAATGCAGCGGTTCCAGAAGTTCAATGAAGATGAGAAGAATGACCTTAGAGTACTTTTGAATGCCTACCCTGAGCTTTATATTGCCAGTCTTGAACAAGAGCCTAGTGAAAACAATGAGAATAAGATCGATTTCTTTTCTGTATTATATCACCGGGATGATTCTGGGGACTTGAAACAGGTTTACAAGATACAACTATCAGGAAATCCGATTCTTGGTGATGGAAAGTCAGATAATCAGAATCATGCTCTAGTATTCTATCGTGGGGAATATATACAAGTGATTGATGCAAACCAAGACAACTACTTAGAGGAATGTCTCAAGATCAGATCTGTACTGTCGGAATTTGAGGAGCTCGATTTTGATACTACCAATCCCTATATCCCCTCAGTACCAAATAGTGGAAAAAATCCTGTTGCAATAATAGGTGCTAGGGAGTATATTTTTTCTGAAAACACTGGTGTTTTGGGAGATGTCGCTGCTGCTAAAGAGCAAACCTTTGGAACATTATTTGCACGAACATTGGCCGCAATTGGGGGAAAGTTGCATTATGGACATCCTGATTTCTTAAATGGTGTTTTCATGACTACCAGAGGTGGTATATCTAAAGCTCAAAAACGATTACATCTGAATGAGGATATCTATGCCGGTATGACCTGTGTCCTCCGTGGAGGAAGAATAAAACATTGTGACTATTATCAGTGTGGAAAAGGAAGGGATTTAGGTTTTGGTTCAATTTTGAATTTCACCTCAAAAATAGGTGGAGGAATGGGAGAGCAGATGCTCTCCAGAGAGTATTACTACTTTGGAACTCAGTTGCCTCTGGATCGATTTTTATCTTTCTACTATGCACACCCAGGTTTCCATATCAATAATCTGTTTATTATGTTATCCCTGCAACTATTTTTGCTGGTTATAGTGAACTTGGGATCCATGAATCATGAGTCTACTCTCTGTATTTATGACAAGGATGTTCCTATCACTGACCTTCAAATCCCTGTTGGTTGTCAAAATCTTCAACCTGTATTAGATTGGGTAACAAGATATGTGCTTTCAATATTCATTTGTTTCTTCATTTCATTTGTTCCTCTGGTCTTTCATGAACTGTCAGAAAGAGGGGCGTGGAAGGCATTCAGCAGGTTATTTTTCCATTTCTTATCATTGTCACCCTTGTTTGAAGTGTTTGTTTGTCAGATTTACTCCAATTCGCTGAAGAACGACATAGTTTTTGGGGGAGCCAGGTATATCTCAACTGGTCGAAGCTTTGCCATTGTTCGGATTCCGTTTTCTAAGCTATACTCTACCTATGCTGTTAGTTCTATTTACTCAGGTGCAAGACTGTTTCTGATTCTGTTATTTGGCACTGTGACCATGTGGCAGCCAGCAATTCTCTGGTTTTGGATAACTTTGATAGCTCTGTGCCTATCTCCATTTATCTTCAATCCACACCAATTTGCTTGGACTGACTTTTTCCTTGATTACAGGGATTTCATTCGGTGGCTGAGTAGAGGTAATTCTAAGTGGCACAAGAACTCATGGATAGGTTTCACAAGATTTTCCAGATCGAAATTCACAGGATTTAAAAGAAAGATGGTTGGTTCAAACTTGGAGCAGACTAAGTATATTCCTGTTAATATTCATAGGGCTCCCTTTGGGAATACTTTCTTTGCTGAGGTCATGGTTCCCTTATTTCAAGCTGTTTGCATGTTTATGGCACACACCTTTATAAATTCGCAGAATGGTGTCAGATATCCCTCTGATATCAATTCTGTGTTGAGGCTTTGTATCCTGGTTGCTGCTCCTGTTGTTTTGAATATTTTAGTGCTGGTTTTGATTTTTCCGCTGTCGTGCTTTGCTGGCCCTTTGTTGGGTTTGTGTTGCGACCGAGCTCCGAATGTTTTAGCAGCTTTGGGACATGGTAGTGCCGTCATCATACATATTATTGTGATGGAAGTTACGTGGTTTTTAGAAGGATGGAATTTTTGCAGGTTTCTTTGTGCTTTTACATGCTCTATCTATGTGCAGCGTGTGATTTTTCAAGCAATAAAGCTTATGTTGTTGACTCGTGAGATCAAAGAGGATTACACAAACCGCGCGTGGTGGTCAGGAAAGTGGATCAGCAGCGGACTGGGATGGTTTGCGGTGACTCAACCACTTCGAGAGTTCATTGTGAAGATTGTGGAGATGAGCTTGTTTGCGGCTGATTTTGCCATTGGCCATATCATTTTGATTGTGTTCACGCCCATTTTGTTTATTCCGTATGTCGATCACTGGCATTCCTGTATGCTGATGTGGTTGAGTCCCTCAAGATACCTGAGAGGTCCAATATACACCACTTCGCAAAGAAAAACACGGTCTAGAGAGGCCACCAAGTACGCGATTCTGTTTTTCTTCATTATAGTTCTGTTTTCCTTGATTGTGATTATACCAGTATTGGTTGACTTGACAATAGCGGACAGCATTACAGAATATCTACCTGAGAATTTTTATGGGTTGATTCAACCTAATCACCAAGAAAATAACGACACGGGCGAAAATGCTCCTGCTACTGTTTTGAGAACAAAGCCAGCCGTTGAAACTTTCAGTTCGTATTGGATATAGGAGAGAAATTGGGTGACAGTTCGAGAAAAGCTACTTTGGCAGGTTATAATTAATGTTAGATTTTGAGATACGTAGGATATATCTATAAGAGTAAAAAGAGGAAAAGAGAATGGGGCCCACAGCATCAATTCGGAAACCAGTCTCTTGTAATTGTTATAACAAAACTATGCAATTGATGAAGTTGTTGATTTCGGGTAATAGAGGCTGCCGTAGTGATGGTAGTGAATCCATCCACGACACTAAACCTGTTGTGGATCTAGACTGGTTAGGTAACACTGCCACGTTTTAATTTCCGGGTAACCTCTTTATGTGCAATGAGAGATTTTGCGGGGGGAGGGGCCGCGGGGGGGGAAAAGAAGATCATCAGGTTGCTTCGCCTAGAAATTTTCACGATCATGGAGCGTGAAAAGTAAATAAACTATCTTCAGAACAATAAGGAACTTCCCGAAGAGGAAGCAGAAACAATAAGATTCTCTCAAGAACGTCCACTTAGTATTCCTAAAGGAGAATATCGGCACTAGTCTGCTGTATAAACTGGCATTTTGAATACGGAGCCCGAAGTATGACAACAGTGTTGGTAGAAGTGAAAGGCTCTGGTTATCAACGTTAACACAAAGTGTGAACAAGGCTCTTCTGCAAGTGAGAAGCCTAGGAAATCTCACATACACGCCAAGAAAAGATCTGCGGTGTCCGTTATCACTGATTATGAAGGGAATTGTCAGTGTTATAGCCGGTGCTGTTCTCACAAGCAGCGCAGTCGGCCTCTCCACTATTGATGTAGTTGGCAACAAGTTCTTTTACGCTAGTAATGGATCCCAGTTCTACATAAGAGGGGTTGCTTACCAGGCAGACACTTCAGGAGCCGTTAACACCACATTCGTCGATCCGTTATCTGACTCAACTACTTGTGCGAGAGATGTTCCTTATTTACAGGATCTCAACACTAATGTTGTACGTGTTTACGCTCTAGACACTGAGGCTGACCACTCTGATTGTATGCAGATGCTGGAGGATGCTGGTATTTATGTCATTGCAGATCTTGCTGAGCCCACTCTTTCTATCTCGACTACTGATCCAGAATGGAATCTTGCACTCTATGAAAGATACACTGCCGTGATCGACATGATGCAGCAGTATGACAACGTTCTTGGGTTCTTTGCAGGTAATGAGGTTATCACCAATTCCACGAATACGGACGCTGCTCCGTTTGTCAAAGCTGCAATTAGAGATATGAAGCAGTATATGTCTGACAGCAGCTACAGAGACATTCCTATTGGATACTCTGCCAATGACGATTCCAAAACCAGAGTTCAATCTGCAGACTACTTCTCTTGTGGAGAGGAAGATGTTAAAGCAGATTTCTACGGGATCAACATGTACGAATGGTGTGGGTCTTCTACTTTCTCAACCTCAGGTTACAGCCAAAGAACCGAAGAGTTTTCCAACTTGACAATCCCCGCATTTTTTTCTGAGTACGGATGTAACAGGGTCCAACCAAGACAATTTACTGAAATTGGTACCCTCTTCTCTGATGAAATGACCGACGTTTGGTCCGGAGGTATTGTCTACATGTACTTCGAAGAGACCAACAACTACGGTTTAGTTAGTGCGATTGATTCTACCTCTGTTTCCACAATGGCTGATTATGAAAACTACTCTTCTGAGATCCACAACGTCTCCCCTACTTCTGCCTCAGCGGCGGAGGCCAGCTCTGAAGCCTCTGTACTCAGTTGTCCTGCTACAGACTCCAACTGGAAAGCTACCACAGACTTGCCACCCACTCCACAACAGGGAGTCTGTGATTGTATGGCTGCCTCTCTAAAATGTGTTGTATCCGACGATGTCGACTCTGACGACTATGCCGATCTATACTCCATCGTGTGTGGGCTTGTGGACTGTTCTGGAATAACAAGTGACGGAGAATCTGGATCTTACGGAGCGTACTCCTACTGTGCCTCAAAAGATATGCTTTCCTTTGCTTTGAATCTTTACTTTTTGAATGAAAATGAGAACGCCAGTGCCTGTGACTTCAGCGGCTCTGCTTCCACTAAGACAGGAAGTACTGCATCTTCATGCTCCTCTATTTTGGAAGCTGCAGGAACTGATGGTTTGGGGACAATCACCGGAACTGTTTCTGGAGGTTCGACTACTGCTACTAGTTCGGTGAAGAGCTCTAGCACCTCACATGGCACTTCTTCCTCAGGTACCTCCCATACCTCGACTTCAAGCTCTTCTAGCTCTTCAAGCTCCTCCAGCTCTTCAGGCTCATCATCAGATGCAGTCCGCGTTATTGCATTACCTGTTACTAGCTACGCAGCAGCAGTTGTGTTCGGCGCTGTCATCGTCACTGGGGTGATGCTATTCTAGCTATGATGAGAAAGGAGAACGGTAGGCAATTTTTCAAAGAACGTTATTCGACTGTAGCTAGTTACTATTATAAATGTTTCCAAATATTAGTTCTCTATTGAAAGAGTCCTTCGCAGACTATATAAAGGGCTGGCTATAGCTCACTACTCTTTGAACCCCGAGCGCACTACGGTTCATTTCCAACTGAAATTCATTGATTGCGTGACAGTGGAACCCCGCGGATGACTACAGTGCATGGATGAAACCTTGGCATTCTCCTGAGAGAAGGGCACTACTCGTCTCAAATTTCTATAGTCCGAAAAGGTCCAGTCTGGGATCGGGGTAAGATAAAGAAGATAGGCGGCATTTGCCAACTCTCACTATATCTCCTGTGGCACTGAATTCGCTCCCTAGCTGTGCATTTGAGATTGAGTGCCATCATTGTCAAAAAAAAGAGTAGTTTTGACTTACTGCTGCATCATAGAAGAGAACGACGCGAGATGCCCTTTCCACATCCACCAGCTCCATGAGTCCACCAATTGTTATTTCACAGAGAGACCTTGTAAAGCCATATCTCATACTCGTGGATTTTTCGAATATCAGCAGGTCAGTCAAATCCGATCCAGGATTTTCAGATGAACTGAGTTCAGTATTGTCATTAGCAGTTGTTTCTCCTGTTTACAAATCATTCCCCTGTCCTGAACCACCTCAGCATCCCGCTGAGTCACAGCCGGTGAGAGTACCTTCATTTTCCATCGGATTCGCTGAATAGCTATCCGAGGCTCTTTTTTGGCTGAGAGATCTGGAGTCTCTTTGGAGTTATGGTTTATGTCTATCGTACATTTGAGAAATCCTCCGATGGTCGGCAATTGATTCCATAGGTTATCTGCGAGTTGGGGTTAGGACCGAAGCTCCCAATGTATCCCAGAGCTGCTATATTTTGTGTCAGATACCCTGTTGCAAGATCACAACAGATCGAGGGTATGATGAACCTGTCAAAACACCAAGCTGAAACGCGTTCTGATTCTCGGGGGGAAAGAGTGCACTGCTCAAAGTTATGGAAATCGGGGGCGGTAATCTCAGGTTCGGATAACATCAAGCGTGTAGTAAGTAGGCCTTCCCTGTCCGGTGTGTAGGATAGTTATTGGGAGGGACACGCCTCTCGAATCACTCCTGATTATATTTGAAAATAGGAAACCTACTAACAAAGTTATCAAATTTTTTGAGTTATGAACCACCTGAGCTGTACCTCAAAGAACAATAAAACTCAATGCGGGTATGTGGATAGAAATTGCTACTTTTAGAAGCAAGGACGCGTCGAGTCTCTACCGAGTCGGTTTTACGTCGCTAGCTGCTGCTCCGCTTTAGTCGAACGTGCCTGTGAACCAAATGTGGTACATGCTCCGTGGACTGTACATATAATGACTTTCCGTGGCAAAATTGAACTGGATGGCCGGGCAGAATTGAGAGAGATCCGGAGAAACTCCACCGTGCACCTTCAAACCGACTCGACTGAAACACAGAGCAAAAAACTAGGGCCCGGACTAGAGGAGCATAAGGTTATTAATAGAGTAAGATTTTCTTGTGTTCTTTTTTAATGTACTGCGGCTATGCTATTTTTATTTCTTCGTGGGCGGAATATTTATTTATATGCACGCACCTCACGCTGAAGGGGACGATAATATTTTGAATCGGGAGTGACTGCGTGTTTACACTTCTGGCTTTTTTCAGACGTTTATTCAACTTTCCTTTGGGTGTTCAGTGCTTCTAACTCTTTGCTAAACAAGGTGTCATTCGTTTCATTTAGACTCTCTTTAATCCCTTAGAATGCTGTTCAAGAACCTGCTTCCTCTAGCAGGACTGGCATCATATGTGGCTGCACTTCCTACAATAGATGTTGTTGGAAACAAATTTTTCTACTCCAACAACGGATCCCAATTTTATATCAAAGGTGTTGCTTACCAGAAAAACACAGAGGGTGTCACTTCTGATAGCACCTATGTTGATCCTCTTGCTGACGAGGAATCTTGCTCAAGAGACATTCCTTACCTGCAGGACCTTGGAGTCAATGTGATCAGAGTTTACGCTGTTAATGCTTCGCTGGACCACGACTCATGTATGCAGAAGCTCGAGGATGCAGGCATATACGTCATCTCTGACCTGTCTTCTCCTGACGAGTCCATCCAAACAGTCTCTCCTGCCTGGACTCTTGAGCTTTACAACAGATACACCACCGTTGTTGATATGTTCCAGCAGTATGATAATGTCCTAGGTTTCTTTGCAGGTAATGAGGTGATCACCAACTCGACGAATACGGACGCTGCTCCTTTCGTCAAGGCTGCCATAAGAGACATCAGAAAGTATATTTCTGATAGTGGTTACAGAAACATTCCTGTTGGCTACTCTGCCAACGACGACTCTGAGACTAGGGTCCCCGCCGCTGATTACTTTTCTTGCGGAGACGATGACGTAAAGTCAGATTTCTATGGTATCAACATGTATGAATGGTGTGGTAGCTCTACTTTCACTACCTCAGGTTACAGTGATAGAACTGAGGAGTTCTCTAACTTGACCATTCCCGCTTTCTTTTCCGAGTACGGATGCAATACCCAGAGACCAAGAAAATTCACTGAGGTTGGAACCATCTACTCTAGTGAGATGACCAATGTCTGGTCCGGTGGTATCGTGTACATGTATTTTGAAGAGGAAAATGACTACGGTCTGGTCTCGATTGAGGATGATGGCTCAGTCTCTACATTGGGTGACTATACCAACTTGAAGTCTGAGCTGGCTGATATTGCGCCAACAACAGCGTCCGCATCAGCAGCTTCTGCATCAGCCACTGAGCTATCCTGCCCAACTTCCCAGGCTTACTGGAAAGCAGCTACTGCTTTACCTCCAACCCCAGACCAAGATGTGTGTGACTGTCTAGAGTCTTCCCTCAAGTGTGTTGTTTCTGAGGACGTTTCGTCCGAAGACTATAGCGATTTGTACAGTATTGTTTGTGATCTTATTGACTGTTCCGACATTTCCGCTGATGGTGAAACCGGTAGCTATGGCGCTTATTCCTACTGTTCTTCAAAGGACAAGTTGTCCTACTTATTGAACAAGTACTACGAAGCCCAGAAAGAAAACTCTTCTGCTTGTGACTTTTCAGGAAGTGCAACTCTTGCCTCTAGCCCCTCCTCTGCGTCCACCTGTGCCTCGCTTTTGAGCTCTGCTTCTGCTTCTGTTACTGGGTCCTCAAGCACACGTTCCGGATCTTCGACCTCTTCCGGTTCAACAGCATCATCATCATCATCCTCTTCTAGTTCCTCATCCTCTTCCAGTTCCTCATCCAAAGGTGCTGCGCCTTCGCTACGCCAATTCGCGGTTCTCTCTGGTTCTGAAATCGGTGTTGTTGCTGCACTATTTACATTCCTTTTTGGCGGACTATCTTACCTACTGGTTTGAGCTAGTCGGTGTTAAAACAGCCTGCTGTTGCAGGCGAAAAGTCTATTTTTGATAGTTACTTTTACATAGTTGTGCTTTTTTGGCTTTATTTGCATTTTGCGTATGTCTGATGGACTTTTAGACCTTGTGACACTATTTGACCATAAATATCTCCTGTAGAGCTTTTGCATCCATTACAGACGCTCTCTTCTGCTTTATCCACTTAGACCTAACGGAAAGACGTTTAGAGATTGAGGTTGCAGGTTGTGGTGAGACCTGTTTAGGCTGTAGCATCGTATCTCGGGAACTACTTGATTGTTGGGAGCTTTTTATTTTCTCTTTCTTCTCTTTTTTCCCTTTTTTCTCTACTTTCTCTTTCTTCTCTTTCTTCTCTTTCTTCTCTTTCTTCTCTTTCTTCTCTTTCTTCTCTTTCTTCTCTTTCTTCTCTTTCTTCTCTTTCTTCTCTGTTTTCTCTTTCTTCGCTTTCTTCTTTTCTTTCGTAGATACACCATCTAAAACGTCAGCTCTCCGCTTTTTCTCGGCACTGTCCTTTAGTCCCATCTTCTTAGAATCCCATGTGCTGCGCAGCACATCGCCCTTGACAAAATCAATACCCCACCGGCCATTTATAATCCGGTTTTTTCGCTCATTATCTAACTGCTCATTAACAGCCTGCTCATGACCATTTAGTTTTCCCAAAAGTCTTTGAAAACTGTCTAGTCCTGTGCACTCTCCGCTATCAAACTCATCGGTCTTGATACGTTTTTTAGCCAGACTTGCACCCAGTCCAATGTTGTCCTTCTTTACAGTTACCTTTATGTGTGAAGATACAGCATGTTCGACTAGCCCCAACCCAGAACCGGGTTTCCATCCTAGTTCAAGTAAATGCTGGTGTCCAAATCTAGAAACATCATTGGACCAGTTTGTATTTCGAGGATCAAGACCAAACCTTTGTTTGCTTCTGGGGGCTCCAAGACCCATCTCTGTTGATCACAGACACTGTCTATTGCGATCCTGGAAGTATATGCCTGTGTTGAAACCATTAAATAGGTTGTTGGATTATAGCTCAGCTCTTCCCCTGCAGTGTAATTTTTAAATAAATTTTTTTTGTGCGGTGCAGAGATGGGGATTGTTTTCGTTGCACATCGATTTCCATCCATACAAATAGTGCTGAGCAAACACGTACGTAATCTAAGCAGCTTTTAACCTGAAAAATCTACAAAAATTTTGCTGGTTGATTAGAGAAAGAAAAACAGAACGCAGACAAAGTTACAACACAAACAAAGTTCTGGAATTGATTCCACTGTGTCGAAAAGCCTGGATAGGCGTACAAGTGTTGTAATAAGATCCAGACACGTATAGTGCTGCTGTGGATAGGCTCCAGGGTTTGTACTCAGCTGGAAATTCTGAACAAGAGTCAACAAGGGCAACCAATTTGATCCTTTTTTGGTTTGTTGAAACATGTCCGGAATACCAGACGATATCTCGAACGTCTTAACCCAGGTTCTGGCTGGGCTGTCATCTACTGATAACGCATTACGTCAACAGGCTGAGCAGAGTTTAAACAAAGAATGGACAAAAAAAGAGCGTATAGACATTCTTTTGGTGTGGCTTGCTTACCAGGCTTCCCATGGTGCCAGCGATGACTTGAAGGCTTTTGCCGCTGTACTCTTTAGAAGGTTTGCTATCAAATCTCCTAATGAGCAGGGCTACTCTGTTACTGCTAGACAGGTCGAGCATATCAGTGATGGCGCAAAGGCGCAGATTAGAAGTGCTCTTTTAGCAGGATTCGTACATCCACAGTCTAATAACGTAAGGCACAAACTTGCAGATGCAATCGCTGAGGTTGCGAAGGATGAGACGTTTCAGTGGCCAGATCTTCTGCAGACAATCATGCAGGCAACTACCAACCCAGATCCCAGCTTCAGAGAGTCTGCATTTCGGATCATCACTACTACGCCTACTCTTATCGCCAACCACCACTTGGATGACTCTTTGAAAATGTTCCACTCTGGTTTTGAAGATTCGAGCGACGATGTCAGAATTGCTACGTGCTCTGCTTTTGTTGCTTTCTTTGAGGATCTGCCAAAATCTAAATGGACCAGTCTTAGCCAGCTGCTTCCAAACTTGCTGAACTCTTTACCTAGACTACTACAAGCTGGCAAGGAGACTGCTCTCACTTCCTTGCTAGAAAGTCTAATTGAACTGGTCATGCTGGCTCCTAAAATGTTCAAGCCTATGTTTCCCACGATCATCCAGTTCTGTTCTGAAGTCGCAAGAAATAAGGAGTTGGAGTCTGCTACAAGAATCACTGCTTTAGAGCTGTTGACAACTTTCTGTGAAACATCCCCAAATATGTGTAAAAGGGAATCCTCTTACTCATCATCGATTGTCCTTGTCACTCTCCACTTGATGACAGAGGTTTGTGTGGATGATGAGGATTTGTCAGAGTGGAACAATTCTGATGATCTAGATGAAGAGGATGAAGAAGAAGAATACAACGCCGCTAGAGGCTCGCTCGACCGAGCGGCTTTGAAACTCGGTGGACAGTCTCTTGCTGGGCCATTATTTCAATACTTACCCCAAATGATCCAGTCTCAGGACTGGCATGAGCGTCAAGCTTCCCTAATGGCTCTTTCCTCTGCAACTGAAGGTTGCAGGGATGTTTTGATTGGCGAGATTCCTCGCATCTTGGATTTGATTCTACCTTCTTTGAATGACCATCATCCTAGAGTTCAGTACGCTTGTTGCAATGCTCTGGGTCAAATATCGACGGATTTTGCAGACGTTATTCAGCGCACTGCAGGTGATCGGATACTGCCTGCACTTATATCAATGCTGAGCACAAAAAATGTTCCAAGAGTACAGGCTCATGCTGCAGCTGCCTTGGTAAACTTTTCAGAAGATGCTACAAAAGAGGTACTGGAGCCCTATTTAGACGACTTGTTGAGCAATCTTTTGACTTTACTTCAAAGCGCTCCTAAAAGATATGTACAAGAGCAAGTCATTACCACCATTGCTATTGTGGCAGATGCGGCAGAAAAGAAATTCTCCAAGTACTATGATACATTGATGCCCCTATTGATTGATGTTTTGAAGGCAGATATGAGGGAAGAGAACAGACTTTTGAAAGCCAAGTCCATTGAGTGTTCAACTTTGATAGCACTGGCTGTAGGAAAAGAGAAGAACTTGCCACATATTCAGGAGATAGTCCAGATTTTCGCTCATCTACAAAGCACGCTTACTGGCGAGGATGACCCAGTCAAGGTGTATCTGGAGCAAGGATGGAGCAGAATTTGCAAGCTTTTAGGTAAAGACTTTGTTCCATATCTTCCTGGCGTTCTTCCACCACTACTGGCTGCTGCGAAGGCTGTTCAGGATATATCCATTGTTGAGGAGGAAGATCTAGATGAAATCAACCAAAACGAAGCTTATGATGTTATCCAGCTATCTGGAAAGCATATTGCAGTACACACATCAATACTAGATGACAAAACCGGCGCCATAGAGCTACTGAAGAATTACGCTGAGGTTCTTGAAGGTGACTTTTATCCTTATGTTGAAGAGATAGCCACTCAAATTGTTATCCCTGGACTGGATTTCTACTTGCATGATGGAGTTAGAGGCTCATCGGCATTAGCAATGCCTCCTTTACTTACTTCTACTGTGGTAGCTACCGGGTCAAACCAGTCTCCCCAAGCGTTACAATTATGGAAGCAAATGTCAGATAAGTTGATCCACCAATTGGGTACCGATCCTGTTCCTGAGCTTTTGGTGGCATATCATCTAGCTTTAATCAAAGGACTTGAGATCATGGGTCCTAACTCTTTGCTGGACGATCAATTACTAGCGGTCGGGAAATCAATAGAAACGAACTTAACAGAGATATATCAGAGAATCAAAGACAGGGAGACGGCAGATGATGAATACAACGAGGAGGTTCAAGAAGATGACGATGAATACACCGATGAGGAATTGCTTGACGAGATCACCAAAGGTGTAACTGCTTTGTTCAAAAATGCCAGAGAGAGATTTTTATCTGCATTCCAGTCTTTAGTTCCGACCATAGCTTTGTTCTTGAATGATGAGAATAGTTCGATGAAATTACTTGCCTTGTGTTCCGTTTCTGATCTAGTCGAATATACCGGCCCTCACGCCTTCCAATTCAAAGAGTTATTCATGAACCCCGTTGGTGAATCCTTGACGTCCCCACAAGCAAACGTTAGACAAGTTGCTTCCTACACTGTTGGGGCGTGTGCACAATATGGTGGTATTGAATTTAGAGACTTTTGTCTCGCTACACTGCCATCGATGTTGCAGATGTGCAACGTACCGGACTCAAAAGCTGAAGAGAACATATTGGCGACTGAAAACTCTATTGCTGCTATGGCGAAAATCATGCACTCGTTCGGCTCTAACATTTCTGGTTTGGATGAACTTGTGGTTAATTGGTTGAAATTGATGCCTGTTTTGCAAGATGAAGAAGCTGCTCCTTTTGCCTACATGTTTTTAGCTGAACTAATCGAGAGACGACATCCCGCAATAGGAGGGGTTATTCCTAAAGTTGTCGACGATGTTATCCAGGCTCTTTTGTTTGGATCACTATCTGGAAAATCGGCTGAGAAAGTTGTTTCTGCGGTTAGACAACTTCTCAGTACTTTACCTCAGGGGCAAGCCGTTGCATTATTGAACAAGTATAGTGTAGAAGGAAAACAGGTGATAAGTCAGTGGTTCTCCTAGATGGACCAAGGCACTATGAATAGACTTGCCTTCAGACTTTTGCTCCCTCGGTGCTTTTTCTCGATTCCCAAAATGCATGTTAGCTAATGCTAGCGAAGAAAATACTCAAGATAAAACGCCATCAAACAACAGGAAGCAGTGGTTCAAACAACAGCCACAGGATCAGGCTGAGCACAACCCAAAACAAAAGCAAACTTCTGTAGCTGCAGTTCCACAGCGCCCTTTGGAGTCTTAGAAGGCTTGATGGGAGAGGGATGGTTTTTCATGAACGAGCGTAAATACTTGAATGAGGCGAGATTTCCGTCATCAAACAGCTCCACAAACTGGCGTACCTGGTTTCCCAAAGTTGCGCTTTGCTGGATTATTTCTTTGACGTGGATCATTCTGGGCGAGTCAACGGTTTCTGGCAATCCCAAAATATCAACCAGAACCTGAGTGGCTACTGGTAGCAGCTTGAGGTCTTGTAATAGTGTATTTTTCAGAAACTTGAATAAACTGAATAAACCAAACTCCTTATAGATCATAAGAAAACTCAGTAAAGAGTCTATTTGGTAGTAATAAATGATGCTGTAATCAACGTCTGCACAGCTCGATCGCTCAATTAGGTCTCCAAGGCGATCATAATTGCTCTTGAGAATAAGAGTGCTCATTGTAGAAGAGAGATTCAGAGCAATTCCTTTGTTCATGATCTTGAAGTCCAGTCCTTGATAAGATCTGAACATGGCTAATTGGGTGAAAGTTCTTTGTCTAAACTTATAGACCGTGTCGTCTGTATTACTGGACTGTTGATTGGCAGAAAAGCACATCAGCTTATATCCGTTATCGGTTTCCAGGAAGAAACTGTAAATCTTGCACCTGAGTATCGAGCATAGGAGCAAACATTCTCGAATCAGCTTTACAGATGAAGGTCGTCCAAAAGCTGGAGACTCCTCAATGGACGCAAAAATCTGGAGAGTTTGAGCTCTGAGTTCTTGTGTCTCATCAGGGCCAAAGTTGAAGTTGTTTTCAAAAAGAAAGTTGGACTTTCCAACAGGTGGGATAAAATGAAATCCAAAAGGTTCATGGAAAGAAACAGGTATACTCTCATAATCAGGAAAGTAAGAATATTCTTGATTGTTGAGGCTTGCAGCTAAAACAAACTGAACTGTCTCCAGGATCGCATGTAGCGATAAGCGGCTTCCAAGGTCATTAATCATACCATGAATTTGTATGAATGAGTCAATGCAGTCCAGGTTGTAATTAATGTTCGTTAAGCTGACTTTCAGATACTGCAGTAGGGATGTTTCTTTGACAAAATCAAGCTTGAAGTTATGGTCGATTATCTCAAACAAAACCTTCAAGGCCATTTCGTCCACACTGTAACTCAACAAAGTATCTGTTACGCCCAAAGCCTTCTTAAAGTTGGAATTATTTGTAGACATTACAAGCCTAGAAAGCTCGAAATCGCCCATACTAACCACAGGAATATTCAGGATGAGAATCTCATTTACTTTGACCAGTAGGTAATAGCTCAACCTGCTGAGAAATGAGTAGCTGGAATCCTGTTTGATTGTGGACTTCGCCAGTTCCTCAAGCTTCTTTAAAATGTAGGGATGGTTCATGCAAATAAGCGAAATGGCTTCTCTGTGAAGAGAGTCCTTGAGAAACATTTTGATTATCTGGCCCATGGTTTCAGAGGAGCTGTTGTTATGACAAATGTTTTTGAAGGAGTCATTCAAATAAAGTGTATATTTCACGCTCTCAAGTAGAATAGAAGCGGACTCTTCTGGAACGGTTAAGTTCATTAGACGATCAGAGTTTCTGTCGTGACAGAATATACTGTGGTCCAAAACAGCACTGTTATTGAAGCCGTTGAAAAGAGAGAGTATTCCCATATCGTGAGAAGCAGCCGACATCGACCTTGACACTGAGACGTCTTCAAAGATGGCAGAGAAAGTTTCAAAGACACGATTTTTGGAGAAGGTATCAAGCATCCTCTCGAACATCCGCTGACTAAAAAAATGAAACGAAACAAGAAGAATGAAAACCTTCTTCAGCGCTGTGTACTCTGCGGAGTCAGCTTTTAGCGACATAACGGCCAACAGTGGCTCAATCACGCCAAATCTTTCCATCCCTAGGAGGAAATCAAAATTTTTGAACCCAAAGTTCGGATGGTTCAAAGGTAGCTGAAAGTTGTGTCTAAACAGCCCAAACAAAGACATGCATAGTTCTGTTGCCTTTTCCAGTGAGATGGCATCCGAATAAACTAGTGGCAACAATAAATTGATCTCCTTTACAACCCTCAGAATAGTCAGCACAGTGACAAACTCAAGCTTTACTGCTTCATTGTTTGCAATTATTGACATCCTGTCCAGCAGGATGTTCGAGAGACCAGAGTCCTTACCGAGCAAGTCGCAAAGAGCAGCTTCGATGTTGCTTGACGCGCCAGGAACCATCAACTCATAAACCCCATCAAGAGAATAGCCCTCCAGTTGCAGATCTGGAGACTCATGAGCTGAAAATTCCTGATAAGAAGAGGAGTCAGAGGCAGAGCCACGCCCCTGCCTATTATGGGACTTTTTGCTATCGATACTGGTCCTATCAGAGGCCGAATCAGAAGGGGATTCCATGTCAAATATTGCGTTTCCTTCAGCACTCAAGAAGGCTAGAGACACAGAAACACCATTATGACCTTCTCCCGGAGTTTCGAAAGCCATGATTGAAGTTAAAAGCCCGCTTCTGATAACTTATCAATGCTTTGATGGCGTTTTTCAAAAAGAGGGCTCTTGCTTTTGTTGGAATTTAACCCCTTATAAATATGTCGGGACTAGCAATAATGATTTGAGTATTTATGCAAACAGCCTGCAGTCACTAAAATGTTACCCGGCTTCACACCTTCTTGGCAATCCAAAGGTTAGAATAGAGGGCTACTATGGGCTGTACAATCGTTTCCCGACGGCCGATCACCTGTTTGAAAGGTTCTAATCATGATACCAAATCAGGTGTGTTTCGTAAGGGTTTTTGTGTGGGACACGTTTATGTTTATCTGTCATATTTTTGTATATAAAGGATTGAGCTCCTCTATCTTGAGAGAAATATGATCAGTGACATAAGGGATGATAGGGCACATAACCAAGAAAGACCCAATAAGATGACAGAATTCAGACCAGCATTGATAGTGGTTGATCTGCAGGAAGACTTTCTTCCTCCTAATGGCTCTTTGTCGGTGGTCGATGGCCGTGCGGTGATTCCGTTGATACTCGATCTCATAAATCTTGACAAGTATGATTGGAAGACCATTATCGCCACTAAAGACTGGCATCCAAAGGACCACACATCTTTTGCTTCCTATCACCACCAAGAGCCGTACTCTACGAAAGAATTCAAGCATCCGTTAAAAGGTGGTGCCGAAACCAAGAAGCAGGTATTATGGCCAGACCACTGCATACAGAACTCTCGAGGCTCTT
Source organism: Ogataea wickerhamii (assembly GCA_030559035.1). Taxonomy (NCBI): domain Eukaryota; kingdom Fungi; phylum Ascomycota; class Pichiomycetes; order Pichiales; family Pichiaceae; genus Ogataea; species Ogataea wickerhamii. Next base: position 462,748 of record JAKTQX010000005.1, read on the forward strand.
CGTTTCCTGTGGAGTTTGAGGAGAGATTTGATAAGCTTCTGGTATCGCAAAAAGTGCCTACGAGTATTGTTAAAAAGGGATATTTACAGGACAGAGAATACTACTCGTGTTTCCAGGACACGTGGAAGCTTCACCACACAGAATGCGAGGAGATTTTAAGAAAAAACAACATCACAGATGTATTCACAGTAGGAATTGCGTATGACTACTGTGTTTTGAATTCTTCTATCGATGCGGCAGATCTCGGATTTAATACCTTTGTGCTCAAAGACTGTTCAAGAGCTGTGTCTCCCGAAAACGACCCTCAAACAGAAGCTACTTACACGCAGCACAAGGTGAAGATTATCGATCTCAAAAGCAAAGAGATTTTGCGAGTGGCGACTCAAGATTAGGAGCAATAGCGGCCCCCCGCATTCCATGTTATTTAGATAATTAGGTCTCACCTGCTTTTATATGATATTTGCACCTTTATTGGTGTAAAGGTGTTGCAGTTTTTCAAACAGGTAGAAATCATGGGTTGAAATAAATATAGAAGAGGAAAAGACCATAGTGTATTGTAAAAGCTGAAGGGAGGGTAAAGAAGCTGTATTGCTAAGACAAGAAAGCTTCCGGATAAGAGAAACACGTTCCCCGCAATGTCTACGCCTGGGATTGATGTTGGGAAGTATTTGGGAAGAGGGGACCCTTCGAAAAGATCAGAAGCTGTGGTGAAGTACAACGAGCGTCGCTTTTACCAAGCGGCTCTGTTCTATGGCTGTACCATCGCTACATACGTTGCTTCGAAGATTGCCTATCGTGGTGTTGTGAGAAGGAGATACAATCCCAACTTTTACCAACATAACCATGTTCCTCCCAAGTTTTCGTTCTACAGGGACGCTCTAAGTGCCGTTTCTCACGCCTCTCTGCTCGCTGTTACATCGCTTTCGATGTTTGTGACTGGAGGCTTCTGGTACTTTGATATCTCGAATGCCTCAGAGTTCAGTGGCAGAATGAAACAGTTCCTTGGAGGGGCAGAGGCCGAGAAGGAGCTTGCGAGAATGCCTGTGGATCCAGAAACCGAAGAGATGGAAAGCATGCTCACAGACTTTATCAAGGGAGAGCTCAGCCCTGAAATCGGGAAAGCGGCATGATCTGTTTTGCTCACCTGTGTATAGCTAGCGTGTTCCGTGCTTGTAAATAACTAATGGGGTCATTAGCTTGCGAGGCTCATATTTTTCTGACAGATTTGTAGGGTGAATGTATATATAGCAGTAAAATGTGCAGATCACGGTCAGCCGCACTTCGGAGGCCCAGTATATGCATTATGCATTGCTGATTATATGAACCCACTATGTCTTCCTACTGAGGGAGAGTCTTTCATCGTTGAACGAAGCCTAACTCTCTGATTATGGAACGTGACCATCATTCAGCCCAAAAAGAGCTCGAGTCCTTTTTACTGAAAGCCGTCCCTCCCAGACAAGTGACCTCTTCCACTGGAGTTTTGTCTCAGCATGCCCCAAACCTGCCTTCGAAACCACCACCGGATCAGCTGCGACGGTCTAGACAATCCGATATATTCCATTGTTCATTACCTGCCAAGCCACAGCCAGTTCCCTATATTCCAAAGCTTGAAGATGACTCCTCAAGCGAAGATGAACAAGCTACACCTCCGAACACACATTGCAGCGTGAAGCTACGGATTCCCAGTGTCTCTCTGCTAGAAAGCGATGAGGAGGAAGAGCACTGATCGTCAAACGTTGTCAGGGCTGACTACAGGCTACGGGAAGGGATCTGCGTCGATAACGTCGATCGACCCTACACTTATAAACGTGTGCTTCCCCGTGTACAGGCGGTGCAGAATATACTGCAGTTGTCTACAAGGAACAAACAGGAAGTCTGCATATATATTCCATAAAGACCGTGCTCATGGATTTAACACACACAAAAGATATGGAAAAAAAGCTTCCGATCAAAAGAAAGAAGAACGCAGCAAGTTCTTCTGATAAGGCCATGGTTGCAAGCGAAGAGTCTCCTCTTGTTCAAGTAGAGCCTCACTACCACGGGATTATGTACGATGAAGACGGGAACTCTATCTACTCCAAGAACACAGAAAGAAAAAAGAGATACACGAAGTATACTATATATGCAGCATCTATCGTAATAGGTCTTCCATTGGTGTACTTTCTGCTAGTGTTTCTGCCTAACCTGGCTCCTCCGGCTGCAGATATCCCACGAATAACTAAGCTGAGTGCTTCAGATACGTATTTGCATCCGGTTATTGCTCCTTCGAAGATGGGGCATTTCAAAGATGCCTCAGACTTTGAATTTGTCGCAGATGAGGACTATGGAGTAGAAGACGATGAGTACCAGAGAGGCTTTTATGAGATCCCCGGATTCACATATCGAGATTCACCGTTCAAAAGGGTGCCCAACTTGAGAGACTGGGATCTACTGGGAAACAACACAAAATTATTCAAGGATCATTTCAAAAAGATGGCTGGTGGAGAACTACCGTCAAAGCTGTCTAAAAGACTGATAATAATCGGTGATGTGCATGGGTCGCTGAGACAACTTCAAAACCTGTTGAAGGTCACCGACTACGATGGCGGTAAGTACGACCAAGTGGTGTTGCTCGGGGATTTTATTGCCAAAGGAAAGAACTCTGTTGGTGTTTTGGATTATGCAATAGAGAAAAATCTTGGGTGTGTCCTGGGAAACCACGAGATTGAGATTCTGAAAAGATATGCCCAGTTTCACGGACTTCCAAAGCTTGAAATCGTGAACAGAAACTCGTCAGCGAATGCTATTGACTCTGAGTTCATCCATATTGATGAGCAGTACACTCTTGATGACCACATGCGAATAGCAAAAAAGCTGACTCCCGAGCATATTGCGTACATGTCATCCTGTCCTCTTATACAGGAGCTAGGGCCGGTTCCTCACTTTTTGAATAAGAAACAGACAAAACACTTCCAATTTCCTGCAGAAGGTGTGGCTGTACATGCGGGGCTTCTTTGGAGTCTTGATGATCTTGAGAGGCAGGACCCTGAATATATTACGACGATGAGGAACTTACTGCCTCCAGACTACACAACTCCAACTGACGATAGACATGATAAAGCGGGAGGAAAGAAATCCGAATCTTGGACCAAGCATTGGAACTCACGGCAGCGTGAGATCACGGCGGAAGCAATGAACAATCTCACAGGGACAGAGCTTACTATCGGTACTAAGGTTTATTATGGACACGACGCTAAAAGAGGACTAGTTCACAAACAATATTCTACGGGACTGGATTCGGGATGTGTGTATGGGGCTCAATTGAGCGCTGAAATCATTTGGAGTGAGGTTGTTGAGGACACTTTAAGCAACACCCAAAAAATCGTTTACAAAAGTATGCTCTCGCAGGTCAACTGCTAGAGATCAATATTGTACTTCGATACCAGCTGGATCAAGTTCTCGAGAAGCTCTTTTCGATTCTGGTCACGATAGACTCGAAGAAAAGGCCTCAGCATTGACGCGGTAGGCTTGACTGTGTGGTTTAGCAAAACGTGTCGCGGCTTGAACTTCAGGAGCAAATAGTCCATAACATACCTTTGAATATCACCTACCTTGGAGAGTTCATCTTTCAGTGGACTAAGTTGTAAATCATAAGCATGGCACACCCTGGTCAACAGTAATAGACTTATATTGGAGTGATGACAGTCGATGAATGCTTGAATGGTCTTTTCGATTAGAAGCTCATCCCAGTTAATATTGAGGTACTTTGTGGAAATCATGAGCAGGTTCAAAAGACAGTTTGTGTTCCCTAGTTGCCCATAATGCGAAACAAGATAAAGGACTGTCGACCTATCAGGTCGAATATTTGCTATGGACATTGCAGTTAGTATTGGTTCGGTTTCCTCTGGAAATGTTTCTAGTAGATAGTTGAAGTGAGAGACATGGGCTCTAATGACAAGTTTTTTCCTTATGAGGAGTTCGAGAATATCGGCAAGGGGCTGGTTCCTGTGAATTTTTATCCTTAGAAGGTTGTAGGCCTCGATTTCGGTCAGTGGTATCTCGAACTGGATCATATCTGTATAAAAAGTCTCCATCCACAGGTTGAAGTCATTGACTTCGGAAAAGCTGGCGCTTATCTTCTCCATGAGTCTATGGTAGTCAGTATCTTGTATACGTCTTGCTCTCGGTTCTTTGATAGAGAAATAGGCGTGCTGCAACTTTTGGAAATCCAGGGGGGTTTCATCGTGTATTAATTTGCGTATCTCTGTGTTGACTTCGTCGTCGTCGATCCTATGTTGTCCCTTTTCCGAACGCAATCTCAAAGTTTCTGAGTACTTAGTGAGACTGTTGAAGAGAATTACTCGACTCAAGCTGTCCACGTCTTTGCGGACAAGAAGGTCTAGGTTGAAAGTATCCTTCAGGTAGTTGGAGTACTCTGATCCATAGCTAACAACGAGTTGCTCAAACAACACCGAGAAATTCGGAGCTAGACGTGCCGCCGCAGAGTCGGAGAGGGTATTGATGAGAAAAGATCGGAAGCTGTCGAGATTTTCTTCCAGCTTCTCAGCATTGCGTCCACGGATCAGGGTAAGCCAATTGATTTGCTTCTTTTTGAAACTGTTGTTTTCCTCCCTACCTTTCACTTCAGCATCTATTTCATTCTGCAGAGGATTATTTCGCTGTTTCTCAATACTAGAATGCCAGTAGTCCAGCGACTCGGCTGTATTTCGGCTCCATTCCGTCTTGTACTGTCTGATATCTTTAAGCGTAACTCCATATCTGGCGAGGTCCGTTGCCTCGAAACCCTTCTCTACCTTCCTTGATAGTGATTGTAGAAGTTTCTGTCTTTGTGTCCAGCTGCGGTCTACTGGGAGTCCGTTAGTGTAGCGGAACTTTCTCGGTGACGGGTGGTCATTAACTGCTTTGGATCTCGCTTCTTCGGACACTTCTGTGCTGTATGCCCGGAAAGCAGCTCTGCAACGGCTACAAAGTATCATACAGTCTGTCACAATCTCATTGAGACTTTATGATGCCACCTGTTTCACTTTTGACACCGTTCAATCCCAAGAGACCTGCTTTCTATCTACGGAGAGGGTCCTATGTAAGATCAAATCCAATCGATGATTTTTTTTCCCCAACTACATTTCTCCATCGCTCAAGTTGGTGTTTTTTTTTCTTGATTAAAAGCAAAAAGAAATGCTGCCCTTCAAGGTGACCGAGGATACATCAGTAGTTTATGAAATATACTCAGCTAAACTGCGCTCATAGAGTATATTAGCTGAATAAAGAGGCATTACACATTCATAGTAACCCATATTACGAACACAAAGAAGGCATTCTCGATTGCCACAAGGAGATCAGTAAGACAAAAGAGGAGGTCAACAAACAATAGGTTATTTATGATTCCTCAAAGGCATACAGTGTTGTCGTCACGGGAAGCGCTTTCTGCAAATACACTGTAGTGTTATGTCATATTTGGGTGGAGTGTGGAAGAAACCAGGACGACACTCGCTGCTGCGAAAATGGTGGACATCCAGTGCTTATTTTGTGCCGTCGAGAGTTTCAACGCTTTTGAACCACAAGCTCAAGATATACAAAAGAATCATCATTAGAGTGTGGTTGTTTGCTTTGATCATTCTGGCTATAGCTGGGTTCACTGTCAGATTGACCTCAAGCAGGAGGGTGGTCGACTTATCGAAGCTGAAGGAGCTGGATTTCCAACTACAATATGAGGACGAAGCCTTGGCGACGTTTCCAATGTCCGAAAGACCAATCAAGTCATCCATTGACTCAGTGTTTTTTGAAGGATGTCGAGATGTTACAGAGGAAGCACTATGGCCCCGAGCGAACGCTGCATTTGTTGTATTGGCACGAAACTCGGAGATTGACGGAGTGATATCATCGATGAAGTCGCTCGAAAGACACTTCAATCAGTGGTTCAACTATCCCTGGATCTTCTTGAACAATGAGCTTTTTTCGAGAGAGTTCAAGGCCAGAGTTGCTCAGGTGAGCAGTGGGCCCATTAAGTTTGGGTTTATTCCTGCACAGAGGTGGAATTTTGATGAGGAAAAATCAGACCCTGTCTTTTTCAACGAAGCAGTGGAGTCTCAGGGGGATAGAGAAATCATGTATGGAAATATGGCCAGCTATCATAAAATGTGTCGATTCTACTCTGGATACTTCTTCAAGCACCCCCTAGTGAAGAAGCTTGACTGGTACTGGCGAGTAGAACCTGATGTTGAGTTTTATTGCGACCTTACATACGACCCTTTTCTGGAAATGGAGAAGGCCGGCAAAATGTATGGGTTTACAATTGCAATCAAAGAGCTAGTTAACACGGTTCCCAACTTGTTCCGGTACACACAATCTTTTATTGAAAAACAGGGGATCCGTCTCCCCGATACATGGAGGCTGTTTGGACAAGAGCTTGAATTTTTCAACGGGACCAACAGCGTTCACTACAAAAACGTTCGGGACAAAAACGAGTTTTGGAAAATATTGCAGGAGCGGATCCCCATGTACAGGGCGCTGAGTGCCGCCAAGGAGCCAGGGTATGATATTGACAAAGCTCTTGACCAATATTCGGTTGATAAGCTTGTGGATCACAGCAATAAGAGAGGGCTTGCAGCAGCCAACCAGGACCAATTTGAGGGATCCAAGTATAATCTGTGTCACTTCTGGTCGAACTTCGAGATTGCGCGGACTAGTTTATTTACCTCGCAGCCATACGAGCAGTACTTTGAATATCTCGAATCATCTAAGGGCTTTTTCACTGAGAGATGGGGGGATGCTCCCGTGCACTCGTTAGCAGCTGGCATGTTTTTGAATCTCAGCGACATCCATTACTTTCGGGACATTGGATATAAACATTCCACGTTAGGCCATTGTCCGGGAAATTCCAATAACCAGCTTCCATATAAGGAAGGAAAGAAATACAAAAAAGTTTACTCTGAGAGCGAGGAGAAGAGGCTTTGGAATTACGACGATCCCGGATCGACAGGGGGCACAGGGACAGGATGCCGATGTCGATGTCCGGCTAAGCATAAAGATATTGAGAACTCAGGTGGGTCATGTGTTGCACTTTGGGCCCAATTGACGGATAACAAATGGGAGCCGGAGGGAACTCTTGATCTGGATGCTATTGAAGCCAAAGCTCTCGAGCTGTATGAGGAGCACCTTGCACGCAATCATGGAGACGGTAAGAGATGGCGACTGAGTGAGAAGGAGATCAAGGCTCTGGAGAAGTACGTTGTGGAGTAATAAATAATATATAACCGAAAGTCAATAAGATAACCAGCGCGTATTGAGCCTACTGACGTAAGCAAGGCATTATTTTTCTTTCAATGTTTGATTTTATTTCTGTTCCCAGTGTGAGTGAGTGTGTGAGAGTGATTGTGAGTTTGTGCGGCGTTAATATAGCGAGTTAGTGGGCTGCGGGGCTCAAGAGAAGGAGCCGAGCTGTATCGGGGAGAGATAGGAGGAATGCAACGAAAATCCAGGGCTTTCAGCGGGCGGAGAGGGAAAGGAGGCTAGCCAAAAACGAAAACGGGAGCGAGTTTAGCAGCGGGGCATGCTGAAGAGGGCCGGAAGAAACTAAAGAGGTACAGAAAGGGACGACAAGACAGTGAAACAGCGGCTGGGGCTGTTTTCCGTGGGGCTGCTCACTAAGCCTTGGTACTGACTGTGCTAAGTCACAGGTCGCACCTTAGACTGTGGAACAGGGCAGCAAACACGTCACGCGCACAGAACACAGCCTATGTTAGAGAACGAAGGAAGGATCGGACACCACAACGCAGGTACGGGATGCATCGAATGAAATGAATGCACCGCCCCTCTTACAATAGAAATGTGGCGCAAGAGTCATTTTTTTTGCTGGGGGGCTGCGGCTGTGTTGGAGCTATTGTGACGCGCTTAGATGGGCTTATTGTTCGGCTTGCGGTCATGGCTATGCTAAGGGGCTGGTGCATGATATTGGGCTGCTTCAGACATTGTCTCAGGGCCGTTGAGACAATGGTGCGATCAGAACGGTTTGGAGGGCCGCCGAAGATCTTCCTTTGCTCATGTTAGAACCGTTTTTGGTCAAAATAGCATGGACTAGAGTTATAAATACAACCGGGGCAGCATTGGCAGCCAACAGCAATCGATCTGACACTGTTGCAGGACTTATCCAGCGCGATTCCATTTGTCCACGTTGAGTGCGCAGCAGATGGACGACGTCCCCAACAACCCTGGGCCGGTTCTACACACTCCTGGCCACTGGCTAGACGGCCGTGCTCCCCTGTCTAGCGATGCTCCCCTCCAGGCGCCATCTTTTGATGACGTGGAAGCAGCGGCCGCTTTTCAGCGGCCACCAGTCCTGTTTGTCGACACTTCGCACAGCATCTCCTTTACGTTGAGTTCCGAACCAACGCACAGCTTCCAGCAGACCGCCGGCCATCACGGACTTTTCGCCGTGCCCCATACTCCCGAGGAGATTCTACGCGATCTCTTGACAGAAACAGTCGACCTAGACGACGGCACCTCCTCGGTCTCTTCGGTCTCTGCCAGTCCAGCGATGCTTCCTTACTCGCCTTCCGTGGACTGGCCGTTTTCGGGGTCGGACTTTGAGTTTTCAAGCAAGAACTTACAGCCGAGCGCCTCTCCATCCGAATCGTATGCATCTGAAGACGGAAGCAGCCTGACTACGCGGTCGTTACTCTCCGACAAGCAATTCTCGTGCCCTGAGTGTTCCAGCTCGTTCACGAGGAAGTCCAGGCTGAACGAGCACGTGAAAAAGGTCCATGAGGGTGTGAAGAGCATCTACGAATGTCAATACTGCTCAAAGCTACTCAGCTCGCGGGAGAATCTCAACAGACACCGCGTGGTCCATACCGACAAGTACAAATGCGGGAGGTGCGATCGACGCTATGACAGGAGTGATCGATACCGGCGGCATCTACGGCGGTGCTCCGTCAAACTTGAGTGAGTCCAGCGGTGCTCGCTTCCAAATAGTGTATGTATCATAGATAAGGTGGAATCAAAGGAGCAGGGGGTATTTTTTTTCACCGTGAACCCGCCACACCGACTGGACAATAGGGGAGGAAGAGGGTTCGGGAAAGTTTACCTTGCTGCGCCACACTGCTGCGTAGCAGGTGGCGGTGCTCATACTTTGCCGGGCCTTTTTTTTTTTCTTTCTCAATAAAGGAAGGATGAGAAAGTAAGGCATATATTACTGGGAGGGAAAAAAAAAATAACCAAGGAAAATATAGCACCTATTAATATACAACTCGAAGGATTAAGAGCGCCAGCTAACAGTCGCACCAGCAGAGACCAGTTTAGAGGAAAACGCGTATGGCAGTGTCCAGAAGCACACAACCAGAGGTTACACAGAGCTCATAGAAAAACCCTCGAGGAAACAAAGCGTCGGTGACATCTTTTATTGAAGGTGCCGGACTCCTTCTAGCTAGATGTGCTCTACAGACAACAGGCTGTCAGAAGTTGATGGACAAGAATGAACGGCGCTGGTGATGACAATGTCTCCCACGTGCAGTATGCGAGGTCCTTGGATCATCCCGCGTTAGGTTCTGTGGATATCTACGATGACCATTCCTCTACTCTTCAGCGAGCAGGACTCAGATCGACTCAGATCTCTACACAGATCCAGCAGCAGCAGATGAGAAAGTACAGACCAAAGACGACGCTGTTTGCCCAACCGGCCAACTATAGCAATCCGAATCTCTACAGCGGTGGGGCTTCTGCCAATGGGTCGACGATTTCTTATCACGGAGCATCCAGCTCGGACCAGATAAACTACCAGCCGCCTGCTGCTGGAGGATTCCAGCCCAGACTGAGCTCTGTGTCCAACGGATCCTTCCCAGCGCACTCTTATGACGTCTCCGGGCATGCGGTCGGAGCCGTTCCCTCAAATCGACCGCCTCACATCGATCCCCAAGTCTACCACGTGCATCCTGGGGGAGTGCCTGCCTTTTACGGCCAGCACCCGTATCACCAGTCTCAGATGCCCCCACCACATGGCTACTCCAACGGGCCCCCTCCCCCTCCTTTCAATCTTGCACAGAGTAACTACATTGGAACCCCTGGAATCCGGCCCTCGTCAGGAATGAGACACGGAAGCTCCGACTTGAAGCAGAGCGCCAGACTGTCGTTGAGTTCTGCATTGTCTTTTATTGGGCTCTCGCCACAGAGAGCCCAAGATAGTCTTGTAACCCCTGATTCCCTGGACCACGATGACCCCGAGAAAGAGTTTATAGACGGCATAGATGAGGGCGACGACGAGGAGGCTTTGGCCGGCGGCTCCCTGATTCTAGTTAGAGAGCTGAATTCAGTGAAACAGGAAAACGGGAAGTTGCAGGCTCAGCTAGACGAGAGCAGAAGCATGCAGGATATCACTGCCCAGCTACGATTGGAGCTTGATCGTGCCAAGCAGGAAACACTAGCTCTGAGACAAGAGCTGGCACAGTCTAAAGATTTGTCGAAGAAGATTTCTGAAATGGAAACTAGCTACGACTCCGCTCTCTCTAACTATGATCTTGTAGGGAGCCAGAACGACAAGCTCATGCTGGAGATCCAAAACCTGCAATCGCAGCGGGCTGCAGAACGGGCTACCGAAAGAGCCGAGAGAACAGAGCTATCGAACGAGTTGAAGAAGCTGAAGTCTCGCTATACAAAGTTTACAACGTTCCTAGGTTCGCTGGTGGAGGAGCTTCCGACACATATTAGTTCCAAGGATGCGTTTATAGAGCTTGTTCCGAGAAGCATTGCTGTGGATGCGGGGTTTGATGAGCTGTACTCGAAGGCATTGCTGAGCTACGAAGCGACCCAGAGGAGCAAAAACAGCGGCAAGGAACCGGACAGAACTGTGAACGGTCTGATCAGCTCAAACGAGCAGATTCTAGAGATCTTCCGGGAAGAAGTGCGGTCTTTGAGTTCCAAGATAGTCAGACTGGAGGAGAGAAAGCAGGAAACAGAGACGTATTTGAAGAAGCAGCTGATGAATGAGCGCAGCACGATCAAGCAGCTGAGTGCACACAGAACTGTGAGCGATTACAGCCAAGAGCCAGCTCGGGGGTTGGCGAGTAACGAGACGAAGGATCATACTACGAATCGTGGCTACGGGCTGCCAGCGGCGCTGCTCAAAAAAGCTCCGTCCACTGGTTTACGGTTCCTGGAGGTTATTGAGCCGCAGTTCAGCATTGTGCGCGATGACTAGGTAGAGATCTGGGTGGTTCAGCATTCACGTTAGATATGTATATCTACTTACTACTATTCTTATGTACATTATTACATTATCATTGACTGGAAAGATAGTAAAAATATAAATCGTTGCCAAGCGATTCTGTCACATCCGTACACCAGGCGAGATTCCAAAAATATTATACAGTACAATATTTTTTCACCAGCGATATATTAATATACACAATACGCGCTTACTCTCCAAAACGGGTGAAGGAAAGGGGGGGAGGGAATAGAACAAGAGACTGCGCAGATGTTAACGAGAGATACAAAGAGGGACATGTTGTGTTGCGAGAGGGGAGGGGGAGAATCTTGGGATGGCACCGAGGTGACTGAGTTCCGGGTGACAGGGCGTGGCGGTGCATGTGGCGCGGGACTCCCACTTCCCTGTGGGGCGGGGCGGTGAAATTAAATATCACCGGTGAAATTTGTGGTAGTTGATAGCGTTTCTCCCGGTAGATAGCGTTTTTTATTTTTTTTGGCGGAGTATATATTAGATAGTAGAGAGATCGTTGTTATATGGAGGATCAGACAAGAGCTGGAGCTTTGTTGTTGCTGCTGATTTCGTTCCCGAGCCTGCCATTGTCGGTTACCAGCGGTAGTTCGAGCTGCCATCTATCGGTCTAGAGCGGATTTCATATCGCCGCGCGTCAGAGAGGGGAGATGGCGCTGTTCCGACCCACACGAAAGAGAGCGTTCGTTCTGTACCTTGCTGTTGCCATACTGGTGGCGCTGTGTGTGTTTGTGGCCAACTACAGTCCTTTGAAGACGCAGAGAGAGCGAACCAGCGCCCGACTTGTGTCGCAGCTCACGTCTCACTACTTGAAGACACTCAGACCGCGCTGCGACAGACTTACCTCCTATAGAAACAAACCCCAGGACTACTGGCAGTACTATGGATATGACGACTACGACACCAAGCTCAACCGGGACACGCTAAGTGATCTTCTGGTTGTTTCTCCTGATCAGCAAGCCGAGTTGACAAGGATCCATTCACTATTCCTGAAAGAAGAACTCGGCGACAGATCTTCGCTATACCGCCGATTTCAGAGCCTCATGGACCTGCATTACGACGACGATAGCCGCGGGATCGTGTATGTCTCTGGGCCCCAGTACTACTGGCTCACCATCGTGTCCATCAAGTATATCCGAGACGTTCTCCACGACCAGACACCGGTGGAGATCTTCATACCAAAACAGGAGAAAAATGACCATTTTTGCAACAAGATAAAGATGGTCTTTCCGGACATTCACTGCTCGTATTTTGACAACTATCTGCCGAGAGGAGTTCTCGCGTCTCTCTCGGGATACCAGTATAAATCTCTGGCCTTGCTTCTGTCTCGATTCACCCACACGCTGTACTTGGACTCAGATAATATTCCTATTGAGAAACCCAGCGTTTTGTTTGAGTCTCAGAAATACACTACCCACGGGATGGTGTGCTGGCCAGACTTCTGGAAAAGATCCACCAACCCTCTGTTTTACACCACCAGTGGAATTGAGCACCACAGCCAGGTGATCATGTCTACACCGTCCGTCGAATCTGGCCAGATCATTGTGAACAAAAAAACACACCTGAAATCCCTGATGCTGGCCTACTACTACAACCTGCACGGACCAGATTATTTCTACCCGTTATTCTCACAGGGCTTCCCAGGAGAGGGTGACAAAGAGACATTCTACTTGGCGAGCAGAGTCACTGGCGATGGATCATTTCTGCTAACAGGAGTCAGAACCAAAAGCGTTGGTTACATTGATAACGAGAACAGGTTTTATGGCCAGTCGATTCTCCAGGCTGATCCAGATGACTTCAAGAAGTACGCCTTTTTCCACTGCAACTATCCCAAGTTGAACATCGACAGGCTCAACAAACAGTACTTCTTCGACTCTCAGACAAATACCCGCAGGAGATCCTGGCAGATAATGAGAGATGCAAAGAAAGATAATAACGGCGGTGGCCTGATCCCTCTCAAAAAGGCCATAAACTTCGACCTCGAGCTCAAGGTATGGGAGATTATGCTTGAACTAGTCAAAGTGGACTTTAAAGGGTTCCGAATCTTTGCTAGCATTGGGAATGATGAGATAGGAGATCAGATCAAAGAGCATATATTTTTTCTGAAAAATCAGGGTACGCTGATCGTGTGAGATCCTGAGTTTGCAGTTTTGTACCCTATGTATGTTAAAGGCGCATCATCCAACATAGCTCAGAATGTGTATTCGCTTTCTCGATGTTTTTGTGTCTGATCAGCTGCTGAGATGAAAACAAGAACAAACTGAGGAGGAAGAAAAACAGAGAAAAAAAAACTTTAAAAAAAAGATTAAAGCAGGAGCATCAAAGAGATTGAACAAGTATATGATTTTTGACAGTCGCTAATTGGAAAGGCCGAGGCAATGCTCAGTCGGAGAATTCTCCCCAGTGCTGCAGTTTTCAACGGCAATGCTTCAGCAAAACTGCCCAAAAGTGTGTCTGGAATATCTACAACAGACCTTCTCATTAAGCTGGGATATATTAGACAGCCCAATGCCGGTTTGACCCATTGGCTTCCTTTGGGACTTTCCACGCTCAGAAACATTGAGTCTGTTATTAGAAGGCGACTGCATCTTGCCGGATGTAGCGAGGTATCGTTGTCGTCGTTGTCGCACCAGTCGCTGTGGCTCGCAACCGATCGATGGCAGAACGACGAGCTATTCAAGATCGGAGAGTTCTGTCTGGCTGCCACTGCGGAGGAGGAGATTACGGAGCTTGTCAAAGGGTTCGCGGATAGCTACAAGAAGCTTCCTGTGCGGGTCTTCCAGATCTCACGGAAATACAGAAACGAGAAAAGACCTAGAGGCGGTCTACTTCGAGGAAGAGAGTTTGTGATGAAGGATGCGTACACGTTTGATGTCGACCACGAATCTGCCCTGAAGTCGTTTGAGCTCATGAACTCGGTTTACTTTGATATATTCAGCGATCTAAGAGTCCCTTTTGTCAAGGCCAAGGCCGATTCGGGATCCATTGGCGGCGATTTGAGCTTTGAGTGGCATTTTGTTAGTCCTTCAGGAGAGGATCATCTTTTGATGTGCGACACGTGTGGCGCAGTTGGAAATGTTGAACAGGTCAAGTCTCTCAACGCTAACGGCGCCCGGTCCAACGACGATGAAGCTCAGGCAGACTACTATTTAACCACCGAAAACGATTTGTGCGCTATCTATTACCCTCATGGCCGAACTTTGAGCTTGAAGTTCTTTGAGCAAGAAGACATAGCCGACCTCAGACTAGATCTGAGTCAGGAGGAGGCTATTGATCAATTCAAGAACAACTCAGAGACGGGTTTCAACAATGTTATCCGTGTGATGGACGTTGGGATAGGCCCCGGTACCAGACTTCCAGATTTGCCTGTCGCATACTCGAGGTCGCGGATGTCTACTTTTGAGAGGATTACCTTGACTGAATCGCAAGATGGAGATATTTGTTCCAGTTGTGAGAAGGGGAGACTGACCAGTACCAAGGGCATTGAGGTTGGACACACATTTTACCTTGGTAAGAGGTACAGCGAGCCCTTAGGAGCCTATTTCGTTGCTGCTAATGACGAGAAAAGACTATATGAGATGGGATGCTACGGTATTGGAGTCAGTAGGCTCGTAGCAGCAATAGCCGAGGTTACAAGAGATTCTGTGGGGCTGAGATGGCCTGCCTGTGTGGCCCCAATACAAGTGACTGTTGTCAAGGCACCATCCTTCACCGGTGATTCTGAGCAAAGTGCCCAAGTTGATGATCTTCTTTCAAAGCTTGGTGAGAACCTGAGGGTGGAGTTACAGCAGCCTGAATCCGGGCTTGGTGATAAGCTGAGAAAGTCCAAGCAGCTAGGGACTCCTCTGCAGCTGATCATAGGGAGAGACTTTCCGGCAGTCGAAATCGAGGTGAGAGGATACCGCTCAGCCAAGACGCAGGAACCATTTGAGTTTGAGAGACTGCATCAACTTCATGCTAAAGAGTGGAAATGGGACATTTCGACAGTGCGGGACACAGAAAAACACCTGGTTGACTGTGACCATGCCCTGGAGGTTGTTAACGCACTACTCAAAGACCTCTAGAGGATCAACTATATTATCATTCCTGTATATATTAACATCACGCACAGCATTAAGCTCAGCTCAGAACAACTTTCCTGTTACCTTGGCTAATACATGAAGAAGAACCACCGAGAAAATGAACGATACCGCCAATACAAGCACCACCAATGGATCGATCTTGAACCCCTGAGACTCGTCGGTATAGATTTTGAGCATTGTGGAAGAAGAACCGCCTGCGCCTGCTGCTCTAGTGGATGTTGGCTGGTTTTGGAGCTGCTGCTTCAATTTGTTATCCTGTGTGGCTTTTCTTCTGGCAAGGGTTTTAGCCCCTCCTGGAACTGCTGAAGACGACTGGAGTTGTCATGGTGTTAGAGTACTTCTCAAGAAGACAGGCTGGTGACATCTTTTTCTTTCGCTGTGGAGAACTTACCATGAAGGAGATTTTGGAACAAAATAGCAGACTGCGAAATTGTATAACAGCTAGGGACACCTCCCTATTTTATAACGTATGTCTGTCTGTCTGCAATACACCCAAATAATGAATCATTGGTTTCGAGGTATCTATGTGCTGGTTCACTGTTTGGAGTAGACACTGGTGGACGGAGTATTTTTTTCTCGCGTGGAAAGCTGTTCACCCGTGCACCGAGATTGCAAATAACTGAGACAAACTCTCTCTTCCTGCACGCGCGATAGAAGGTTACCCTGCCCGACTATGTGTGGCCAAACAATTTTTTTTTTTCTTGGCTGGACTCTCATCTTTGGCCGGGTAACGTCTTGTCCAGCTCAGCCAATGGGTACCCGCTTACATAATCTAACGAAGGGAAGGAGCGAAATTCCAGTGCGAGCTAGTATTTTTGGATCACCGAGATTTTTGTTTCACGGGGAAGAACAATAGTGGAGCGACGGTGAGATGCTATTTTTCGTGACGATGGGCCGCGCGAGATGTT
>JAKTQX010000060.1:0-17081 GCA_030559035.1 Ogataea wickerhamii
AGGGTACTTCTGCTGCCGGCCCTGCACAACCACGTCCACATTCGCCTGGTTGAAGAACCCGATCGTGTAGCGGTCTCCCTGGTTCTCCCCCGCACTGGGCAGCCGCACCCTATGGAAGTTCGACTTCAGCACGTCGTCCGACCACGACATCAGCATGTCCCCGATGTTGATCACAATGTCGCCCGTCTGCGACGGTACAGCGGTCCACTGGTCGGAGTGGCCATAGTCGGTGTGCGCCTCTCTCCCCGGGCACACCTCCAGGCCGTGGTCGCCGGTTCTCTGGAACAGCAGGGTGAGACAGTCAAAGTCCGTGTGGGGCCCGGCGCGCCAGGCGTTCTGGCCGTACGTCCGGCCGGTCGAGTCAAAGTAGTGCAGCAGTCTGAGCGTGGTCTGCGCCGTGGGCTCCTCGATCCGGTGCGCCTTGGTGAAGAAGTCCGAAGGGTAGCCCAGGGCCTCGGCGAGCAGCGTCAGCACAAAGTCGCTGAGGGCCTGGCACTGCAGCATGAACTGTCTGGACTTGGCGCGCCACTGCTCTCCGACGTCGTCCGCCGACGGCCAGTTCTCGTTGTACCGGTGGTACTGCAGCTGCAGCGACTCCTTCTGGTCGGGGGTGTTGGTGGACGGGCGCACCTGGGCAAGGTACTCGAACCCGGTGTTGAGCAGCTTCTGGTGGGGCGTCTTCATCTTGGTTTCGTACGGCAGGCTGAAGAAGTCCTGCGTGAGCTGGAACATCTCGCCGATCTCGTCGAGCGACGGGTGCTCCTGCTCATACAGGCAGAAGAAGCCCGAGTGCCTCGCTGCGCGGAACAGCTGCTCCTTGATCTCCTCTCTGCGGTTCTCGCAGTCTCTCAGACTGATTCTCGGAATGTCTCTCTCTACGTACGTGGCCATCGTTGCACATATCCTGCTCAGACTCTGTAGGCTGGACCGGCTTATCAGGATAAGAGCTCAATATATATGCCAGGGTCCGACCCGCCAGGAGCTCCGACTCGGACCGACTCGGCTGGGGCCGAGCTTCACTACTCGCACCCTGCCGAGCCTCGCGCCTCGCGCCTCGCTGACCTTTGCACAGCCTCGCGCAGCCTCGCGGACCCTGGAACAAGCCATGGTATATAACGCAGCGTCTGGAAGAGAAGCGATCGAGGAGCGAGGAGCAACGGTACGCCAGGTAGAGATGAACTCCGTGAGCACCACCGCGAGGCGGTTCTACAACAAGTGGACGACACGGCAGGGGCTGCTGGGCAACTACAACTATGCGCACCTGTTCACACCGACAATCACCAAAAAAGCAAGCAAGCACAAGCAGCCGTTCTTTGCGCTGAACGACGAGATCCCCGTCGTGCTGGGGATCATGCTCGGGTTCCAGCACGCGCTGGCAATGCTGGCCGGCATGACCACGCCGCCGATCATGATCGCGGGGTACGCGAACCTGCCCGTGGAGCAGACGCAGTACCTTGTGTCGGCGTCTATGATCGTGAGCGGGCTGCTGACGGTGATGCAGATCAGCCGGCTGCGGATCCCGCGCACGGGCTACTTTATCGGGACAGGCATCATCAGCATGGTGGGGACTGCGTTCAGCACGGTGACGATCGCGGCCAGGGCGTTCCCGCTGATGTACGAGAGCGGGTTCTGTCCGGTGGACAGCGACGGGACGCAGCTGCCGTGCCCGGACGGGTACGGGGCGTTTATTGCGGCGACGTGCATCTGCGCGCTGCTGGAGGTTGCGATCTCGTTTCTGCCGGCGGCGACGCTGCAGCGGCTGTTCCCGCCGATCGTGACGGGCCCTGTGATCACGATCCTGGGGCTGTCGCTCGTGGGCACCGGGTTCAAGGACTTTGCGGGCGGGTCGTCGTGCATGACGGCGACGTGTGCCAAGGGGTACCGGTGGGGCTCTGCGCAGTACCTGGGGCTGGGGTTCCTGGTGTTTGTGAGCATTGTGCTGTGCGAGGTGTGGGGCCCGCCGATCATGAAGACGTGTGCGGTGATTGTGGGTCTGCTGGTGGGGTGCATAGTGGCGGCGGCGTGCGGGTACTTTGACAGGTCGTCGATCGACAAGGCGCCGGCAGTGACGTTTATCTGGGTGCACACGTTCAAGCTGCGGCTGTGGGGTCCGCTGATCCTGCCGTTTCTGTCGATATACCTGATCACGGTGATGTCGACGATCGGAGACGTGACGGCGAGCTGCGACGTGAGCCGGCTGGAGATCGAGGGCCCGGAGCTGGAGAAACGGCTGCAGGGGGGTGTGCTGGCGGACGGGCTGGCGGCGGTGCTGGCGGGGCTGATGACGGTGCCTGCGGTGGCGTGCTACGCGCAGAACAACGGGGTGATTGCGATCACGAAGTGCGCGTCGCGGACCGTGGGCTACTGGTGCTGTTTCCTGCTGGTGGTGATGGGCATCTTTTCGAAGTTTGCGGCGGCGCTGGTGTCGATTCCGAAGCCGGTCTTTGGGGGCATGACGACGTTCCTGTTCTGCTCGGTGGTTGTGTCTGGTCTCAAGATCATTGCGTCGACGCCGTTCACGAGACGCGACCGGTTCCTGCTGACATGCTCGCTCATGTTCGGGCTGGGCATCAGCCTGGTGCCTACGTGGTTCAACTACGTGTTCACCTACGACGGAGACAACCAGTCGCTGCAGAGCTTTTTCGACGCCATCAGTGTGGTGATGGGCACGGGGTTCGATGTCACCGGCATGGTTGCGGTGATCCTGAACCTGCTCATCCCGCAGCAGATGGACGATGACGACGAGGTCGAGGAGCTGTACGAAGCTGAGGAGCTCAAAAACACGACCTTCCGGGAATCGGTGGTTGCTGAGTAATCGAAAAACAGTAAGGGAATCGAAATAGTAAGGTGATTTAAATAAAGTGGTAGACAGAGTTTGAAGTAGACAGAGCTTATAGGTTAGACAGACAAGATGATTGCTCAGAGATTCGTGCTTAATGCGGAGGCTGATCCGAAGCAGCCGTTCGACTTTGGTGTCAACGGGACGTTCCGGCTCGAGAAGTTTGAGATCGATCCCAGCACCCTGGCGGATGGCGAGTTCGTAGTTGAGAATATCTACCTGTCGAACGACCCTGCCCAGAAGTTCATGATCGCGTCCATCGATAAGGTCTACTCCCAGGGAACTGCTGTTGGGGACACCATTCCGTCGTTTGCGCTTGGGAGGGTTGTCGCGTCTAGGAACGCGGACTTCCCTGTGGCGACGAAAGTGGCTGGCTTGTCGGGCTGGACCACCCACGCTGTTGCGACGAGCAGCACCCAGCTGCAGCGGGTCGGGGACGGCGCCGGGAAGCTGTGGTGGAACCTCAGTCTGACCGGCCTCACAGGCGTCACGGCGTGGCTGATCTTCTTCCAGTACGCCAAGCTGCAGCAGAGACCAGAGGACTACAACAAGGTTTTCCTGATCACGGGTGCAGCAGGAGCAGTGGGTACCGTGTGTGTTCAGCTTGCACTGAACGTTTTCAAGGCCAAAAGAGTGATTGCTGTGGCCGGGGGCCCTGATAAGGTGGCGTTTGTGGAGTCGTTTGGCGACAGAGTGGTGGGTGTTGACTACAAGAGTGCTGATTACAAGGAGAGGCTGGTTGCGGCTGCCGGAGGCACAAACACGGTGGACTACTTTGTCGACAATGTGGGCGGCGAGATCCTGGACTTTGCTATGGAGAGCCTGGTGAAGGTGCGTGGGGTCATTCTGGCGTGCGGGTCGATTTCCGGCTACAATAATGGGCAGATGGCGGTGAACGCCTATGGTAGCGTCATCATGAAGCGGCTCACTATCCAGGGGCTGCTGGTGGGTGACCACCTCGACAAGTTCCCCGTCGCGCGTGCTCAGCTGCTGCAGTTCATTGCGGACGGTAAGATCTCTACCGAGAACGCAGCGACGATAGTCAGGGCCATTGGGGATGACTTCCAGAACGTCCCGGCGATCTGGAACAGTCTTTTCCGGGGTGCCAACAAGGGCAAGCTGCTTACGCAGGTTAGCGAGGAGTAGAGTATATGGAGATTTCGGGTGGCGGGTTTTGAGCCCAGATTCGGGATCCCGCGGATAGCTGAGTGTATATAAAAGAAGTAAATTTTCAACCTGGTGAATACTCTAAGTTGCTCTGGGCTGCTCTGGGGCCTGTAACAACATGTCACAAGTAGGATACTTTTTAGTGCCTGGGAGCAAGCAGCTCGTGAAGAAGGAGCTGGCCGTGCCGTCTGCGGGCCATGGAGAGGTGGTGCTGAAGATCAAGGCATCAGGGCTGTGTCTGAGTGACGTGCATGTTTTGGAGGATACGCTGTCGGCATACGACCACAGTTTTGTGATGGGCCACGAGATTGCCGGTGTGATCCACGAGGTGGGCGCGGGAGTAGACCCGGCACGGTACCCCGAGGGAGGCCGGTTTGCGGTTTACGGGTGCAGGGGGTGCGGTGCGTGTGAGTTCTGTATCACCGGGAAGCAGAACCTGTGTGTGAGAAACGGGCAGGTGTGGTACGGGCTGGGCGTGAACGGGGGGTACGAGCAGTACGTGGTGGTGCAGGACGTGGCGCATCTGATCGAGATCCCCGAGAAGGTGACGTTTGAGCAGGCTGCTGCAGCGTCGGACGCCGTGCTGACGCCGTACCACGCCATCAAGGCGGCGAACGTGACGTCGGCGTCCAAGGTGCTGGTTATCGGGCTGGGAGGTCTGGGCAGTTGTGCTGTGCAGATCCTCAAGTCGCTGAACTGCTACGTGGTGGCTGTCGACAGAAAGGCGGAGCTCAAGGCGGTTGCCGAGGAGTTCAAGACGGACGAGTTCTACACTGACCTGGAGGAGGCGGGCGTTGCTCCGATGGCTTTCGATGTGGTGTTTGATTTTGTGGCTATCCAGTCGACGTACACGCTGTCTGAGAAGTACGTAAAGAACGGGGGCACGATCAAGCCGGTTGGGCTGGGCACGACGTCGGCGGTGTACAACCTTGTTGTTCTTGGGGTGCGGGAGATCAAGATTGCCGGGTCGTTCTGGGGCACGCCAAAAGAGCAGCACGAGTGCATGGACCTGATTGCTAGAGGGCTGGTGACGCCTGTGATCACCAAGTACTCGTTCGACGAGCTGCCAAAGGCGTACGAGCTGCTCCTGAGCGGAAAGTCCGTGGGAAGACAGGTTGTTTCTCAGTAAGTAAGATGTTTTAGTCGTTCTGCGATTGCAATGCACTTTTCCTCTTCGTAGCGGCGGCACACGAGCTGTAAAACGACGGGCTTGCCGAGACACTGCTCGTGGTTGTAGTAGAGCCAGTTCTGGCGGTCGCGCTCGTCGACAAAGTCTCGCGAGAACGGTGTGTCCTCGGGCAGCACTGTGGAAACGGGCACCGTGAGCACAGAGTAGTCGAGCACGTTCAGGAACCGGGTGTAGCTGTTGGCAACCTTCATGTTGTCGCCGAGCTTCCAGCAGGTGGCGCTCCAGCAGGGCAGGATGAGACAGTCGATGGGCTGGCCGTTGCGCGTGAGCTTGGCGGTGTCGTTCCAGAAGGTGTCGTACGCCTGCTGGGCGGCGTACTTGCGCCTGGCGTAGTCGAAGAAGGTGGCGACGTCGACCTCGTGGGTGCTTGGGAGCGCGCGCAGGAGTGCGTCTGTGAGCGGCTCGCCGCTGAGTGCGCAGTTGCGCCTGATCTCGGCGAGCCCGTCGCAGGTGTACAGGTCTGTCATGAGCGCCGAGAGCGCGGAGTGGCTGACGGGCGGCTGCACGTCGAGACAGCAGCTGCCGTCGTCCTGCTGCAGCGCGGCCATGAGCTGCCTGAGGGCGCGGAGGATCGGGGGGTGGGGCATGACTTCCCTGTCCCAGAACATGAACCCGAAGTTGAGCACGGGCGGCAGCGCGACAGGGGTCCAGGGCAGCGGCGGCACCTTGGGGTCGGCGGTCCAGGGCCTGTGTTTGAGGACGGCCTCGAACACGAGGGGGGTGTCCTCGACAAAGCGGCACATGGGTCCGACGACGGAGCAGACGCAGACCTGGTCGGCGTACGAGTTGGACACGCGCAGGTACGGCAGGCGGTTGGACGACGGGCGCAGCCCGTAGAGCCCGCCCTGGCTGGAGGGTGTCCGGATGGAGCCGCCGATGTCGGTGCCAATGCCAATAACGGAGCCTCTGCCGGCGAGCAGGGCGCCCTCGCCGCCGCTGGAGCCGCCCGGGGACATGGTTCTGTCGATGGCGCTGCACGTCTCGCCGAGGTTGGATATGGTCTCGCTGGACAGCATGGCCATGGGCACGGCCGTCTTGACGTAGAACACGGCGCCCTCTGCTGCCAGGAGAGACGCGACGAGCGACTCGTCGTCCGGGCTCTTGCTGCAGACGGCGGCCTCCAGCTGCGGCGAGATGTGCGGCGCCACGTACCCGAGCGCAGTGGTGACACCCTTGAGGTTGATCTGGTCCTTGAGGGAGACCGGGATCCCGTGCAGCACGCCCGCGAGCGTGCCCGTGGCCTGGAAGTGGCTGTCGAGCTGCCTGGCGCGCTCGAGCGCGGTGTCGAAGAAGATCTCGGTGAGGCAGTTGGTCAGCTGGTGGACGAGGGCCGCGCGGTGGCAGTACGCGAGGCATATCTGTGTTGCCGTGAGGTGTCCCTGGCGCTGTCTGGTGAGGAGCTCCGACGCGGACAGCGACGTGATCTCGTTCTCAAGGGCGGGCAGCACTCGGTCGAGGTAGCTGTTCACGCTCGCGGGGGCGCTCGCGGGGGCGCTCTCCGGGGCACTCCCCGGGGCATCCAGCAACCACTCAGCAGGGATCTTCTCGCGCAGCGAGCGCCTCTTCCTCTCGGCCACCTCTTTGTACATCTGGGTGTGTGTGGTTAACGTGTGTGGTGTGCTCAGGTAGCGCGTTGCCAGAGCGTTGCACCCGCTATATATGGGACCCCCACGTAACGATAAGGATCCTCAGGGTAGTGCGTGCACCAGAGCGAATGCTTTATGAGGGTGCGCGTTCGCAGAAGTTTAGAACACACACCAGTGCGGCAGTACGTGGGGCAGACGAGATGGTGTTCGAGTGCAGCCTGTGCGGGCGCCAGTTCAAGCGCAAGGACCACCTCAAGAGGCACATGCCGAACCACAGTCTGGAGAAGCTGGGGTGTGCGCGGTGCAGCGCGTCGTTCTGCAGACAGGATCTTTTGGGTATGTGAAGAGGCTAGTGGGGGAAGAGCTGTACTAACATGGTCAGACCGGCACATTGAGCGACACAGGCGGAAGGACGAGGAGGCCGGGGGAGAAGGGCTGGGCGTGCTGGTGCCGAGACGAAACGCGTGGACGCCGGAGGCCGGGTTCATCAAGTCGAGGAAGAGGGAGGTTGTAGGGCCCGCAGGGCTCGCAGGGCCTGCTGTGCGCGGGCCAGAGCTTCTGCCGGAGTTTGTGAGCCCGTTTGCGACGCTGCGGGACTACTCGTGGATGTTCGAGGGGATGGCGGGAGAGGTGGACTTCAAGCTGGGCTCGAAGTACAACTTTGACTCGATGGACCAGATCGAAGGGGTGATTCCGCAGATCAGCAGCAGGGCGCACGAGAGGGTGGCTGCGTTCATCAAGACGCTGCTGGGGACGAAGCCGGAGGCGGTGGAGTTTGCCGAGAGCAACGGGTTTTTCGAGCGGCTGCAGGAGTTTCTGAACCTGTTTTTCCACAAGGTGAACATCACGTACCCGATCATCCACTCTGCGACGTTCGACCCGCTGGCTGTGGACCGGATCCTGCTGACGTCTGCGATCGTGTTTGGGGCGAGCTACGGCAGCAAGAGCTCGCACCAGACGGCGGTGGAGATCCATCTGGTGCTGCGGGACGTGATATTCAGCTGCAACTACGTGAACACGAGCCTGAGCGTGCTGCAGTCGATGCTGCTGACGCAGATCTTTGGGATGTTCAGGGCCGGGGGCAAGCAGCACGACGTGGCGGCGCTGTTCCACAACGTGCTGGTGCAGCTGGTGAAGCGGTCGGACTGTCTGGCGGCGGTGACGTCTGGCAGGGAGGACTGGAAGGCGTGGGTGACGGCGGAGTCGAAGAAGCGGCTGGCGATGTACGTGTTTCTGTGGGATGTGCAGCAGGCGACGATGTTTGGGCGGACGCAGAACCTGTCGGTGTTTGAGTGCCGGATGCACCTGACGTCGAGCCTGAAGTGCTGGGTGGCGCCGAGCGCGGCGAAGTGGGCGGTGGCGGTGGCGGGCGAGGAGGAGCAGCCGTTGTACTTTCTGACGACGCTGAAGTGCTACCTGGACGGGACGCACGAGGAGGTGCCGTCGCTGAACCCGCTGTCGCGGGTGATGATCATCCACGGGCTGCTGAGCATTTCGTGGGACATGCAGCGCATCGAGATGTTCTTCCTGTCGGCGGATATCGACCCGTACAACTGGCGGCAGAAGCTGGAGCGGGCGTTTGAGTGCTGGAAGGAGGAGCTGGACCGGTTCTACACGCGGTCGCAGAGCGTGTCGCCGAGCACGACGTACCAGCGGTACCTGAAGCAGTACACGACGACGAACCTGGCGCTGTACCACTACGCGCACATTCTGATGTGGACGAGTGTGTCGAGCCTGCTGATTGCGTGCGGGGCGGCGACGGCGCCGGACTACGAGTTTGCGTGTCGCGCGGTCGAGGAGTGGGCGAACACGGTGGGCGACTCCGAGAAGGCTGTGTGGCACGCGTGCCAGATGCTGGCCGAGGGGTACGTCAACCTCGAGGACTGGGAGGCGGACGGCACGTTCCACTACCCGTGGTGTCTGTATGTAGCGTCGCTGGTGTGCTGGCGGTTCTACACGATCATCGGGGGCGGAGAGCGGCCGCGGCGGGCGGCGCTGGCGAAGCTGCTGGTGTGCATGTCTCTTCAAACGGCGGAGAGCGTGCGGACGAGTGTGGTGGACTGCACGCCGCTGCTGCAGGAGATGGTGAGGTACTTCAAGACGCTGCGAAGCGGGATCACGTTCGAGGCGATGAAGACCCTGGAGAGTATTCTGGGGGAGGGCAGTGCGCATTCCCCCGCGCAGTGCGCAGTGCGCGACCCGAAATAGCGTGGGGGGCGGCGGGGGGAAGTTGTATATAAGGGGTGCGGTCCCCTGGAAACTCTGCTGCGTCACGCCTGGCGCCAACTGACCTGACCCTGACCCTGGCAGACATGTTTAAAAAGGTATGTACTCCCCTTAGCTGTTCCACCTCTTCCAACACCGTGAAGTAACACCCTGTAGTTTGATATTCGTGGCAGAACGGCGCTCGTTACCGGGGCCGGCAGAGGCATTGGGCTGGCGTGCGCCAAGGGGCTGATGGAGGCCGGGTGCGACGTTGGTATATTCGACGTGATTGCAATGACGGAGGACGCAGACGCTCTGCAGACGCAGTACGGCGTCAAGGTCAAGCACTACCTGGTGGATGTGTCGAACATGGAGGAGCTGGCGGCGGCGTTTGCGCGGTTTGTGGACGACTTTGGCGGGCGGCTGAACATCTGTGTGCCGTCGGCGGGAATCAACAAGGACGTGACGTTTCTGGAGACGAGCGTCGAGCAGTTTGAGCAGATCTGCGCGATCAATCTGAAGGGTGCGTACTTCACGGCGCAGCTGGCGGCGAAGCAGATGCTGCTGAACAAGGTGCCGAACGGGGCGATCGTGTTCATCTGCAGCATGGCGAGCTACATTGCGATCCGGTCGCAGAGCAGCAGTGCGTACTGCGCGTCGAAGGGCGGCATCCGGTCGATGGTGCCTGCGATCGCGGCCGAGCTGGCGCCGGTGGGCATCCGTGTGAACTCGCTGAGCCCGGGCTACGTGAAGACGGCGATGACGGCTCCGTTCCCACACCTGATTGCGGAGTGGGGCGGGGAGGTGATGAACGGGCGCGTGGCGGACCCGGAGGATATGGCTGGGACGTGTGTATTTCTGGCGAGCGACGCCAGCGCTTATCTTGTAGGGGAGGATGTGGTGGTGGATGGGGGCGTGACAAAATGGTGATCCCCACGTAAGATTAGCGAGTATATAAGGTTTAAGAAAAATCCTAGAAATTGCAACCCACATGGAGAATGCAAGGAGGCACCAAGTATCGATGAGAGTGATTGTAGTTGGCGCTGGGCTGGGCGGTCTGAGCAGCAGTATCGCCATATTGCGGGCGAAGCATGAGGTGGTTATTCTAGAAGGGGCAGAGAGCATCAAGGAGGTGGGTGCCGGGATCCAGATTCTGCCGAACGCGTCCCGGATCCTGATCGAGTACGGGCTCGAGGAGCAGCTGGCGAAGCATGCGTCGATGCCCGAGCATGTGTACTTCAACGGGTACAAGGGGAACGTGCTGACCAAGTTCAGTTTCTACGAGCAGGCGAAGCGGATGAACGCGCCGTTCTGGGACTTCCACCGTGCGGACCTGCAGCGAGTGATGCTGGAGGAGGTGAAGAGGCTGGGAGCAGAGATTTTGGTGGACTGCCGCGTGTCGGACCTGGAGTACGATATGGACGCCATGACGGTGACGGCGGTCACGTCAAAGGGCCGGCGGTTCACGGGGGACCTGGTGGTGGGTGCGGACGGGATCAACTCGCGGGTACGGGACCTGCTGGTTGGGCACGCGGACCCTCCGACGCCGACGGGGGACCTTGCTTACCGGGTGCTGCTTTCAGGGGACGAGGTTGCGCGGATCGCGGAGCTGGCGCCGTTTATTGCGACGCCGCAGGTGAACTACTGGATGGGTCCCGGGTGCCACTCTGTGAACTACTCGCTGCGCGGCGGCGAGTACCTGAACCTTGTGCTTCTGTGCCCGGACACGGTGCCAGATGGTGTGTCGATAGCGTCGGGCAGCGTTGAGGAGATGAAGGCCATTTTCAAGGAGTGGGACCCGCGGCTCGTGCAGATGATGGACCTGGTCAAGAGCAACACCATCGACAAGTGGAAGCTGTGTTTCCGGGAGGGGATCGGGCAGTGGTACCACCCGAGCGGGATGGTGTGTCTGCTAGGGGACGCAGTGCATGCGACGCTGCCG
The DNA here is from genome assembly GCA_030559035.1 of Ogataea wickerhamii. Classification (NCBI taxonomy): domain Eukaryota; kingdom Fungi; phylum Ascomycota; class Pichiomycetes; order Pichiales; family Pichiaceae; genus Ogataea; species Ogataea wickerhamii. The sequence continues at coordinate 10,929 of JAKTQX010000060.1, forward strand.
TACCTTGCGTCGGGCGCAGGCATGGCCATTGAGGACGGCGCGGTGCTGGGGTCGCTGCTGGAGGTGTTCCCGGAGAAGGGGGACCTGAAACAGGCCCTGGCGCACTACCAGGACAAGAGGAAGCTGCGAACAGAGCGGATTGTCGACCGCGGAAACCTGCAGCAGAAGCTGTACCATCTTCCTGACGGGCCCGAGCAGCAGCAGCGGGACATGATTGCACGGCTGCCGGACCCGCCTGCGGGCGAGGTCCTGGCCTGGCGCGACAAGGAGCTGTCGCCCTGGCTGCTCGGGTACAATGCGTTCAAGGACGCAAAGGACTTGGTCCCCACTTAAGATTAGCTGTACCCCACCCACGTAGTTTTCATATAAAATATAACTTGATGGCTCGCGGACCCCAAATTCTCAGGGCACCTAAGGACACCTCTGGGCACCTCAAGCAATGACTACTGACACCGACGTGCTGGTGGTTGGGGGCGGCCCGTCAGGGCTGCTGCTGGCTGCGTTGCTGACGAGATATGGCGTGGCCACAAGGATCATTGACGACCGTGCAGACAAGTCGTCGCTCGGCAAGGCCGACGGCGTGCAGCCCAAGACCCTGGAGACCCTGGAGCAGATGGGGCTGCTGGCGGAGCTGCTGCCCAAAGGTGTCAGGGTGTACGACATCACGTTCTGGAACCCTGACTCTGACGGCGTCCTGGTGCGCACCGACAGGCAGCCGCACTTCCCGGGCGCCGTCGACCTCAGAAGACCGTACATTCTGCTGCTGCACCAAGGGATGGTTGAAGAGCTGCTGATCCGCGATATCGAGTCGCGCGGAGGAGCCGTCGAGCGGTCGCAGAAGTTTGTCGGGTACGAGAGCTCGGGCGGCGGGCTGGTGTCGACGATCGAGGGTCCTACTGGAAAGGTGCAGGTGCGGTCGAGGTACGTTGTCGGGTGCGACGGCGCGCACTCGAGTGTCCGGCGCGCGATGCCGTCGTCGGCGATGGAGGGCGAGTCGTCCGACAGCTGCTGGGGGGTGATTGACGGAGAGCTGGAGACGGATTTCCCCGACATCTGGACCAAGACGGTGGTCAAGTCGAGGGACTGCGGGTCTGTGCTGGGGCTTCCGCGGGAACGCAACCTGACAAGACTGTACATTGAGCTGGGGAGCGTGCAGGGCGGGGTGTCTGAGGAGAACAGGAAGCTGGTGCAGGAGACTGCCAAGACGATTCTGGCGCCGTTCGAGCTGGAGTGGAAGTCTGTGGAGTGGTTTGGCATCTACAAGGTGGGCCAGCGAGTGGCGAGCCGTTTCTGCGACGGCGGCGTGTTCATTGCTGGAGACGCCGGCCACACGCACTCGCCCAAGGCTGCGCAGGGCATGAACGTGTCGATGCACGACAGCTGGAACCTCGCGTGGAAGCTCGCACTGGCGGTGAAGGGGTACGCGCGGCCAGAGCTGCTGGCGACGTACGAGCAGGAGCGGCAGAAGATCGCACACGACCTCATCGACTTTGACAAGCAGCACGCCAAGGCGTTCGACAAGGGCAACGACGAGGACCTCGCCGAGAACTTCAGGCAGAACACCCGGTTCATTTCCGGTGTGGGCGCCGTGTACCATGCAAACGTGGCTACCAGGGTGACGGAGTGGGCGCCGGCCACGTCGCTGGCGGGCGAGCTGCCTGTGCCTGAGGACGCAGTACGGCAGATCGACTCGAACCCAGTGTTTCTCGAGACCGCGACGCCTGCACTGGGGCAGTTCAACGTTGTGTTCATCGGCGGGGCGCCGCGGTTCCTGGCCGAGTTCAGCGCGCTGGCCCTCGCTGGCGTCGTTGGCAAGATCTACACCAAGTTCCCTGCGGCCTTTGACTACCCACTAGAGGCGGACCTGATCATGCACAAGCGGTACACGCCGCTGTCGGAGCTGCTCACGCTGTCGTGGGTGACCACGTCGCGCGTAGCAAAGGAGGACGACGTCCCTCCGCTGCTGCGTCCGTACAAGTGGTCGGTGTACCTGGGCAGTGCGCACAAATGGGTGGTGCCACCGGGCGCCAGTTCTGCGATCGTTATTCTGAGACCCGACGGCTACATTGGGAGCACGGGCGTGTTTGACGATGCAGAGAAAGCCCATGCATGGCTGGACGATTACTTTTCTTCTTTTCTATACACCGAGTAATCTAGGTATCCCTTCTCAGGAGGATCGGCGCCGTAGAAAGTACTTCTATCGTACTTGTCCAAAGGCCAGTCGTTCTTCAGTCTCGCAACAAGGTCCGGGTTCGAGATGAACAGTCTTCCGAACGCAACTGCGTCCGCGCCGCCGCCGCTCACTTTGTCGACGGCCGACGCACGGTCAAACCCGCCCGCAGCAATGAACTTGATGCCCTGGAGGATATCTCTGAACGGCGCCAGCGAGTACTGCTCAGCGCCCAACGACTTGAGCTTCTCGTCCGCCGAGAGAACCTCGTCGAAACGCGGCTCCACCATGTGCACATACACTGGACTCTCGTCAAGCTCCGACAGCCGTTTGCACAGGTACGACCACATTGCTATAGGGTCGGAGTCCCGTGTGTCCAGGTAGTAGTTGAACGGAGACAGCCGGATGCCCGTTTTGTCGGGGCCTACGGCCGCCACCACGGCCTGCACCACCTCGAGGGGGAACCGCGCGCGGTTCTCGGCCGTTCCGCCGTACTCGTCTTTCCGGTTGTTGACGTTGTCGTGCAGAAACTGGTCCACCAGGTACCCGTTGCCGCCGTGGATCTCGACAAGGTCGAACCCCGCGTCCTCGACAGCGGTCTTAGCGGCCGCAGCAAAGTCGGCCACCACCTGCGCAATGTCCTGTGCCAGCATGGCCCGTGGCGGCGCGTCTGCAAAGTCCAGGCCCGCGTACAGCGACGGACCCTTGACAGCGGCGGCCGTGGACGACACAGGCTGCATGCCTCCCAGATGCGGGGCCACGGTCGCACGGCCAACGTGCCACAGCTGGCACGCAATGAACCCGCCCTTGCTGTGCACAGCGGCCGTCACTCTCTTCCAGCCAGCCACCTGTTCCGGTGTGAAGATGCCCGCAACGCCAGGGTACCCGCACGCAGTACGCGAAATGGGGCACGCCTCGCTGATCAGCAGGCCGCCCTCGGTGGCCCTACTGCTGTAGTACTCCACCATCAGGTCGCCCGGCACGTAGACGTCGCCAAACGGTTCTGCCCTCATTCTCGTGGTCGGGGCACTCACAACCCGGTGCAGCAGCTGCACAGGGCCCAGCACCAGCGGGTCGAAAATATGCGTAGTCATTGCTGGCTGGGAAGAAGAAACGAGCAACTGAGAAATGGGCAGTCTCGAAAACTTTTATACGTCCGTCCCCGTTCCCCACTTCAAGAGTAGATGGGGGAAGAGATAAGAAAAACAAAAAGGAGACCCCAACGCAAGATTACGAGACATTGATCATTGACATTTAAAGGGCCAGTGGTTTGGCAAAATTAAAAAAAGATGCACCCCAGGTAGTAATGAGCAGCAGCAGCAGCCATGACTACCGAAAAGCAGTGCTACGACAGCGACGTTGTCGCTGTCACGTCTACCGAGAGCGATCTCAACATCGACCGCAAGCTCCAGAAGAGGTATCTCTGGATCCTCGACACCAGGCTGCTGCCGTTCTTGTCGTTCATGTACTTTTTCAACTCCATGGACAGATCGAACCTGTCGAATGCGTACTCCAACGGGTTTGCCAAGGACATGCATTTCCACGGAGAGCAGTACTCTCTGCTGCTGCTGCTGTTCTACATTCCGAACGCGTTCTTTGACCCTGCGTGGAACGTGCTCACAAAACGGGTCGGCGGCAGGTGGGTTCTACCGTCGCTGATGCTCGGATGGGGCGCGATGTCGATGATCCAGGCAGGGTGCACGAACTTTGCGGGAATGCTGGTGGTGAGACTGCTGATCGGGACGTTCGAGGCAGGGTTCTTTGCCGGCGTGGTGTTTTACCTGACGCTGTTCTACACCAGGCAGGAGGTTGCGCTGCGGATCTCGCTCTTTTTCGGGTCCGCGCTGGTGTCTGGAGCGTTCACCGGGCTGGTCGCGTACGGCGTGTTCCACATCACCGACGGCGCGCTCAAGGGCTGGCAGTACCTGTTCCTCATCGAAGGCGGCTTCACTGTCCTGCTGGCTCTTGTTGCGTACTGGTGGCTGCCATCGAGCCCCGAGACCTGCTCGTGGCTGACCCCGGAGCTGAAGAACGTTGCCCGCCTGCGCCAGCTGAAAAGCAGCTCCCGCGAAGTCGACAGCAAGTTCTCGTGGGCAGAGTGTAAGAAGCACGTCATGAGCTGGCACTGGTGGGTGTACGCCGGCATCTCCTTCACGTACCCGCTTCCGTGGACGACCTCGTCCCTGTTCCTGACGCAGATCATTGGCCGGTTCAAGTTCTCCACGGTCAAGACCAACCTCTGGACTGTCGCGCCCAACTGTGTTGGTGCCGTCGTCCTCGTCTGTGTGGCGTTCTCGTCGGACCGGTTCCGCGAGCGCAGCTACCATATCTGTTTCGCTCTGACGTTGTCCATTGTTGGTCTCATCATCCTGGCCGCTGTCGACGGCGTCAAACACAAGGGAGTGTCCTACTTTGCGTGCTTTTTGCTGTGCTCGGGTGCGTACATTCCGTCTGCGCTCGTGCACACCTGGCACAACAATAACAACATGAGCGAGAGTTCCAAGGCGTTCGATACCGGGGTGTTTGTGGGGCTCGGAAACCTCGCTTCGATCACGGTCACGGGCACATTCAGAACGCAGTACGCTCCCGATTACAACCCTACCATTATTGCCACATGCACCTCCGCAGGTATCTGCTGGATCCTAGTGATGTCCTACGGCATCTACCAGAAGAGAGAGAACCGCCGCAGAGATAAGCTGCAGCAGGTGCGCCTGCGTCCCGAAGACGTGGACACGAGAAAGCTCACCGGGTATAGCGATCCGCAATGGAGATTCTTCAACTAGGCAAGGCTGCCTTGCCTTGCCTGCCTTCTTTTTCAACTATTCTTTTGTTTTTTTCATCCCCCACGTAAGATTATGGATTTTTTTTTTTTTTTTTTTTTTCATATAAATAGGCGCGCGCGCCATCTTTTTCAACGCTCACGCTAAACACGCCAACACGCTCGACAAAAAAAAATGATTCCTACAATCGACATCTCCGCACTGTACGACTCATCCGCCATCGACGAGATCGTCCAGCAGGTGAAGGATGCTGCAGCAGATAAAGGCTTCTTCCAAATAGTGAACCATCCGATCCCGCGCAAGCTGCAGCAGGACTTGCTCGCGTACTCGAGAAAGTTCTTCAGCATGCCCATCGAAGAGAAAATGAAAATCAGCATGTCGCTCAACACGTGGAACAGAGGGTATGAGACGATTGGCTCGCAGGCGTTTGAGGAAAATCAGAAACAGCCCGACGCCAAGGAGGGCGTCTATTTTGGCCACGAGGTGCCCAAGACGCACCCGCTGTTTGGCAAAATGAACACCGGCCCGAACTTCTGGCCCGAGCAGATCGACGGTTCTGCGTCAGAGGCCCGGCTTTTCCGAGACACCGTGATGGAGTACCATGCCAAGATGGTGTCGCTGGCCCGCGATGTCCTCCATCTGATCGAGCTGGGCCTTCCCGGGTCACCGCAGGGTTTGTTCGAGGAGTACCTTGAGGACCCGATCGCGATCCTGCGGCTCCTGCACTACCCGAGCCAGGACGTGGTGGACGAGGACGCGCGCGGGATCGGCGCGCACAGGGACTTTGGCTGCCTGACGCTACTGCTGCAGGGCGACGAGGCCGGGCTGCAGGTGTTTGACGAGGCCACAGGCGAGTGGATCGGCGTGCAGCCAAACCCCGCCGCCCTCGTCGTGAACCTCGGCAACATGATGCGCCGCTGGTCAAACAACAGGTACAACTCGAACCTGCACAGAGTCATCAGCGTCCCCGGGAAAGAGCGCTACTCCATCGCGTTCTTCATGAACGGGAACCCCAACCACGTCGTCGAGTGTCTGCCCGGATGCGAAAACAAAGATGGCTCCTCACAGTATGCCCCCATCACCGTCAATGATTATATCAGTTCGCAGTACAAGGACAGCTACACCCGTGCAGCTCTGCGTAAAGTCGAGGCTTAGAACCGACTGTTTAGCTCTACAACAACATATAAATACTCCTGTTTCGCC
>JAKTQX010000061.1:0-15518 GCA_030559035.1 Ogataea wickerhamii
CATTGAGTTGGCGGGGGGAGGAGGGGGGGGGGGGTGAGCACGTTTTTTCAGTTTGCGTTGGAACTGAAGGATCCGAGACGCGGAACAGCAGCTCTCTTGAAAGTCCAGGCTGCTGTCCCGGCTGCTGTCCAGGCTGCTGCTGCTGGGGTTGAATGTAACCACTCGCGGCTGGTAGAGCTGTCAGCGCGGCTGCAGTCTTCTCCACACAATGTGCGCGCAACGACGTGCGATCGGCGCGTCGTCGTCGCTGCCTGTCTACTTCACGTCCTGGTTTTTTTTTCTTTCTCTTTTGATACTTTTTGATGTCTTTTTAAGTGTTTCGAGGTGGTTTAAATAGACACAGTCTCGACCGACACACATCACAGATCATGTCTTCGCTACTAGAGCAGTCGCTCGATGAGATCATCAGCAGCTCCTCAAATAAGCAGAACCCCAGAAAACACCCGAAACCCGTACGCGGTGGGATTAGAAAAAACAGTGCTCCGAAAAGACACAGGGTCGTCCGTTCTCTTCCCAGAAACAAAGAGGCAGAGGAGCTCAGCAAAGGCCAGCCGTACCTGCGAATCACCAACCTCCATCCAGAGCTCACCGAGAAAGACATAGTGGACCTGTTTTTCCAGATCGGAGACGTGTTTTTCACGGTCATTGACTACAACACACACGGGAAATCTACAGGAGTCGCTTACGTGGGGTACAAGGACCCTGAAAACTGCCAGGTTGCAATAGACAGGTTCGACGGAAGAAAGGCCGCGGGCCGGATCATCAACGTCGAGAACGCGGTGCCCCTGGAGCAAAGAATATCCATCCCTTCACGCTCCTTTGAACCCAAGCGCAAAGAAAAGGCAAAGAGACCGAAAAAGTCCGTCGAGGATCTTGATAGAGAGCTCAGCAGCTACATGGGCGGGGAGCCCGCAGAGCCCGAGGAGCCAGCAGGCGGCGACCCCAGCCCTGCGTTTCCAGCAACAGGCGAAGGAATGGCGATCGACTAGCTACAGTATCTCTATCTAAGCGTTCAAATTCAGTATCCTTCACTAGTAATCTTTAGGTTTTAAACACAGGGAATGGTTGGAATGAATAAATTGGGCAGGAGAATACAACTCCTCTATCTAATGGCCTCCAGCACCCAGCTCGACAGCAGGAGGACATCCTAGTGCACCCTTGATGGAGCCGTACAGGGCAAACTGTAGAGAAGTCAATGTACCCACCATGATCAATCTTGTAGGCAAACCAGCGAACGAGCCTCTAACACCAAGCTCCTTGGCCAATTGTCCCAACAATCCAATGGTGGACTGACCTGGAGCCTTCTTGGTCTTGTTCACCTTGGACAGCAAGGTGTCTGCAGGCTGGGACACAATGGCAGCCATACATCCGGCAATGACACCGGCCCCGAGGTTGATTCCGGTGACAGACAGAGAAGAGAGCTGGTCCTTTGGAGTAGGAACAAACGAGTAGATGGCAGCAGAAGCTCTTTCGTAGGTCAAGAACTTGGCAATGTTGTAAGGAATCTGCTTGAACAGAATAGGAGTGAATCCGTTGTAGAACGATCCCACACCCTCTTCTCTGAAGATTCTGGAGAATCCCCCAATCAGACCGTTCGCAAAGGTAGGCTGGGAGACAAGTCTGATTCTGGTAGCCTCCAGTGGACACAGAGCGATATCGGCAAAGAACTCGGCAATGGCAGCAGACGCAATGTACACTCCGTCCTTGTACTGCTTGGCAGTGTCGTAGCCAAGCAGGTCGATGAAAGTCTTCTTGAAAAGCTCGTATCCACCAAACTTGAACGCACCTTGGAGAGAGTATCCAAGAACAGTAGGACCAAGACCGGTCAACAGAGCGCCCGAACCCTCGTTAGCAACAATCTTCTTGAGGGATCCAAACAGACCCGTGTTGTACACGGTAGGCTCCAGCTGGATTCTGGTCTTGATGACATCGATAGGGGTCATGGATCCGTGCGTAACACCACACCCAATGGCGCCTGCTAGCGCGAACTTGGCATAGTCAGTCACAGAGAAGTCTTGAAGAATAGGAGCAGACATGTTAATTGAATATGGACGTGACAGCAACTGGGATAGCAATATCTCCTAACAAGCTGACGTTTTTGCTGAACAACCACAAGTTAGTGCTGGGTTTCAATGTCCAAAAACTTTTCCCTCCCCCCTTTAATCGAGCTCGTCTTCTCTTTTTTTTCTTCCTGCCTTCATCAAATCCGTCCCCTGATCCTCCTTATCCCGGTACCGTACGCGGAATCTACGCCGCAGAAAACTAAATCTCTGCGGGGGCGATCGCCGGGCTCTTCCGGGCCCGCCTGAGTTGAGTGTGCCCGGCTGCCTTATTTCTCCCCCAATGAAAAATGCATGCGCTCTGATTTTTGTCGCGCTTGATTGGCCAGGCCGTTTCTTTTTGAGCGATTTTTTTTTTTGCCCACACACACCCGTACACTACAAGAGTTAGCGCGACAGATACTTCTGCTGCGCCACAACACCAGCCACTACCGCGTCGAGCCCGATCGCGTTCTGTTGCCGTGAGCATCTGTCTGCCAGAGCGCTCGTTCCTGGGATCTCGTGCTCTTTCATGTACTGCTCCACAAGCTCCACAGCGACGTCAAGCGCCGCGTCGCTATCGCCCCCTATCTGCTTCTGTACGCTCTCCAGCAATCGTCCCAGTCGCTCGAGCCGGTTCAAGTAAGTCGTTTCTGTCCTGCGCCAGTGCGGATACTGTCGAACAAGCGTCCGCACAGCTACCCCGCCAGGCGTCTCGGGTGTCCCCAGAAACCATGCGGCGTAGAACTCCCGCAGGCTCAGGCTTTGGTTGGCCCGGGGCCCGCGTGGAAGCCGATAGCGTAGCAACTCGTCAGGACACCCTTGGGATCTCAGATGGTCTGCGACTCGCCTCGTCGGCGACGCAGACCCAACGACGAGTCGCCTCGTTCGCTTCGTGGAGCTGTCTCGCTGCAGTCTGCGGATCCGGGCCAGCTGGGCCTTCAAGACTCGTATCTCGCGGCCTGTGCTTTCAATCTGGTCCTCGAGCGATTGCTGTCGGCTTCCCCCGGTCTCTGGACCTATGCTAGATTGTGATCGTCGCAAGTGCGTCTCTGTCTGAATCACCTCTCTTGCCACCGTTTCGAGCGCTGTCTGGCGAACGCGAATCTCCTCCAGCATGTCCACACATTCCGCCACCGCCTTACCACAAACGGCGTCCTTCAGCTGCTGTCTCAGCTGCTCTACAAATGCGTCCACTTCCTCCTCGACCTCTCGCTGAAGAGTCTCTCCTTTCACAAGCCCATCGAGCTGTTCGATCTCGCTCTTGATCGGCCCCAGCTGAGCCAGCTCAGCCACATTGTCGGTCTCACCCGCCTCGGTCTGCGGCGTCCCAGCCTCCTTGATCATGGCTGGATTTGTAGCGTCCCCCCAAAGAGCAGAAGGAAAGTAAACACATCAAAATAAGACAATCCATCCATAAAATTAATTTAGGGAGGGGCCTGAAAAAGATCTTGTTTACTTTCACCCCACAAAAATCTCAATTTTCCACTCCTTGATTATCTGGTACCAGCTGGGGTAACTTTTCAGCCCGGTCAGACGCCGATCGTCCATAGAAACAAGCTCTCCAGAAAGTCGGTATTCTGCAACTAGGGCCCGTCGCCGTCGCCAGACCTCGTGTATCACAGGAAGCAGACCCTTAATGTTCTCTGCCCATATGATGTTATAGAGAAGATCCCACTGGTAAGTGAACCACTGCTCTTCCTCCTCCGTAAAGGCCTGGCACGACGCCATAAACAGCTGGAAGATGTGAGTGGTGACTGTCTTGGATTTATTGTAGTCAATTTGCGAAAGTAGAACACGGATCCTTCTAGAGAGGGCGTTTGTGGTCTCATATGGAGAGATCTGTGGGAACGCGCTCTGTAGCAGGATCACCGTCGCATATCTGAACGAGTCCGCCGTGTCTATGTAGTCCTGCATCTCATCGGGGGTGGTGCTGTCACCGCCAGTGCCAGCCTGGTTCTCGGGCGGCAGCCAGGCCAGTAGTCGGAAATGCAACTGCCGCGCCTGCTCAACCACACTCTCGTTATAGACTTCATGGGGAAGGTCCTTGATGTACGATACCAGATCCATCACACAGTTCATCAGCATGAACAAATACTGGCCCACTCCCAACATGTGGTCGACAGGCTCTCCGTCGCAGATCACGAGGCGGGACCCGAACTCCTGCCCGAGATCAGCCACATCCACATCCTGGTCAATCGTCTTGACCCTGCTCTGCAACAGAGCTGCTTTAGCAGTGACATCCATGTACTGCCACACCCCAAACAGGAAGTTGAACCTGTTCGGCACGGCGGTTCCCTGAGACTCCGCCTGGCTGATCTTCTTATTCACAAAGTAGCACGCGCTCTTGAGATGCGACAGTCGGGAGAGCGTGCTGCACTCCCACAGCTCCGACAGCGACAGCAGTAAACAGCTTGCCAGTGCTATATCGAGCGGAAGGTACCCGTTCTTCAGCCCCACAGAAAGCTTTTTGAACGAGTCCAGTCGGAAGTCTACTGCCATGTTCCTGAACTGTTCGTTCCCCTTGGCAAGGTGGAAACAGGTGCACATGCCAATCAGATCAAGCAGGATCGGGTACTGCGAGACATAGGGCACCAGGTTCGTCAGCCACGGGTTCCGTGACTGGTCCGCATAGATGCACATGACCCTGGAGGTGTATCTATCGAAGGAGTTCAGTACAAACTGCGACTTGTCGTACAGCGTTGGCTGCGAGAGTATCTCCTCGTGCCATGTGTATTCTGGTAACTCCACCGAGACAGACTGCCCCGCAAAATCATCTACCAAATTGCTCAACTCCGCAGCCAGTTTCGGGTTCTTGCCCTTCTCTGCCAGATGCTGCTCGATAAGTAGCTCCTGATACGACCTCCCTGTGATCGAAAGCGTGGCGTCCTTCAGCAGGGCTGTCAGCTGCGAACTGTCGGAGCTCTTGCTGGAGCTCCCCAGTATGTTGATGTCGTTCGTGGCGGCCGCGGGGGGAGTGGCCGTGCAGCTGGACAACCTCTTGGACCCCACAAACTTGAAGATCGTCGAGTATCCGCCGCAGACAACGCCCTTGTTCTCGCATATCAAACAGCTGGGCTTTGTCTCATCGCACTTGATCTTGTTCTTCTTGCACGTGATGCAGCCGTGCCGGCTCTTGGAGCCCCTCCGGGGACCTGCTGCGGGCTGTTTTCTCCCCGGCGCCTTCTTGGGCTCCACACCCAGGCTGCTCATCGCTCTGTGTCGTCCACGGGGCTACTGTCTATGTCGTTTCGTTGCAACCTCGCATCCTTTAGCTAATATATTTTTCTTCTTCTCGCGTACAAGCTTGAAATATCACTTTTCTAGTGACTGATAATAAATAGATAGTTGTATATATATATATATGGACACCAGACAAAGCCGTAGCCCCTAGCATGCATCGGGCTGAGCAGCAATGTAATCAACTACCTGCCCCACGGTTTTGAAAGCATCGGCTTCCTGGTCTGGTATTATGATGGAAAACTCGTACTCGATCTCCATCACAACCTCGACAGTGTCGAACGAGTCCAGCCCCAGATCCTTGCTGAACGATGATGACGCCTCGACCTTGGTTCCCGGGCTCACCTTGTTGTATGACTCTAAAAGCTCTATGATTCTTTCTGTTATGATCTCCTTGGTCAGAGGAGGAGCATGGCTGTAGAATGCCACCTGTTGCTTGTTCAGTACGGGAATGTGGCTCGCCAGGTAGCCTGGCACCTGGCTCCGTCTGCTGACGCTTAGACTGCTGCCCCACAGTTGCATGTTTCCGCACCCGCAGGCAAGCCGGGGCAGTCTACCTGCTCTTAACACAATTCCTCTAAACATGGCGTTCTCGTGCAACGATTTCTCTCCCGGTAACAAGAACAGTGGTCGATGATAGACAAAGCTCTGTCTCCTCGTTTCTAAAGAGTCTTCCTTCCAACTCGCTCCGTCAGCGATATCAACACTCTCTACTTAAACTTTCAAGCTTCAATTTCTTCAACTCTGATTGAAGAGCTTCTTTCTCGGCCGGGTAACCTTTGCGGTGGGCCCACGACCGCTCTTGTATATCAGGGCTTCACATATATACACGAGAGAGAGAGAGAGAGTGGAAAAAAAAAAAAAAAAAAGACGAGAGAGTCTCTAAAATCATACAGACACAGCTTTCTATGGTACACCACCTATCTCGCTGAAATGTGGACTGTTGCCTCCACAAGGAGACTCTTCGGAGCATTAGCCGTTTCCAGACGGATGTTCGTCAAACCCGCGGCAGCAGCAATAGCCCCGCGCCCACTCCTTGCACCACTTCGGATTCAGCCTACTCTTCTACAACTTGTACAACAGCAGAGAAACGCTACATTGAACCAGACTAAAAGAGGAGACGGGTACATCACAAGGAAACCAAGACCCACCAAGTCACCCCATCTCCACCGGTGTCCTATCAAGAAAGGTGTCATTGTGAGAGTGATGATTCTCAAGCCTAAAAAGCCAAACTCCGCTCAGAGAAAAGCTGCTAGAGTCAGACTCAGTAACGGAGAGGTGATCTCGGCGTACATTCCAGGTATAGGACACAACGCTCAGGAGCATTCGGTGGTGTACGTAAGAGGAGGAAGATCACAGGACTTGCCTGGAGTCAAATACCATCTGGTGAGAGGAGCCATGGATCTCGCTGGAGTCGCCAACAGAAAGACATCCAGATCGAAGTATGGGGCGAAGAGACCGGCCAAGAAGGATTAGCAGTCCTGTGTATGTGTGTACATGTGTATATAGAACGAAAACAAATCACGAAACTGGCTCGCTTTTGCTGTACACTTCGCGCTCAAGTTCCTCGAGACATTCGGTGTAGCTCTGTTTGTCCTCGTCTGAGATTTGCAGGACGAACTCATGCCTGTCAGGATCTTCCGGCTGTCTCACAAAACTAATCTCGCCAATAGGCTTGTCGTTCCTATTGATGGTGCCTCCAGAGTACACCAGTCTCTTGAACCACTTGTAATCGCCGTCTCCAAAGCAGAACGTGACCGCCTTTCCTGAATTGTTGGCTCTCGCAGTTCGCCCAACACGGTGGACGTACTCCTTGGTTGACAATGGCAAATCGTAATTCAGCACCAGCCTCACAGACTCCAGACTGAGACCTCTGGCTAGCAGATCTGTGGATATGAGGATTCCCCCGTCCGTCTCGAAGCTCTTGATGATCTTGGACTTCTCATGGTTCCTCAGGCTGGAATTGATCGAGTATACAACTAGCTTCTCGTCAAGTCTCCGGCTCAGGATTTCCAGTAGCCGCGCCAGCCTGATAGAAGACTCACTTGACTTTGTGAAAATAATGCCATGGGACGAGTATTCCCTCTGGGCAAGGAAGTTGAACAATATTAGCGGCTTGTACAGTGACAGCGACTCTGGGATCTTGATGAAGTACTCATCCAGAAGCTGCGGCAGCTGGTATATCTCATTCACGAGATCCGTGGTGTTATTGATCACCAGAAGTTTCGGTTTGAACAGCTTGAGATGTGACAGTCGTTCCGAGTCAGTCGTCAATGTAGCACTGAATATCAGTTTCATGCATTTGTGTGAAAACTTACTGTAGATATTGTTGGTCAGCGACTTCTGGTGTTCCTCCAGCTTCGATACCAGCACATCACACCAGTTCTGGAAAGACTGGCTCAAAAGCCTGTCCGCCTCGTCGATTATCAAAAACCGCAAATCCTTCAAGCTGATGTACTCTTTCAAAACGTGATCAACTATCCTTCCCGGCGTGGCTATCACTATGTCCGGTTTCAAAGCTTTCAGCTTTATCCTTTCATCGCTCAAGCTTACGTCATTTCGAAACACCATGATGTTCAGGTCTATACCTTTACTCAGACTCAGTAATGTGGAGTGAACCTGGTTTATAAGAGGTCTGGTAGGAACCAGTATAATGCACCTGAGTCTTGGAACAACTCTAGAACTAAGCATCTGCACCACAGGAATCAAATACGCAAGTGTCTTTCCAGACCCGGTAGATGCGTTAACCAGGTAATCCCCCCGTGGTTTGGGATCCAGTTTGCTTCTCGTGATGTCTTTCAACAGAGACTGGATCACGTTCACCTGAACCGAAAACGCACTATCAATTCCAAACCGTTCCTTCAAATTCGCCAGTATCTTCTGGTCAATAGGGGGGTCAAACTCGCTGAACGGCTTTGTGATCTCTGTCTTGTGGTACTCAGGATCCGCAAGCCAGTTCAAGTTCTTGTTTCTGTACTCTTTTGATGACAGATATTTATCTCTTGGAAGCTTCGGCTGCGGAATAGGGGCGATATTTTCGAGCTCAGCAGCCTCCCCTTCCGCATCTTCTTGAGCCCCTTCCTCTTCCTTTTCCTTCAGATTTGCTTGAATATCAACAGTCTTTGAAAACCGCTGTAAAATAACCTTATGTGGTCCTTGGTAAGCCGAGAGATCTTCATCCTCAAAACGCTCATCAAGCTCAGTTTCTGAGTCAAAATGGTCGCCTCCGCGCTTCCTGCTTTCGGATCCTAACATTCTCAGAAAAACCAGATACGTCTTTTGATACTGGTTCTTCTGTAAACGGTGGCAAGGAACATATATATATCTATCAGCTATGTCAATGTTCTTATCAACATTAAAATTTTTTTTTTTTCTCCAAAGCTTCCAGAGCATATCATAAAACATTAAAAAGCGTTACATATCTTTCAGCATGAAGCAGAAGCTTTAGAAGACTCCTGGCTGCTCTCAGTATCCTTGGATTTGATCTGCATATCGTCTATCTCCTTCTGTAATCGCTCCACCTCCTTTTGCAGTTTCTTGCCGTAGAAATCAATGTAATAAGTTGCTCCATGATAACATGTAGTGAAAAAAATGAACGATACAAACACAGACGCCAAGTACTTGTACTTGAAAACAAAAGGACATAGACTCATCGTGGCCAACTGATAACAATACTGGATCACACTAAAGGCCAGAACAGGGAACGGCTCAGGGAGCGAGTTGACAAACTTTCCTATCGGATTAGTGGCAAACGCCTTGCGAAGATACTCAAATGATGTAACCTGCCCATTTCTAATCTTCTCAGCTCTTCTGATGGTGATGAAGTAGTGATAAAGGCTCTGCCACACAAGATAAAGCAACGAGGTGTAGATTATCCCGTACCAAAGATCCCAATCTTTCAGCTTCAATGATCCAGGAAATCTCTGCTTCTTGAATTCTGATGACAGTTGATGCGTGATCACATACATTACTGCAGGGGGCAAAACATGTATGAAAGTGGATGTAGTTTTTTCAACAGAGTGAAGAACCAGCTTATTGCGCCACGTAATCACTGCAAAGGATAGCGTCCCGTACGAAAAACTCGAGCATGTCACAAACAACATTTTTGAGTACGGAAAACACCAGATGAACAGCAGCAATAAAATGTTGACAAAGTAACAAAGATCTGCAAGGTAATACCCATACCCAACCTTGTAGTATGTCAGACATCTGATCGGCATTAGTATCGAGAATAATACAGTGTACAAGACATGGAACAGTTCCGGATGCTTCCCTATTATTAGTCCGCATAAAAATATAATGTAAACAGATGTGGCGTAGTAGACCTTTTCAGTCTTTGAGGCAGTGATTGTCCTGTCGACTCTAACATAGAGCTTATCCAGTCTGTTGTTGAGAACCACTTTCAAGTTTTTTAAATCCTCATTGCTCAGGTTGAACTTGAGATTTTTCTTGCTGTCATTGAGGCGGCGTAGTGAATTAGAAGAGTAGTTCTTCACCTTTTGATATGTGGGATTCCTGGAGATCTCGTTGGATATGGAATGAGGATCCAGAAAGTCAAAGATCGTTGCTCCCTCATAGCCGTAACTTGAACTGGAACTTCTTCTAGAAGCGTTTTTCTTGTTGTGGTCTGCGCCCGTGGAAGCACTGCCGCTGCCGGTATCAAGACCGACCAAAACTGGGGAGTCGCTGCTGGCTCCTGCGCTTCTCAAAAGCGGTGTCGAGTTCACAGAGGAATCAATACTATGCACAGAGAAGTCGTCGTCCTCTGTGGGCTCGGTTTTGTTCTCATTCTCTGACATCTCGAAGTGACGCTCTACTCACGCGTTTGCAGTGCACTACTTAGCTGCTTATAGCTGTGGTGCTTATTGGATAACGGCCGAATGGTGTTCGAAATGGTGATACCCATATACTCGAGGCACACCGACTCCCGTCACTGGTTTGTGTACCACTTGTTTGTGATGCCTGACAGCTTTGATTGATTTCTTAGTTTTCACATGTCGCATATAGGTTTTTTTTTTATATTGTAATTAGCGTGATTGTTGAGTTGAGTATGAGCCAGAATTGACCGCTTAGCGAAAAGTGAGTGCTGACGTAATCTAATGTGTGGAAGTGAGAAATCACTTATAAATGCTGCGTCATCAGTCAGCCTCCGTCTCAAAGCCTGCTCGTTGGCGAAGCGCAGGCTCCTCCTGCGTGTCGGGGACATCAGTCTCGGTCTCGATCTCGGGTTCCGACTCCAGCTCTGTAATCTCCTCGTTGGCGGGAGACGCAAATAAATGCCAGTACCATATAGGACGCAGAGGGGATTTGCACGAGTGTAATCTAGGATAAATGTCACTGAGGAACACAAAGGCATGGCCGACAATGATTCCAACAAGATCGCTTTTGAGGTCTGTCAGTATGGTAGTATGAGACGAGCCAACAAGCTTGAGTTTGCGCAGTTTGAGTAGCAGAAAATGGACAAAGGGCAGGCTGATAGCTTCAAGCTCAAACAGGCCCATCAGGCGTAATGGCATGTCCGGATTCCGTCGGGACCACACGTATAAAAGAATGTCGTTGAGATACACTCCAATAGTGTAGAGACGGTGGACAAAAGTGCTATAAAGAAGCAAGCTGACAGACAGAATCCCGAGACACCACATGTAATCCCTCGTTCGCGGGAATGAGAGTTCTAACGACTGGGAATATAGCACTACGACAAAGAGCATCAGTACCAGGTCCCACGAGAACTTGCCAAAGTACAGCAACGACGATATGAGCCGCCAGTATTGTCCCTTTTTGAAAACAGCTTCCCCTGAATAATAGCAGTCTTCCCCTCGGATATAGCCAGTATAATCGAGCAGAGAGACCCCCACGATCCCAGCAGCATAAGCCCTGGTCACTGGAGGGATCTCCATGATCCACTCAAAGGGGATTCTTTCCATGGCTTGGATGGCTTGGCTTTACTTGTGCGTGAACCTTTGCCTTGACTGCTGTCCTTTCCGAGATATATGTCACTTTTTTTTTTTTGCTTAGTGGCGATAAAAATACTTGATTATTGTAACAAGGGGTTTGTGGGGAGGTGAAAAGGACAAGCCATATATAGCGATACAGCAATGGATACCAGTCTTCTGGCAATAGACGAGGCCCCTCACTGGAATGAGGAATACGAAAAGCTGCTGAATGGTCCGTACGACTACCTGTCGGAGCAAACACATGGCAAAAACCTGCGAAGTCTACTGATCGAGACATTCAACTGTCTATTTGATATTCCGGATGACAAGCTGAAAAAGATCGAGTCCGTCATCAACACACTTCACATTTCCTCGCTGATCGTGGACGACATTGAGGACAGTTCCAACCTCCGGCGCGGAAAGCCCTGCTCGCACCTCATCTTTGGGGTGCCACAGTCGATCAACAGCTCTAATTACATGTACTTCGTGTCCATGAAGTTGCTCAATGAGGCGTTCAAGGACAACGATGCCAGAAAGTTTACCGCACAGTCGGTCTTCGTCGAGGAAATGATAAATCTGCATCGGGGACAGGGGCTGGATCTGTACTGGAGAGAGAACCTCATTGCTCCTTCTGAAAAGCAGTACCTCGATATGGTGATGAACAAAACAGGAGGGCTCTTCAGGTTGTCTGTCAAGTTGATGAACCTGCTCACGAACAGGAGCTACAGCAGTCTCATCCAGCTGAGTAATCTCTTCGGAATCATCTACCAGATCAGAGACGACTATCTCAACCTCAAGTCAAATGTCTACAACGATAATAAAGGTTTCTGCGAGGACATCACGGAGGGGAAGTTTTCCTTTCCAATCATACATTCTATAGCACAGGATACCCCAAACAGGGAGCTAATCAACATATTAAGGCTGCACACTGATGACAGGGAGCTGAAAAAGTATGCATTGGATATTATGGAGCGAACTAATAGCTTTGTCTACGTCCAAGACACAATCCAGAAGCTGAGTGATCTGGCCCGCGAGTATATCTCTAAACTCATAGATGAGTACACCTTACAGACGGGAGATGAGGGCCGCGAAAAGGCCCACATCCTGGAACACAGCTTATCATCAGCCCTCATCCGTATTTCAGCGTTATAATATATCAATAATCCATCATCGCGCAATCACTGTCTTCTACTCCAACTTCATCAGCGTCCAGCAGCATAGCGTCGTCATCTAGTTCTTCTATCTTATGGCTTTGCTCTTCAACATATCTCGTAAAGGTCAAGTATAGCAACTGTCGTGCATCGTAGTACGTGATAACCTTCCAGTTTTTCAGCTTCCATATGTCGTAGTAGAACTCAATGTCGCTTTTGTTCAGATCTCTGTCCTTGTGGTATCTCTCCAAGTACCTCTGTATTGCCTCCTTGTCGTATTCAGTATCCTCTATACCTAAAGGAAATATACTGGGTATCACCAAATCATTAACATCTATATTGTTGAGGTCTTGTATTTGTCGACCATTGGAAACTTCCGGGTTGTCTCTTAAGAACTGATCAATATCGGATATCACCACTGTCTGATTGTCTAAAGAGCCGCCATATCTAGCTGAATCCAGGTACTCACTCTCGAACAGCGAGCGTCTTCCACCATCGGGTGGTAGATCTCCAAAATGATTACGTCCTAAATCCAGAGAAGAGAACTTCTCAACAAGTCGTCGTTTCGGGTCATGGGGATAATCCAAAGGGCTTAGAAATCGCTTCCTCGTATCGTGAGTCATTATCGCATTTATATAGTGGTGTCTTCGTCTTCAAAGACATTGAGCTTATTGTCTTTATCTTATATCTTTTATCTCCTTTATTCAGAAATTCCAGAAAAGTCTTTGAGCATCCTGACACCATCTTTTCTAAAAAATTGATTTCACTGCTTACCAAATGTGCCTGCATAGTCTTGAAACTGCTCACTCAACTCATCAACAAAACGTCCATTTCCAAGATCATAGTACTGCTTGAAGCTGTCCTGGAAAACCTCCTGAGTAAACCAGTCATTCCACTGGAAAGCGTAGCCTGGGGAGCCTGGCATCTGGGCTTGCTGCATGTTGGGAAACATTTCCTGTTTATTTCCCATCCTCGAAGCCTGCATTCTGTTGATGTGCTCCACAATGGCACTTGAAGCCAAATTGAACAGGGTCTTGAATTTGATGAACTTGGAGAAATATTTACAAGCCTCGTCTAGTAGAACAGCAATTCTATTCGAGAAGTCCTGAGCATCTCTAGAGTTTGTATCCACTCTCCAGCAGCAGTAAATCATTGCAAGTCCTACAGTGACTAGATCATGTAAACAGTTGGGAGTTATTCTCCACCCTCCACTTAGTAGCTTGAGATAGCTGTCAATGCACTCGTCGCACTTAACTTTGCAGATCATGATTGATTCCGAGTCCGGAACAGGGTATGATGGTGAAGGTCTGTTCAGTATCACGGAACTGACGCAGTATCTTACTTTCAGTTCATAGTAGCAAGACAGGTTGTTGGGGATCTCACAATCTACGAGATTCATCCACTCTTCCAAAGAGTTCTGTAGCTTTTGCTTCATCTGAGCCACCTCAGCGTCGCTCAAAAGAGGCGTAGCTCCTGGAGTTCTCGATATGTACACTGTCTCTAGCATATCCCCTCCAATCTCGCAATTCTTGATCAGCATGATACACGGTATAAAGTGGACCCTGTTGTACTCAAACATGACGGACGTGTCGTCCGTGGGCGTCAGATAGTCGTCGTTGATGAGCTTCGGAAGTGGCGTGTCGATGGCCTGGTTTCGAAGTGATAGACCCCTCCCGAATTTCATCGCAACAGTGCGGTCCACAATATAAGTACACCAGAAAAGTCTGTTTCTGAGCTCATTCCTTATTTCGCCAAAGTTCCATTCGGGATTGTATCTGTGTACACCCAGCTCCATTGCTAAAGACATGCAAAACCGACTCATATGCCAGAGATCGCCGTTATCGTCTTGAAGAGCATGTGCTCTGAACATCCACATAATCATCAGGAGTACCGCCTGCAACGAGTTTTCAGATCTTCGGGTCAAGATTTGCTCCAAGTACCGTATTGCAGTATTATAGTACTCCACCGCTGTAAATGGGTTGTGGTGCTGCACTTCTTGCAAATCTTGCGGGTGGTCTGGCGAGTAAGTTGACCCTATTGCGAGAATCATAAAGACAACAAACTTCTCAAAGTATGACAAACTGCTGGGATCGCGGTATACCTTATCGAAAAGTGTCTTCAGCTGAGGGATCACAAATATAGGGAAGAATACCTGTGCGTAGTTTATGTATTTAAAGAGTAACAGCTTTCCCACTCTGCGATGCGGCAGGGACGCACAGGTCTTCATAAGCAAAGAGTCGTAGAGGTCCATACCTTGGGTAGCCTCATCAATGTCGCTGAGCTGATGCAAGTTGATCTGCTTCAAGAACAGCCTGGTAAAATTCGACCCAGTAGCTGCACCGATGTACTTTCCCTGGTTGCCATTGCCGTTTGTTATCGTCAGACTCCCTACCTCTGTTGATATATTCTCTATGACACGGTCGTTCTGAGTGGGAGTGGATGAGGCGTCTGTGCTCGTTTGAGTAATGACAGACTGCGAGTCTCCTGTTGCAGCGGATTGCTTCAGCTTCAGTTCAAGTTCACTAACACGGTTCATCAGAGACTGGACAGTCTTGTAGCTGTAGCCCACCTTATCAATGATATTGCACTCCACTCCGGCCTTCTGGCATCTCGAGCAGGTGGGCAATTCTGCAGGGCACTACGAGTTCATATATGTTAGTAACCCAGGTCTCGGGTGTTCAAAGCTCATCCAACCTACCTTCACCTTCTTGGACTTGCAGAACGAGCATGATCTCGTAAAATCTGGTTCCATGGCTCCTCTATTATTGCCTCACAGCTACGGGAAGCCCTACACAAGATCAAACTATCTTTTGCTTGCCTTCTTTCCACACATGACTAAAAAGCCACTTATAATATGTTCGCTTTTCATGCAGTATTTTTTTCAGGGAGACTTGTAAGATTTTGTGTCCTCCCAGACAGGATTACATATGTAAGTACACGAACCGTCGACTTCTCGAGGAAAGCAGAAGGCAAACCCACGCCTTACCACCAAAGCGAGCCAGATCTTCTCCTCACGCTCAGAATTCGCTTCGATATGCTGCCAAGAGCATCTCAAGCTGCCAAAGAGGTGCTCTCATCTTCAAGAAACAACTTCCGGGCTCCACTCTGGGAACTTTTGTCACGTCTAAAACCAAAAAGCCTTTCAGCATTATTGA
>JAKTQX010000006.1:0-265187 GCA_030559035.1 Ogataea wickerhamii
GACGGGGGGGCGGAGGGGAGGGGGGGAATCGTGCAGAGGTTGCTGTGTGTCTTCTTACAGATGTAGTATGTATTTTAGTTTGACTAAGGGGGAATAAAAAAGGGTTTTATCGTATTAGACAACCATTCGAAGAGTATCAGGAGGTTAAAAGACATACAAAGTACGCTCATAACAGACGCGTAGAACACGCGGAGCAGAATCACGGAGGCTCCACGACACGGACACGCCTGCCTCAACTGTGCGACACACTGCGCGCTGAAACCATGTCTCTTGCTGAAAAGTCCATCAACACTGTCGACAACAGCGACCTGTCGCCTACATCTAGCCAAAGCACGCTTCCGCCTGGTTCCCACGATAGAAGGCAATCGCTGAGGTCTTGTAGCATCAAGGAGGTGCTGGAACAGCCCCCAAGACCAATTCTTTTCAAGAACACTTCGTCCACCAGCCAGACCAGTAACGCAAAGCACTCAGCTCTGCCTCCGCTCCAGACCGAGTTCGCCGGCGCGGCTGCCCCCCAGCCAGTTACTCTGCAGACTGCACCGGCAGGCCTGCACTTTCGCGCCCCCTTTGGAGCTTCTGGTCTGGCAGCAACAGATACTACAGCAGCTACCGCCTCTGCTGCCGTATCAGATATCGCATATGACCTTCCCGCCGCATCCCCTCTGGACTCTGCTCCGCTAAGGAGCAGCAGCTCCATCTCCTTCCAGGTGCCCAACTCGCAGAAACATCGCGGGTCTATAAGTGCGCGTCCCTCTTCCACAAAGTTATCGTTGCTGGAGCCAGCGGCGTCGGGAGTCCCGAGTTCAAGACAGCCCTCTGCCCACTTACTGTCTCATCATCTGACCGGTTCCCATGACCCTGGGACCCTGGGAGTGGCTGCCAAGCGACAAACCGCATCTCCTAATAACGCTGCAGGCTATTCCTCAAGGCAAAACTCTCTAGGAGCTCTCAAAGCCCAACCTGCCGAGTTGCCCTCTTCTCCCTTTATGGCTGCTGTACACGGACTCCGCGAGGAGCGAAATATACAAAGGGTTTCCTCTGATGGTACAGCTTCGCCTGCAAGAGCGGGTTCCCCTTCGGGACTGGTTTCGCCTGTCACGTTTGATCTTTCCCACCATGTTCATCCTCTGCAGCATTTCAGTTCTCCTTCAGAAAGCGCTCTCTCTCCGCAAATGAGTGGACTTCACCTAGGGAACGTTCCCGTTGAGTGTGCCAAGAAGAGAACTACCACCACTCCCAAAACTGTGGTGACTGCTCCTATTGGTCCTGTGGTCCCCTTTACCCAGTATATGAGTAAGGAAGATGACGAGAAAACCCATATCCTTATCGGAGCAACCGGATCAGTGGCTACTATAAAGATCCCACAGATTATAGATAAGCTATTCAAGATATACGGTGTTGATAAGGTGTCTATCCAGTTGGTTGTGACGCAAGCAGCCGAACATTTCTTGAAGGGTCTCAAAATATCTACGGAGGTTAAGATTTGGAGAGAGAATGAGGAATGGTCTAACCCTATGACACGACCGGGTGATCCGATATTACATGTTGAGCTGAGAAAATGGGCAGACATCTTTCTGATTGCACCACTCTCTGCCAATACTCTTGCCAAGATCTCCAACGGTCTTGCAGATAATCTATTGACCTCGATCGTGAGGGTCTGGAATCCGGCCATCCCTATCATTGTGGCTCCTGCTATGAATACCTTCATGTACACGCATCCTGTGACCAAAAAGCAACTTTCGATAATCAGAGAGGATTTCAAGTTTGTCGAGGTGCTGAAGCCTATCGAGAAGGTACTTGTGTGTGGTGATATAGGCATGGGGGGGATGAGAGAGTGGAGCGAGATTGTGGACATTCTTGCGCGGCGACTGAAGGTTGTCCAGATGCAGAAAAAGAGTCGGGCTGCTGCCGTGATATCTGAGGGTGGCAAAGTTGACGGCGGCCGCAAGGAGGAAGAGGGAGAGGAGGAGGAGGAGGAGGAGGAGGAGGAGGAGGAGGAGGAGGAGGAAGAAGAAGAAGAAGAAGAAGATAATGACTCCAATGACAACGACATCGACGAGGATGATGAAGACGAGGACGACTCAGAGTTGCCTACTGCCAATGCTACAACCTCTTGAATTCCAAAGGCTCCAGGCATCAACGGCTACATTACTGCAACACCGGTGCCGGAGACCACAGTCAGAATAAGAAACCAGTGTTCTAGTGTCTTGACACTCTTGTTCCAAGGGAAGGGTGGTAGGAGTGACTCTGCCTTTCTGTGATCTGGTGTATCGTTATGTACTAAAAGTTTTCATGTTGTAGTGAGAAATGTAAATAGTTCTTGAGGAATATAATGTTTCGGTATTTTATGAGTAACGTTTATATTCTTTATACATAAAACACCTGTTTGTTTTACTCTCTCTCCACACCGCCTACTCCAAATGCCTCTGCCGTTGCAGTGGAAAGTAGGTCTAGGACTGCTTCTCTCGTACACTTCGTATACTGGTTATGTGTTTTTGCGAACCAGACAGGAGATTTCTACAAGACAAAAGACGCTTGAGAATACCAAACAAGAGAAAGCCGAGACGTCAAGCCATGATCTGTTTGACAGGTTCCGGTCGCTTACCATTGCCGGGCGGTTTGAGAACCCATTCTCAGAGTACCGTTCTCAGACCCTATTTGAGTTCTTTGCCGTGAGACTGCTGGATCTTTTCGAGATTGGAAGACGGGGTGGCCTTCCTGCTACCACAGAGCTTCTGAGGAAAGACATTCCTGTTCGCGAACCGGACATGGAGCTGATCCGAGCTAACAGCAACAACATAGACACTTCTCCCGAGCTGCCAGCCCTCAGAGAGAGACTCACATTTACGTGGCTGGGCCAATCATGTTCTTTAGTACAGCTAGCAAATGTTACTTTTTTGACGGATCCCATCTTTGAAGGCTACTTGATCAACTCATTAGTCGGGCCGAAGAGAATCACCCCTTCTCCTATTTCTTTGGAGACTTTGCTGGATAATGCTGTTCCCGACTTCATTTTGGTTTCCCATGACCATCCAGATCATTTAGAGGATCAGGCAGTCAAAAGAATTGGGAACCTTTCTCGGTGGATTGTCCCTGTAGGAATACGCCACTTCCTGGCCAAGCGAGGAGTCACTAACGTGGTCGAGATGAACTGGTGGGACAGAGTACCGCTGGAGGTTCCGGGTTCCAGCGACAGCTACGAGGTGGTTTGTCTACCTGCGATGCATTGGTCGGGAAGACGGCTAGTGGACACCAACAAGTCACTATGGTGCTCATTTCTCATTGTGAAAAACGGCAAGTCTGTGTTTTTCCACTGTGGCGACACCGGATATACAGCGGATCTCTTCAAGCTAATCGGACAACAGTTTGGCCCGGTATCGTTTGCTGCTCTTCCTATCGGCCAATACTGCCCGAGATGGCACCAGAAACCGCGCCATGTTGACCCGTGGGAGTGTTTACGAATCGCTGATGACTTGAAGGCCCGGGTGAGTGTAGGGGTCCACTGGGGCACGTTTATCTTGAGCTCCGAGAAATACATAGACCCCAAGATAGAGCTCGAAAGTCTGGCAAAACTACAACAGCGGGGCCTCGGTGTGGTGGTTCCAGAGCATGGAAGAACCATGGTTGTGGACCTAACCAAGGACACGGAAACTGTTACTGAGGCGCAAGCCATACGAAATGGGAAATGCATTTTATACAAATAGATTAGCCACCCTATTCCTTGACAAACTTGGCCTGCTCCACGAAATGGTTATACTCGTCATCTTTGATAGCGTAGCCATGCTGATCATCATTTGGGAATACACTTTTCTTTACGTCTGATGCGTACTGGCCCAGAGCAGCCACTCCAATCTGGTGGAAATCTGCGTACTTTTTGACGAACTTTGCGGACTTTTGGTCGAGCATTCCAAGAACATCGCTCTGCACCAACACCTGGGCCGACATCTTGTTCCCAGACCCTATTCCGATAGTGGGGACCGAAAGTCTTTCTGTGATGAACTGCGCTATGCGGGCTGGGACGCATTCCAGGAGAACCATAGAACACCCTAGACTTTGGAGATGCAGAGCCTGTTTATAGATTTCAAGTGCAGAAGCTCCTGTCTTCCCCTGAACTTTATATCCTCCTAGTGCATTGAATTTCTGTGGAGTCAGCCCAATGTGTCCCGTAACCGGGATCCCAATCTCCACGAGTCTTTTTATTTGGCTCGAGTACTCATAGCTACCCTCCAGCTTCAAGGAGCCTATACCCCCCAGTTTCATTAACTCGATCGAGCTTTTCACACAATGAGAAACATCAGCCTCAAAGGAGCCATAGGGAAGGTCAGCAATAACAAACTTGGAGGTTATGCCTCGCAGAACAGATTTGCATGTATAATAGTACTCTTCAAAAGGAATCTCCAGTGTTGAGGAGTATCCTTTGGAAACCATTGCCAGTGAATCTCCTATCAAAGCAACGTCTATGTCTTCGCACGAGTCTGCCATTCTCGCAGTTATATAGTCATGAACAGTGACAACTGCTATTGGCTCCTTCTTCTTGTACATCCTTGATATATCTGTCAAGGTGGATCTACGGGCCGGAGATCCTGATAGCGACGGGCTCACATGGGAAGAAAATCTCCGGACTTTTGATATATGTTTGCGTAAACGGGACAGCTTCATTGTGTGGTGGAAAATGTGGTCAGTGCGCAGCTGGAGAAACAGATTCTTTGGATGGTGATTGATTCCGATTACACTCAAGTTATACGAGGAGGCAAGTTGAAAAAATATAGGAAGGAAAATGGATCTGGAAATAGTACCAGTGCGTCGATCGTCGCATGACTTCTTAGGTGTTGAAGGGCCTACAAGTATTAGACATGTGGTTGTTGATAAATATAAATAGCATACAGAGACTCGATAAGCATCTATAGCTCACCCTTGAGTTCTTCTCTGGCAAATCTGCTGCCACAGTAGCCACAGGTACCGACTCTATCCTTATCGAGGTTGATGAAGATTTTAGGGTGGCCCTGCTGTTCGTCTGTTCCTCTACAAACAGCGACGTTGCCGTGCTTGAGATAGTGGACAGGCTGCTGGGCAATAAGCTCAATAGCAGCTTGTGTGTTTGGCTGGTTGACTGTGTTCTTGCCCACGAAACGCACAGCAGACTTGAAAACCTCGTCTCTTGAGATCTGCGAAGGAGACCAAGTCGCTTCTCTGTTTGGGGCCTGCGAGAACGTCACCTTAGCTTGATCCTCCTTGCTTGCAGGCACTATTTCTGGGTTCTTGTTGGAGAGAGTCTTTGTGGCAGAGCTGGCGCTCGAGTTGAACCGCACAAGTGCTCCTCTTCTGCCTAAACAGGTTCTCACAGATTTTAGGTGTAGCATTGCGAAGCTGGAAACTGACAATTTCGGCGCGCCCTTGCTCAAGTTCTGCTTAAGCAGTGCTGATACTGCTCTTGGTCGCTGTCCTAGAGATCGAGCCTGCAGTGCGCCATATAATGTGCACTAAATCTGCCTCTTCACGGACTCGCTCTGTATTCATTAGCACCAATCATATTATTTACTTTACTTTACATGGAGTGAGAGAGAGGATTCTCAAAAAAAAAAAAAACTAGGTAAAACACAACCAGCCGGGTAACTATGACATAAGGGCTGACATGAGCACGAGAGAGTTACTAGCAGATGAAAATCGTTCACAATCGTTCAGAGTCGTCGTAACGGGATGAGGGCTGTCCAGCCTTACTATGCTTAGATGAAGGGACCTCCGTTGTACCCTCCAAAACCAGAAGACCCTCCAAATGGTGCTCCAGGTCCTCCCATTCTGCGGGATCCACCTCCTAAGCCCAGGGAACCTGGCAAGCCCGATCCAATGAGCTCAGGGTCATCATCGGGTCCCAGCAGGGGGTCGTCAAACCGTATCCCTGGATTCAGTCTATCCGGCTGGCCGAATCTGCTGAAAAGAGGATCAGATGAGGTGGGGTGCATTCCTCCGCCTGAGCTATCTGATCTGAGCGGATCCAGATATGGCCTGATGACGGGCTCTCTAGTTCCAGCTGGATACAGGTCCCTCGACCCAAGCTCGGGTCCTCTTCTATCTGGTGCCGCAGCAGGGACGTTTGGCCCTGTTAGAATTTGTAGCTCATCGTCAAACTTGGGAGGAGCCAGATCGTATGGGACGGGCTCAGGCGAACGGTTATTGGCGGACGAAAATGTTTGCTGTAGATTTGTTCCTGGGTATCTAGTTGTAGTACTTGGTCTTTCATGTTGCGAGGACTGCGAGGACTGCGAGAATTGCGAGGACTGCGAAGATTGCGAAGATTGCTTTTTGGCTAATTCTTTGAGGATCACGCCAAATTGGGCATTGAATAATTGTCTAGCAGATGTTATAGTTTGCTGGTCAACATTGACGATAGACAACGGAAACTGGAGCTCCTTTGCAGGAGAGAACCGCATAATGGTTGAGTGCTGAAACGTTTTTTCCCGAGACTCCAACGTGAACAAAACGCTGAACTCAGTTGGACAGTCAGGAGAAGAGGAGATCTGTACATCATCCCCGTTCTGTAGTAGTATCTTTGCTGAGTTGAGAGCAAAAGCTGGATTTCCTGCTTCAATTCCATGGTCTCGAAGGAACTCGGCAAGGAGGAGTGAGAAAAGCTCGAAGCAAGAGGAGACGGAATTATCGGAGAGCGGAGGGGGCATTATCGGGAATTGGCAGGAATGACTGTGTCTGTGAATGAGGAGAAGAGGGATCCGCTTTTGGGACCTGAAAAATGCGGTAGACGTGTATGTAAGTGAGTAGATATAATTCTTTCCGGTACCAAATATCTAATGACTTTTATTTTCTTACGCTTTCTTTATCTGAAGGCAAAAAAAAATCTCATGTAGAAGAGGCTAGAAAAAAACACATCGATGGTTGCTTTATGTAATAGAGTAGAACCACAATTAGTGGTATAAAGGGTATAAGACCTGTAATAACTACTCGAACAGCGATATATACAGCGCTGGAACACCAATACAGTCTAAACTGGCGGTGTCTGGAACACGCACGACATTAAGAGGACAGGGTTTTTCCCCCGATCAACTAGCGCAGAAACACGTTCCGGTGTTTAGCACGGCCCAGAAGTAGCAGACAAGGCTGCACAGCTGAACAGGGTTTGCCAAATGACCACTGCAGTACCACTAATATACTCCTTTCCGGAGTTTTCAGGCGTTGCAGAGGCGGTAGGAGACCACATTATTGCTGCCCAGAACCACGCTCTCTATGGAGACAACAACAGAAAGAAGTCAATTTCGGACGGAAGCACAACGCCCGGGACTACGAGGCTTGCACCACCGTTATCAAGCTCCGCGGATAAGTCCTCGTCGTCTGTGTCCGTAGCGGGCAGTGGCACGTCGTCGAAGGAACAGCGCAAGAAGAAACGGGACGAAAACAGACGGTTTCGAATCGGGCTCAGTGGAGGATCGCTGATCAGCGTTCTTCATGAAGCGCTTTTGGATAGAGATGATATAGAATGGTCAAAATGGGACGTGTATTTTGCAGACGAAAGACTGGTTCCTTTCGATTCTCCAGATTCCAACTATGGAAAGATAAAAAGACAGCTTTTCGACCTCATTCCGAAAGAAAAAGGATACCCCAAGGTGTATCCTATTGATGAAACACTTCTGGATGACCCACAAGAGTGTGCAGACACATATGAGAAGACGCTGATCAAAGGTTTTGCGTCCAAGGATTCTGTTAAGTTGCCGATGTTCGATCTGATACTACTAGGGTGCGCCCCAGATGGACATGTTGCTTCGCTATTCCCCAATCACGAGACCCTCAGAGAAGTATATGCGTGGTGCGCTCCAGTTCTCAATGCTCCGTCGGGACCTCCTAACAGGATCACACTTACAGTTCCTGTTATCTGCCATGCTCACAGAGTATCCTTTGTAGTCGAGGGAGCTACCAAGGCGCCCGTCATTAGCACCATTATGGAGAGGCCTGATAAGGGATTACCTGCAAGTATTATTAACGAGAAGGCTGCGGGCAGAATTGCCTGGTTTGTCGACCATGAAGCTGTCAGAGACGTGGTAGGGGTGACTAAAAAGAGATACAAGTTTTTAGTGAACGCTACTGAGGAGTAAAGCGTATGAGAGAGAACCCGCATATTGCTAGCTGAGGTTCCCCTTGTGAACTAACGTCTTCTATTTTTTATCTTTTCCTCCCTCTGCGTTATCTTTTAGTATCTATACTATTGCTCATTGATATATGCCCTACCGATGTGTCTAGATGGAAGATGTATATGCAAAGTGGCGGTGCGCTTATTGTTGCGCCACACACCGCCACACTTCATCTTTCTCATAAAAATTATAGTTGTACCCATGATGTACACAAAGTTGTATCACAAAACGACCAGGTAACCTTTCAATATAACAAAAGTATACAGAGGAGCAAACACATTCAATTAGACAGACGTTACATCTTCTTGCTATTTCTGCTGTTCTGATGCAGCACGTCTATGCGAAACAATGGTACGTTTTGAACCCCTCCTCTGCTCCTTACGCTAAATTATACTAACAGGGCATAGTGGCTCCCCATCACTTTGTTTCTGCTTCTGACGCTCCTCCTCTCTGTCTTTTCAGTCAACAGATACATTCCATTGAAGAAGCAAGCTCCCTACCTATCTGGTGTTCTTGTTTTATCCCTCTTCCTGCCGTTCTCAATCATCTTTCTGCTTCCCATAGATCTAATATCATCGGCTAACGATGCCTCAGGAGACGCAGGCCACTCATTTTTCTATTTGAGCAAGTCCGTCATACTCTTTCTCTGGAGATTCAACTACTGGTGTACATTCTTACTGACCTGGGCTATATTACCGTTTGCTCAATACTGGTTTGGTTCTGGGTACTTCAACAAGTGGGACCGAGTCAAGTACTCTACAGTCCAGCTTCTCAAGTTCCAGATGGTGATGATTGCCTGCGGTGGAATTGGCCTGTTCTACATCTTGCTGAAACACAGAAGCTGGCTTAACTTTCAGTTTTTGAAAGGATTGGTAATCACAATCAGCCACATTTATTCTTTGACTCTCGCTTTATGGTTGATGGCCCACGGGTTGGTTCATCTGCCTCGTAATCAGTGGGAAAACTCAGGCAACTATGAGATTAGGTTACACAAGGCGTATCTGAAAGTTCCAGTACTCAAACAGAAGCTGGAGGACACACGCTTTGAGCTGAAAGAGCTTTGCGGAAGACTCCAATCTCTTGAGCGTCTAGACAATATTCAATATAGAGACTGGATAATCAAGCTTGTTTCCTCAATCCCAGAGGATCTTCAGAACATTACTTTCCATGGGGTAGAGAACTTTACAAATGAAGATTTGAGTGTCAAGCTGCTAAATAAGCTTTCCAAGAGTATAAAGGAACTCAAATGGCAATTCAACCATAATCAGGTGAGTTTGAATGCTGCAATTGATCGAGCTATAGTGCTGGAAGATAGGGTTAATGCTCATCTTTTAGGTGAATTAACACTCAGATCTCAGAAACCCTTGTTCAGCAACCCTAAATTGGAGTACTACATATCGGAGTACGTGCAGCCCTTGGTGGGCAGGGCCTTCGGCATTGTTCTGTTCCTTTTAACAATAGTGATAGTTGAAAGTGAGACATTTCATGGGTTGAAGTTCTCACTAAGCAAGATAATTGTGAGCGGTCTTACCTCAGGAAGCTCGCACATTAACTTCCAGATTTTCACGATAGCTTTCAC
This sequence comes from Ogataea wickerhamii, assembly GCA_030559035.1. Classification (NCBI taxonomy): domain Eukaryota; kingdom Fungi; phylum Ascomycota; class Pichiomycetes; order Pichiales; family Pichiaceae; genus Ogataea; species Ogataea wickerhamii. The sequence goes on from JAKTQX010000006.1 coordinate 9,715, forward strand.
AGCGCTATCGTACATTGTGATATGTGCTATGCTGTCTCTCTCTCAGGTCAAAATTTTCAATATCTATCATATTGAGTCTAACCAGACGTCAGACCCGGTATCCAGTATATTTTTCATCAGTTATGCTTGTCGACTAACAATTCCTCTATCTTACAACTTTTTAATGCTACTGGACTCCAGCTTCACTAAGAATTCTGCATTTCAACTTTTCCTGGGAAACTCTATACAACTCATTTCCTTAGGCAACTTCTTGAACGATATTCTTCCTCGGTTGATTATAATACCTGTGCTTTTCGCAACGTTCAGAATCTGGGAGAAGCTGAAGAAGCTATTTTCAGGAATGTTCCTGTTCGACTATGTGTTCAATGAGCTGGATTTTGATAGCGACGATGAAGGAACTGGAACTCATCTCGGTGTTGATCTAGAGGATGGCAGTGAAATCGGAGGGGGATTCAATCGTGAAAATGCCCTGGTTCATGAAGCAAAACAAATCATACAACGTGCACTCAATACCGGTGATATAGCACTAGCGGTATCCACTCCATCGATCCGTTCTCTCACATTGTCAGCGCAAGGGAGCCGAAGTGGTGGACTGGACAGAATGTCTTCGCTCTCAGCGCCGTCGCTTTTCAAAAAGATTGCGAATACAGTAAGTGGTCTAGCGTCGAAGCTGACCAGGAACAGAGCCAGCATGTATGATGGCCTTCGATCATACAACTTAAGCGTGGGAGGTAGTGATACAATGAGCCGACGTGTCAGCTCCGAAACAGGGATCTCGCTCTCTACTAACAATTCGTTTGATAACGACAACCGTTTACTACGGGACGATGATATCATGTTTCTCCAAGAGGACCAAGACAGTGACGGCGACGGCGGTGGTGACGAGGACGACGATGAAAGAATCATTTTGTAGCCACACCTCGGTTGTTGCATACTATCCAAGGGTGTCTATCTTATCCTGCAAAGAAACTATCTATAGATATAAGTATCAGGCAAGTTCGTTTCGTGCTGACGTAAGCTGATGATTTGCCAAATTTTTATTTTTCTCAGCTGTGACCCCAGATAACTTATATCACTTGATGCTGGGAAGAATCAGTATGGGAATAAGTATACACGAAAGAGGAATTGCACAGGCATACAGAGAAGCAGATAGACTTTCTATAGGACAGTCATGGGGGCTGACACTGTGAAACTATACGGGGGCGCAATCGTGGTAGATCTTCCATCCGGGTTGCTGGATGCCTCGTCTATACGGCAAGTTCCTGATACTCAAGAAGTATTTCTTTCGGCAAACACTTCAGATATAGGGCCTGAAGACACGATTATTGTCGATTTACTGGAGAGAGTAGAGGATATAGCTGATTCAGAAGCAGCTGTATACCATCTGACTGAGATTTCGAAGCTAAATGGAGTCGATGAGAGTGGTATGAGAGTTCTTTTTAGCGAGGAAGTGGCAGTGCCAAGGTTTGCTGGAGACACGGCATATGTGGCTGGTGCCGTTGAAGAGGCGCAGAAATGGGGCAGGGATCGGACTCCGTTGGTGCTGATTGTGGGTCTACTGAGATTGAGTAATGTCAAAACGGATTTGCTAGTGTCATATAATCTTCCAGTTAGCGGAGAAGACCAGCATAGAGAGCTAAGAGATTTGGCAGTTTTGGAGAGTACTGGGAGAGGGGAGCCAAGTGGTGACATTTTGGGCCGGATTCAACACGCGAAAGAGATTGTCACAACAGCTCTTGAGACGCTAAAGGTGGAAAACTGGGGTCTGTTTGGATAGGGGGTGTGGCATATACCCGTTTCGTATGAGCTACAACAGCTGGGAGGGACACCCCCTTTTGGTCTTTTTTTTTCGCAGCTTTCTTCTGGGTACCAGAAATTGTATTTTGCTGTGTGCGTCTCTTTGCTTCTGGTATAGTGAAACAAAACAAAAAATAACAATAAAGTTTTTGAGCACATAAGCCTACCAAACTTAAATAGATAGTTACAAGCTGAATAGTCAAAGCATATATTCCCTGGGGCCAATCAAAGGACAGGAAGCCCACAGCGGCGAAATCCTGAACTTAGAGAAACTCTGGAGTGGTGCTGTGTGGCGGAGCATTTGAACTGTGGCGGTGTTGTATTTGCATTTGCTTATAGAGAAATCACGACAGGATTTCCTAAGGTTATGAGGAGGTGGATATCGAGAGAGGTGAGCGGTGCTGCTTGCAAGAATGCGTTTAGCCAGACAGCAGAAAGACGACATCTATCGCAGCATTTGACCATTGTGGCTGCCAATCAGACGCGGAGCTCGCATCTGAAGTTCAATGTGAACCTTACGAAGGTACCCTCGAACTACGGATATTTCACGTCGAGAGTGAACCGATTGTACAACGAGGATCGACATCAGGTCGGGGTTCTTGACGTAGATCTGAGTCAGACACAGATTCTGGATGAGCAATCGAACGATTGCAACCAGGAACTCGAAGATCGGATAGACGATCCGCTAGAGCCGAGATATAGGAACAGCTTTGAGCACAGCAAGGTCTTCTGCTTCAGTATATTTGACGGGCATGGGGGATCCGAATGCAGCAGCTATGCCAGCAACCATCTGCTGGAGAATGTAGAGAAGCTACGACTGACGGGCGGGGCAATCAAGACAATGTTCAACTTCTACAGGAACAATATAGGTGGATATTGGCGACGGTGGCTCCGAAGACCCAATCTAAGGTTTATAGAGGCGATGGGGCTAGAAGACCATCTTATCTCAGACGAGACTAAGGCGCCGCTTGTTCATTATGCGTCGCTAGAAGACAAGCGACTGTGGAAATACGACGAGTACAAGCGAATGGTGACAGGGGAGGATTTTTTCAAGCTTCGTGTGTTTTTAAGCTTTCTTTACACCGACTATCAATTCTTGCAGTTTGAGGACCACTCCAACAGTCTAACGAACGCTGCTCCGCCAATGCAGCGGGTCAACTCAGGGTCCACCTGCACGAGTGCGTTTTTCTACACCATCGACAAACCAAAAAACGACCCCAACGGCTTTTTCTATCAGGATGACGTTCTCAGTCGCATGGTCATTGCACATATCGGCGACACTAGGGCTATTATCTGTGACAAAGAAGGGATAGCCCACTCGCTGACGCGAGACCACCACCCATCCAACCCTGTGGAGGCTCGGAGACTGACACGGTACAGTGCAGGGCTGATGATGACCGACTCCTTTGGAGAAGAGCGTCTGCTGAACTTTGCCAATACGAGGTCATTTGGAGATCTCATGGCCAAGAACGTGGGTGTTTCTGCGGAACCCGAGATCAGCGAGTATTTGATAGGTGATGCCAAGCTTATGGAGAAATACAAGAGGACAAACCTGGAGTACGTGCAGAGCTGTAATATTCAGGACCATGGGGGTGGGGAATGTTTCTTAGTGTTGGTGAGCGACGGAGTTACCAGCCAGCTGACAGATCAGGAAGTGGTAGATCTCATTACCAGCACCACCAACAACAAGGGAGCTATTCGGGGTACGCCAGAGGAGGCCGCTAAGGAGGTTATAGAATTCGTCGAGTGCATTGGTGGAGACGATAATGCGACATGCTGTATAGTTAAGCTTGGAGGGTGGGGTAAGTGGCCGCTGGTGGACCATACAGGTGATTCTCGTGAGGCAAAGATGATGAGTGTTTCGCGGCGCACATGAGCTGCAGCTGTCTATATACATGTATGTGCAGATCTACTTGTTTTTTGTCTGGGTGTACTTGAATCTTTTTCTGGTGTGAGCAAACTCTCCTAGTTTGGACCCTACCATGTTTTCTGTGACTTCCACCTGGACATAGTCTCTTCCATTGTGGATCTGGAATTTGACCCCGACGAACTGCGGGAGTATTGTGCACGATCTAGCATTTGTTCTGATGGGTGCTCCGGACTTTTTGGCCTCGGCAATAGGAAGAGGCACCACATGAGGACCTGGGTAAGTGTTTCGTTAGTAGGGTACGAAGGTGGGGTAAAGAAGCGGGGGAGGGGGGTGACATACCCTTCCAGGACGATCTGGCAAGATTGAAGAGAGACGGTCTCATATTGGTGGTAACGAGAGCGATATGATGTGGCGTGGAGATGTAGAGCTGCTGGACTGCTATCTGGTTTTTTGGTGTCAATGCTGAAATTTTTCAGAGAGAAGAAACAGCAGAAGAACAAGAGGATGGAGGCGGTTAGGAAGCCCCGGGGTGACGGGAGATGCTCGGGTAAGCTGAAAATTATCTAGAGACGTAATACAGGCAGGCGTCACGAGAGCTATAGCCCGTGCGGTTGTAGCATCAGCAGCTGGGTGCAATGTTCCACCTGGCAAAGAGCCTGTACGATAAGTACAACCAGAGGGACGAGTACTCGATACTGATTCTGGGGCTGGATAATGCTGGGAAAACCACGTTTCTAGAGCAGGTGAAGGCCATGTACATTCCCAATCACAAGAAGCTGCCTCCTGGCCGGATTCTGCCCACGGTGGGGCAGAACGTGGGCACAATCTTTGTGAATAACACGCTGCTCAAGTTCTGGGACGTTGGCGGGCAGCACAGTCTGCGGGAGCTGTGGCCGGAGTACTACAGCACCGCGCACGCGATTATCTTCATCATCGATTCATGCGACAAGGGCCGGCTTATTGAGTGCTCGAACTCACTGACCGGTGTGGTGAGTGACGAGCAGCTGGAGGGCCTGCCAATTCTGATGCTGGCCAACAAGCAGGACATTGAAGATCAGGCTAGGCTCGAGCTGGTGGACATCAAGGAGATATTCAATCCGATAGCTGAGAACCTGAACGCGCGGGACTCGCGCGTGCTCCCTGTAAGCGCGATGACGGGGGAGGGGGTCCGGGAGGCCATTGAGTGGCTGCAGGTGCGCCTCGTGCGAAACAAGGCCAGCCGGCCTCCTCTTCGACATTGACCTGTCTCGCGGCCTGGATGCCTGTGCTTAGGTAAGCGAGAGACGATCGATATCTGCGGATCGAGAACGAGCAAATTAACAGGCGAAAGAAAAAAAAAAAAATCACAAATTTTCCCCGAGGACAGGGGAGAGTTCTCTGCTGAAGTGAGCAAATTAGTGCAGCGAATGCCGGGTTCGCTAATATGCGCTCAATGCAGCAAATTCTGGACAGAATAAGGGTATGCTCGGATACCACTTGAAACCTGTATATATATAGAGGAGGATAGGCTGCCAACAGAACAAAAGCTAACACAGCACCATTTGGCACCGGATTATACACGACAGAAATGGACGGAATGAGCGGTATGAATATGGGGTCGACGTCGACGGCGGCGACGGCCACGACCAGCACGGCGATGGATATGGCGATGGGCTCAAGCACGGCCAGCATGGATATGAGCAGTGCTACGGCCACGGACTCGGACTCGATGGACATGGCGGGAATGAACTCATATCTCACGACCGACTACAACGCGTATCCTGTTATCTTCAAGACGCTGACGGCTTCGAGTGGGGGTGCGGCATTTGGAATCTTCTGCGTACTGTTTTTCGGGGCCTTCTTCCTGAGAGGACTGTTCTTCTTGAGTGCGTATCTCGAGCAGACGGTGTTCCACAACCTCACCAACTCTGTTGTTATCCAGGATGTCATTGACAACTGTGCGTGTGGACCGGAGGACGAAGACGTCAAGGCCCCGGATTCGCTGAACCCTACAGAAGGCCAGCGCGCCGGTCAGACGTTTGGTCAGGTGATGAAGAAGACGCTCTGTCCGGGCTTCAAGGAGCTGAAGAGAGACGTGATCCGTCTTGTACTTGCATTCGTGGCAACAATGTTCGGCTACGTCTTGATGCTGGCCGCCATGAGCTTTGTGCTGTTGTACTTCTTTGCTCTGTGTCTGGGCATGGCGTTTGGCGAGGTGTTCTTCAACAGGCTGTCGATCGTGCTGGGCGTCAACAAGAACAGCTCACTATGCGGCTCGTTGCATTAGCAGTCTTCTATACTCGTTAACGAAACATACGAAAGACAGAAACACGTAGTTGCAAAAACAGGGTAGCTACATAGTTAGGACTACTGCTCATCCTCCACGGGCAGTGTCTCCAGCTCGGTCACCAGCGTTTCCAGCTCGCCCACAACGTTCTTGTGGTAGTTGAGCTGGACCTTGGTCAGAACCTTGAGCAGGTTAACGGCTTCCACCGGCTTGATCAGGTTCTTCATCGCCTCTACTGCAGACTCCGTAGCGTTCACGAGCTCATCCTCAGCGTTCTCCAGCTTCTGGGCCAGATCGGCAGGAACCTCCACGGTTTCGTCTCCGTGCTGCAGCGATTTCACCTCAGCCCTGACAGTGTCGAAGCCCAGCCGCGACGTCTCCACGTGCTTTCTGAGCTTCTGAGCGTTGTTGAAGTCTCCCTCAAGAATGTTTCTCACCCTGTTGTTGAACTCGCTAATCACAAGCTTGTCCTGCTCCAGTCTTTCATCGCCAATCTTGAACTGATGCTCGCCAATCTTCTCCAGAGCATTAGCCAACGAGCTCCCGGACCCGGAGTCCTCCACAGCCAGCGAGAGACCCTCAGCAGACGTGCTACAGACCTTGGCTAGCTGGTGTGCAAACGTCTTGGGAGTCTGGTCCTTTGGGGACGCCAGAAGAACAGCCTCCGCCTCCGAGGTCGTCGTGGCCTGCGACAGCCCCGTGAACTTCTCGTTCAGTATCTTTGTGTAATCCTGCAGCGACTCTCTCAGGTTCGGAGGGTAGTCATAGCTCTCAATCTCATACTGCTGTGTAATGAGCAGGATCTTCTTGTAAAACACCTTAAGGTTATCGACGCGCTTCTCGAGGTCCTTATACTCCTGAGGAAGCTCAGAAATGTCGTCGATCGATCCGAACCGCTCCTGGAGTGACCGCGTCGTCCGCTTCAGAATCGGTGACAGGTTCGAGTTCAGCGTAGACACCTCCTTTTCCAGCTGCGAGAAGTTGTCCTGCAACGTGGAGGTCAAATGCTGCGTTGTCTGCTGCAGCGACTGCTGGATGCTGCTCAGATTTGGAAACTTGAACGACATCTCGGTTGTTGCTTTGATGCTTTGTCGCCTATCAAGTACTCTTCAATGACTCGTGTACTTATAGCTATCTACTCAATATCTTCAATCTTTGAAACCAACCTCTAATTTTACCTCCTTTTTTTTTTCTCTCTCTCTCTCTCTCTCTCCTGTCACCCTCTCATGCTTTTTTTTGGTTCCTTAAGCTCAGTACAATCAGCTCCCACATTTTTAAAACAAATACACCCTTACACCTCCCACAACCCCTAATTGTCTTGTTACCCGGCCTCAAGCCTTTAAAGCTCTTTTGCCCTACTGAATCCACGCTTGTGTCGTGCTACAGAAAGGGTATCTATCGCAGTGATATACACCCTGAACCTTTCTTACGTTTACCTATTCCTGCGGAACATATATATGCAAATAACTAGAACAAATTCGTAAATCATTGCGGGCCCCTGTTCTGTGTGGTTAAATTCAGAGCCCTGTCAGGTTTGCTTTCACTACAGCTTCTTACTTTCCTGTTTAGTCTCTTTGTGGACGCCGCCTCCGACTCCCGCAGTGTAGCCCTTGTTTTCGTCCGGTGTGAGCTTCTCGCCAACACCTGCTGTGTACTCTTCTCTGTGCTCTATCTTGTCATCTTCTCCAATTCCTGCAGTGTAGCCGTGGGTGGATGACTCAGCGTTGTGGTGGTGGCTATTTGAGACGCCTGCTGTGTAATGTCCACTAGTTGATGACATGATTCTTGTTTATCTTCTGCTTGGCTACAAAATCGTCGCTATTCTAACCCCTAACAGCTAATATGTGCTTACTTATATATTCCAGAACTATGGTTGCTACTGCACTTCAGTGCCACACGTACAGCGATCTGTCACCTGACGGTTGCACGACGAGAAGGCGGACCTATTAAAGTACATGTGCGGCTCTGCGGCACCACATTCTCGGATTCAATGTCACGTGATCATGCATGCAGGCTGCATGAGGCAGCTCGGATTTAACTTACGTGCTTTTGCTATTCATCAACTCAAATACTATGTAAACAGCTTTTTGATCCTCACAGACAGCTTCTCCTTGCCTTGAACAGGTCTGTCAATCCCGTACACGCCGCCTCTTCCCATTTCTGTGCTTGTTTCAGGGTGTGCGTCGCCCAGTGCGGCGGCGGCAGCCCTGTGTGCCAAATTGTTCTGGTCTGTGCTCAACATCGGATTATTCTCCTTCCGGGGACTTTGGTTGTCGAGGACACCATCAGTTGTCTGATACGAGTCTCCAGTATATCCGTATCGGGGATCGGTGGATCCAGTGCCTCCAGTATATCCGTGTCGGGGATCGGTGGATCCAGTGCCTCCAGTATATCCGTATCGGGGATCGGTGGATCTCGAGCCTCCAGTATATCCGTGTCGGGGATCGGTGGATCTCGAGCCTCCAGTATATCCGTGTCGGGGATCAGTGGATCCAGATGCTTCAGAATATCCGTACCGGGGATCTGTAGATCCAGAGTCTCCAGCATATCCGTCTCGGGGATCGGTGGATCCAGAGCCTCCAGCATATCCGTCTCGGGGATCGGTGGATCCCGAGCCTCCAGCATATCCAGGTCGGGGATCTGTAGATCCAGTGCCTCCATTAGGAACTGCTATGTATGAATACCCAGCATTGCTGTTGGTAGCTGTGCCTCTCTCCTTTCCGTTTGACACAACTCGCTGTTGTCTTGTGGCTGCTTCCTCTTCTGTTCTTCTAACAGAACTTCTTGAATTCAGATTTTGTTCTGGTCTTTCATTGCCGCTAGGTGCACCTCGTAACTCAGTTGTCGAGGCGTCTACATCCGTTTCATCAGCGACACCCCTCGAGGTCAAACGTTGTTTTGGGTATGGTTCTACGTCAACAAACCCGGTAGCAGGTCTCTGACTTGGCTGCGACTTACCTCTCAGCAAATTGAGATCTTCGTGATGGACATCCTCGTAGAACGTCCCATACTGTGTGCCCGTATATTGTTGCTGCTGCTGCTGCAGGCGTTGTTGCTGCTGCTGCTGCTGCTGCTTCTTGGAACGTCTGGGATGGAGGAAAATATCCCGTTTCCTCTTCAGGTAGGACTCCTTTTCTTTGGGGGCTTCTGTAGGGGTCGCATAACTTTGCTTAGAAACGGGCTCCTTGGTCCTACTAGCACCATGGTTATTTCTCAAAGTATCACTTTGTCCAGCAGTAGCTTCACCTCGTCCGCTACTCAAATAAGTCTCATCCTGTCCAGTAGTCGCTTGACCTCGGCCGGTACTCAAATAGGTCTCGTTTTGTCCAGTAGTCGCTTCACCTCGTCCGGTATTCAAATAAGTCTCGTCTTGTCCAGTAGTCGCATGAGCTGCTCCCGAAGCAGTATCTCCCTTTCTAGAGGTGGCACCACCTTCTCTAAAGGCAGCACCATCTTGTCCAGAGACTCCACCGGCTTGTCCAAAAGCAACTCCACTTTGTCTTGGAGCTCTATCAGCAGTTACATGACTGGTATCCCCTTTGCTAGAGGCAACTGCACCTTCTCCAGAGGCGGCAACATCGTGCCCCGAGTGCCCCTGTGCATTAGATTCGCTGGACCCTTGCGCCCTAGTGCCTCTGTTTTCAGCCAGCCCACTCCCTGGCTCAGAACTTTTGGCTCCATTTTTCGCAACATCTGTACCATTGAATTCACTCCCATCTAGTACCGAATCCACCATAGAAGTGTATTTAGTATTGCCTAAATCTCCCCCCTTCTTTGCAGCCCCTTTCTGTGTCTTCGCAACTGGTTCTGCCTCTGTTTCCTCCGAACCGGTACCGCCAATGCCTATTGCCGTCATCAACTTGGTTGCGAGTGAGGTATCATTAGCTCCAGTCTCTTTTCCCGCATCAGAAACTGAAAACTCACTCTCTTTCTGTCCGAGCTCATAGTTTGTGTGTTCCTGTTTGAACCCAGGTTCATTACCTCCAAAGTCCATCGAGCCTGGCATTTTTGTTTCCGCACCCGAGCGTGGAATTGTCCCTTCTCCACGCTCCTCTCCCAGATCGTTGCCTTTCAGCCCAGTCTTGGCCTGCTGAGTGAGATCCTGTATTTCGTTCATTCCTTTCACCACTAAGCTTTGGCTTATGTAATCCTAAAAATAAAAGTAAGGAAAGAAAATCTAAACATGTACAAAATACATTAATGCGACTCCAGTGCACGGGAAATTCAACTCTCTTTATAGACATTCTAGCTCCAATGAACAAATCAAAGTTCGTACATCGTCAAAAGCTAAATAGCAACCGAAATAAAGTGTGATAGCAGCGTTTCAGCAACTGTAGCAGATAACTTGAGTTGCTTTTTTTCTTTGTTGTAGTTAAGAAAGGACAGTGGAAAGAACAACCTCAGATTTCCTCGACTTGGAAACAGAGAAAAACAGCTTAGTGTATTGTGTAGGTATTTCATAGGCTGTTGCGTTACATAAGCAACCATATCTGTTGGGCAAGCCTTCTTCGATAAGCCGGTTTGACAGAATCTAGCCAAGAACACTTCTGGGTATAAACATGACACCCGTACACCGGACGAATATATGGCCCAAGAAGAGATTAGAGTTGGTACGATAGAGATAAAAAAAAAAGGACAAAAAAAAAAATTCATGATAGGGAAGCTTTACTCTCACACAGTGTACAACTTCCCATTTCTGTTAGAGCAAACCGTGTTCTACTCAATGACACAGGATTCCCCGGTAGTTTTGAGCCCCACATTGTTCCAGTGTGGCGTTTGTAAAGAGAGTCTTGATGGATTTAAAAGTATTCGTCGTCATGTTGTCAAATCTAGTCATTTCCGGCTCTCTGTGAGGGCTACGGGAGAACCGGTACAATGTGAGATGTGTGAGACATGCAATGTCAGCGATTTGCACGTGGTGAGAACGGCTCCGAACTCACTGAGACTGTTGTGCAGCCGATGTGTCAAGACCATTACTAAACCAATGGCGACCTATTCTTTCAAAGAGAACGAGGATTTCATTAGAGATGTCGATCACTACTATCGAATGAAGCATGTCTGTTGTGGAAAGTGTGGATCCAAATCTGGTCTACTCTTGGCTAAAAGCCAGGTTGTCTGTGATTCATGCGCTCAAAAAGCAGGCCAAGAAGCAAGCAGTGCTCCTTTCGCCGACGTAGAAGTGCTATCAACGCTTGTTGGTGATTCAAGATATAAGCTCAAGGGTGGCAACAAGCATTCAAAGCCTCGAGCGAGTACCAGAAAGCCTCAAGATGCATCAGGTCCAAAAAGCCATGCTCAGGTGACTCGAACACGACCACCCAAGACATTTGCAAGAGACAACACATCCAAAGCCAAATCTGAAAAGATCAGATCTGATGCAGTGAAAACTAAGCCTGACACGAGGCCCACAGTACGTAGCGTGAAAGGAAAGACTGCTGATTCCAACAGGCTGCCTGATATGAAGAGTAAGCCTGCTGGCCTCAAGGCTAAAACAGGCTCTTCGAACAGAGCCCAGTCTAAACCAGGAGCTAATGCTGTTGTTGAGGTAGCATCGAAATCAGCGGTCCCAGAACTAGCACCAGAAAGACAACTTCCAAGAGCCAAAAAGGTTGATCAGCTGATGAGGTCCACTGCGGCAGAGTCGCCGCTGAAGTTCAGCACTCTCAACGAATACTTGCAGCACATAAGCTACTGTCTGTTATTGGAAGAGCTTTTTGACACCGATATTTTGACTGCTGTAACAATAGAGTGGTCCAGATCATCTCCCACAGAAAAACTAACGGCTGTTCTCAATTATGAAACTGTCTCGAGTCTCTTTTCGAGCGAGAGCATGAAACATCTCAAAGATTCTCCTTTCACCAACGGCCAGTCAATCTTCCTGCTGACAAAAGAGGGTGCTAAGCTTTGTAGTAAGCCTCAGTTTTGGTGTTGTTCTGTTCAATATTCTAAATTAGTGAAGAAGTCCAGACCTGCAAAGCTCCATGTGGTTTTATCCGTGTACAACTGGAATGAGACTGCAGTTCCTGCAGGGTCTCCTCCGTCTGCGTTTGCACTTGTTCCCTGTGGGGCTGTGATATCAAGAGTGATGCAGGCTATGGACAACTTGGAAAACCCTGAGTTCAAAGCTATGCTCTTGGGCCAAACTCAAATCAAACAAAGATTCTTCAAGAACTATATCTCGTCATATAAGAACACGCTAAATGAGTCTCAAAAAGTGGCTGTTCAGTCATGTTTAAATAACGGAATCACAATACTCAGAGGTCCTCCCGGTTCTGGCAAAACGTCAACCATATATGAGATCATTCTACAACTATTAAATCAGTTGAGCTACTATCCGATCTTGGTCACAGCTGCGTCGAATATTGCTGTTGACAATATCGCAGAGAAGATGATGAAGGATTACAAAGACGATATCATTCGAGTGGTTTCCGTTTCTAAGGAGAAGGAGTATGATAGTAACCATCCACTAGCGAGTATTTGTTTACATAACAAAATCACTTCTAGACTTCCAGAAGCGGCGAAACAAACCCAGGAGTTGCTCAGGACCGGCCGAATGTCTGCCCTGTCAAAGAACCAGTTCAATGTCTATCTAAACCTGGTTCGCTCTTACAGCGAACAGCTTATCCCGCAGGCCAAGGTGATATTTTCAACCACTGCCACCATTGGGGGCCCATACTTGAGAAACATGAAAAGCCTACCAGTGATCATAATAGATGAGGCAACTCAAACTTCAGAACCTGGGTCTTTAATTCCCCTTGCAGCATCAGGAATAAAGAAGATCATTTTTGTTGGTGATGAGGCTCAGTTGAGTGCATTCACTCGTGTAAGTGCACTAGAGATGTCCTTGTTTGAAAGAACCCTGAAGAATGGAACATACTTGAAGCCCTTCATGTTTGACACACAATACCGTATGCATCCGGCTATTAGTGAGTTTCCTCGTACATTTTTCTATGATGGTGAGTTGAGAGACGGAACAACTGAGGCAGATAGAACTCTTCCTAATATAGTGTATCCTGTGTATTTCTGGGATCATGAAGGATTGAATGGTGCACAGGAGTCAAGAGTATTTTCAAGGTCAAACGGGGGAGAAACAACCTATACTTACGTGAATAATAGAGAAGCCGATTATGTTTCAAGAATCATTGAGTTGTTGATGGTTGAAAAGGGAATAGCGCCCGAAAGAATTGGTGTTATTACTCCTTATGCAGGTCAAAGAGAACTGATCTCGTCAGTTTTGCATAACAACTTAATCATCAATCCTCACGATGAAGAGATTTTGAGCACTGTTGATAAAGAAGACATTGAGGTGCAAAAGGGAGATATCACCGTTCAGTCTGTCAACGGAATCCTGATTGCAACTGTTGATGCTTTCCAAGGAAGAGAAAAAGATTTCATAATCATGTCCTGCGTGAGATCTAACGCAGCCAATAAAATCGGCTTTTTGAAAGACAGAAGAAGACTCAATGTCGCCTTGACAAGAGCTAGATATAGTTTGCTCTTCACAGGGCATGCTTCTTGTCTAGAGAAAGGGGACATGCTCTGGTGTAAATATATCCAGAGTCTGCGTGAAAAGAACTTCATCAAGACTGGAGACCTTTCGTACTGAGACTTGCTGATGACATATAAAAGGTAGACTTTATAGATCTTGCCATCATCTAGCTCTAGGGTCACTTTCAGGACTTGAACCATATTCAGGTTCCGATTTACTAATACCAGCCTCTTCGGTTTCTTTATACTCTGGAACTTCAGGGTAGTCCATAATATCACTGGTTAGTAAATCACTCAGACGTCTTTCTCCAATAATCTCGTCGCTGTCTATAGGGGCTAGATCATGCATTGAGTTTCTGTCATGGTTCGGTGAAGAGCCTCCAAGGTGCCTATAGTCGGAGTGCAGAGTCACCGGATGAGACGGAGGCGGTGCCTGATTATTATAAAATCGTGGTGGCTCCTCTAAAGGTTGTCCTGGTAGCAAGGCCTGCTCACGTAACCGCAAGAACTCTTTTTCTGTTATGTTTTGTGTATCGTCATTGTCAGGAAGAGAGGGGTAGTCATCTGCCACGGTATGAGATAACGGGGACAGAGAAGTGGGAACAACGACAGGAGATGAGTAGAGAGACGGTGTTTCTGCAGGGGATAAGGATGATCCGGTTGTAGTGGTATTTGGAGTATGCGGAGAGGCGGTAGAGGTAGAATTTGGAGTCATCGAAGAAGATGCAATTCCATGGGCTGAATGGCGTAGCCGCTTCTTTAGTTTTGATATTGATTTCCTTTCTGTCCCTATAATGACTTCTGACGTCAATGACAAGACGTTTTTCATCTTTTTCAGCTTGTCAACATTATATATGTGGGAGGACTGCTCAAACGGGATTACCTCGTCATCAACCATCTCAACTTTTTGCGGTAGCTGAATTTTGGAATTTGAAAGGTTTATTATCACCTCCACGTAGTACTGGAAAGAGACCAGATTCGAGACAATTGTAGGAAACGAGTCCACTGGGACTCTTAAACTTGTGGAGACGTTACAAGTAAGAGAAATGGGATCAATCATGAGCGGTACAATCGATTGGGCCAAATCCTTTCGGAACGATTGAACTTCATAATCTTCACCTAGGTCCAGTCGACATATTCGGATAAGCGTCACGATAGTCCCTTCCATATTGGATATCTTCTTCACATGTTTGACACTCAACTTGACAGCTATCGACTCCCCCTTCAAGTAGCCCATCGATGATATGGACAACTTAATCATAATACCCCCATCCACGTGAGGAGTATGAGCCGTTTCAAGAGAATGATCGGAATTGATGGAAGATGTGGAAGATACTGTTTTCTTAAGTGTTTTTCTGTGGCCTTCGAAGTTCAATACTTTTGGCTGAGCCTCGGGGAGAAGCGATAGGTTGATAGGCATGACTATACTCAGCAGTCGCTCGCATGTCACCACTGGACTGGAATCATTGTGCTTATCTATAACAGAACATTTCAGGTCATACTTGATTTCTCCTCTTTCAAAAGATATACTCGTGTAGATGTTTTTTTTGGGGAGCTTGACAATGAACGGAAATCGGTGCTCTCCACTAGTGAGTGCCATTTCGCCATTGGATGAGTCGCCATAAAGAACAACCTCGTGATTGAATAAATGCTGTTTCTTAGCCGGAGTAAGTGGTGAGCTCAAACTGATTTTCACAAGCCCCACCAGAGACAACTTAATTAGAATGTCAATAACGTTTTTTCGAAGTACCAGAATTATTTGACCTGATACCTCTTCACCAGGTTTGAACGTCTTATGAGGATCATCCAGCTGAATATAGAAATCATGAACTGTAACCCGATATTTCGAAGATAGAGAGCTTGACAAAATCTTTGAACCCCTACGGGGAAGGATCTGGTTTACAGCCTTTTTCATGACTATAACATGTTATATCAACACTTTGTTTTCACTACCTATTGCGCTTTGTATGTGAAGGGCGTGAGACGTTTCGTAGTTAGGCAAGTGGCTTGTTAATGGGGTGTACTCCTTATCGCTTGATGAACGCTGCTCCATGTCAGTATGTTTATGGAGACAAAAGTTAAAACAAAAGATCCAGTTACTCTTGGCAAGAATTACAAGTGTGGTTTTTCTAATCATGAATTATTCAATAATTAATAATGCATCCGTACACCAGTAATGGTAACGAAGACTAAAAAAAAGGCAAAATCTGTTTCCGATACCGGGAGTCGAACCCGGGTCTGCCCGGTGAAAGCGGACCATGATAGCCGTTACACTATATCGGAATATTTCGGAGTTTTGAGTAGGGAGTCAGTCATGAAGAATGATTGTAGCTGGAGATTTTTTTCGCAAAAGTCGTGGGGTATCATATAATCAGAAGTGTAGGTGGGGGTAAGACCACGTGACATAGCCGTTGAGCGATGGTTTGAGTAACCCGAAAAAACTAAGCGAGAAAGTGCTTTTATCTATATAGAGGTGAGATCAGTTGAAAATCGGGGTTCTTGTGGTTTGACTAATTGTGAGGATGCGTACTTGGGGTCTGCTCCGATGCAGTACATCTCGTGTTTTGGGGTTACATCAGAATTCGATATTGAGATGTGGGATATGGAGAGGGTTAAGCTCAACGAAAGCGGTATTGAATGATAGTGTAGTGGAGAAATATTCAAAGAATCACCTGCCAAAGATGTCTCTTGGAGAGTATCGGGAACTAAGAGATGGTTTTTATCATCGCAGGGATCATGTGAAACGTCAGTCTGCAGCGTACTATTCTGCTTCATTGGGACTTATGTTTTTCTCGTTAGCATTTCTGTCGGTTCCACTATATAGAGCTATATGTCAGAATACGGGATGGGGAGGAACACCTATGACTGATCAGTCGAAGATCACACCTGACAAGCTCGTGCCTATCGACACGGATAGGAAGATAAGGGTTTCATTTACTGCTGAAACGTCTAGGCTTCTACCCTGGAAATTCATTCCCCAGCAGCGAGAGGTATACTTAGTACCTGGAGAAACAGCTCTGGCATTTTACAAGGCCAAGAACACTTCTGACAAGGATATAACGGGGATGGCCACTTACTCTGTGACCCCCGATCATATCGCTCCTTACTTCAACAAGATCCAGTGTTTCTGTTTCGAGGAACAGCGACTTAATGCTGGGGAAGAAATCGATATGCCCTTATTCTTCTTCATCGACCCTGACTATGCCCAGGATCCCTCTATGAGAAACGTGGACGATATTGTTCTTCATTACACATTTTTCAGAGCTACCCATGACGCAGACCACTCTCAGATTATGGCTGACGCTCAAAGAGATAGGCTAGAAGAAGAGAAAAAGAACTAAACATGTACATACTTTATATCATATTTATAAGCTTTTAGAGTGAAATGAAGGGCAAAAGAAGCCAGAAACTACACAGAACCGTACCAAAGTTATTCCGGTCCTTCAATCATGATTTTGATGTGACTACCGCTCTTTGATTCTTCGTAAGCCTTTATAGCGTCCTTGAACTTGAATCTTTTTGTAATCAAAGGCTTGACAACAACCTTACCTGCTCCTAGAAGTTCTACAGCAATCTTGTAGTCATCCACAGAGTATCTGAACACTCCAGTGACAGCGAGTTCACGTTCTGCAACAGCAGCAATAGGAAATCCATCCAACGTAGCCTGACCCATTCCAACCTGGACATATCTTCCTTTTTTGGCGAGCAACTTAATAGCGTTGGCTATACAATAACGGTTTCCGGTAGCATCCATGGATACAGTAGGCAACTCACCATCCCAACTGGACTCAATAAACTGTTGTATATCTTCAAAAGACTTGTCCTTTGAATTGAGTTTGTGGGTGGCATAGCCATTTTTCACAGCAAACTCGAGTTTTTCATCCACAATATCTATAATGCAGATCTTGGATGCTCCAAAAGCCTTTCCAACAGCAGCACACAAGAGACCAATCGGGCCTGCTCCAAATACTACGAGACGGTCCCCTACAGTGACATGAGCCAATCTGGTAGCATGCGTGGCAACAGATAAAGGCTCCACCAGAGCACCCTCCTCTAGCGAAACGTTCTCGGGAAGCTTGACGCAGAAATCTTCAGGGAGCAGGTAGTATCTGCAGAGAGTGCCGTCATAAGGTGGGGTTGCTGCAAATGCCATTTCTGGACACAAATTATAGTTTCCACTTTTGTACTCATATGAGTAGCGAGACGGAATCCCGGGTTCGCAGGCTACTCTGTCTCCCACCTTGAGATTCTTCACCTCTGCTCCCACCTCGACAATTACTCCCGAAGACTCATGGCCTAGGACCATCGGGGACGTGACCACAAAAGAGCCACAGGAACCTTCTTGGTAGTAATGGACATCAGATCCACATAGTCCAGTGTTTTTTATAGCGATCTTAACATAATGTGGGTCAGATATCTCCGGAACAGGTCTGTCTTCAAAAACAATCTTGCCCACATCCTGGAGCACCACACTAGGGTTGTCGCTCATTGTTAGAAAGAGTTATTAACTACAACAAGCTGGATGGCAGTAAAACGATGAAGAAAAGAAAAAAAGCGGACCTATAACTGACTGTTGAATGGGTCGACAGCATCAGGTGCCTTTTATATTTGGTGGGGGGAAAAAAAAACAAAATTCTTCACTGATCAAAACCCCGTACACCGGGCACTCTAACACCAGTGTTTGAGCAAGAAATACTGCTGGTAATGGTAGCTTCTTGGAAAGTATCCTCCATCTACCTAGTGGTCTTTGTAGTAGAATCCTCTAAAGAAGTCCATGGCATTTGTGAACACAACAAGCAGAATTCCTCCTCCTGGACCCAGTCTGAGAACCTTAGGCAAGAAACCCTTGTAAAGGGCAGCAAAACCCTCCTCCCTAAGCACAATTCCCAAAGATGGGAAAGTCCAATTGTATTTGCGGATAACTCCCTCCACCACAGGCGTGTTCTGAATTCTTGACTTCACCACATCAAATGGAGTATTTAGCATGGTTCCTACAGTACCACCTATAGCTCCCGACACCAGGTCGTTAAGAGTTTTTTCTGTAGAGGTAGTAGCCTGTGGAAGCAAGGTTCTTACCTGGAAGATGATACCAAAATAACCAGCATTCCAGAAAATGTGTCTCCACAGAGTGGCTTCCAGTCCATTATAGAGAGCTAGCACACCCTCCTTCTGGATAATGTTCTTCAACACATCGCCCATCCCTGTGTACTTGGATGTCTTATCCTGCAATCTAATCTTAACGAGCTCAAAAGGTACAACAACAAACGACTCGGTGGCTCCCGCAGCTGCTCCGGTTAAAACAGCCAGTGGTTGTGTCATCTTCTCCACACCGAAAGCCTTGCGAAAGACCTTCCCCCACTCATCATTCGCAGCAAATTTGGTTGCTCTCTTGGGAGCCTCCATAAGAATAGGCGCAGAAATCCCACGATACAATCTGGAAAATCCTTCGTTTTTCACAATCTTTGTAAAACAGTCGACGACTCCCTTGTACTCAGCCTGGGCACCAGACCCAACCTGAAGCTGAATCCGGGTCTTAACCACATCTAAAGGATACATCACCAGGATCTCAGAAACACCGGCAATGGCCCCTGCCGCAAACTGGTAGATAAATGGCAGCGCTGTTACATATCAATACTGTTAGTAGCTGATGCGGGTCTCTGCTGGACACAACAAACTTACGTCTCTGATCGGCAGACATCCTGGAAAGTTAGCTGGATTTTGATTCGGCTAGTGTGTACTGATCGTGCTGGCAATGAAGCTGTGTAAACACTCACTATGCGAAGAAAGAAGTACAAATAAAATTTCATCACCCAAAATCCGCTCCACACCCAGAGTTGGAGTTTTGGTTCCGCGACTTCACGCGAAATCGATAACACTGCCAGGGACAGCCCCTCATCTTCCCGCGAAACTACAGGGGTATTTCCTGTTAGCCTCCCACCTCGCCTGCTGGGTTCCCGGTCGCCCGCTGTGGCTTTCCCCGCCCGCCAGCGTCCCCCCTCATAGCCTACGTGGGACAGCCACCCCACCCCGCCCAGCATCTTGTATAAAGTATATTGAATTGCACTTCGACCCTTGGGGAGGGGAACTTTTTGGTCACCATTTGGTGCAAGGATGACTGTTGCGACTATCAACTGTGTCTCTTTTTTGGCTTTCCTCATTTCCGGGTAACCGTCCCGGACTACGTCTTCTGTCGGGAACGGCCGCTAAAACAGAAGTGGGACACACAACTGCGCGGTTCAAGATTTTTTTAAGTTCCGCATCACTGTCCGGCTTATATATAGGAGCAAGTGTAATCACCGAGACGGATTTGCCTACGATAAATAATACTCTTCTCTATCAACTATCATGTTTTCAAGACAAGTATTTGCACTGAGAAACGCGGCCATACGGCTTCCATCCACTGCGGCGGGCTCTTTAAAACGTTCTGCTACTTTTCAAAGCGTGAGATTGTATCATCCAAAAGTGATCGACCATTATCAGAACCCTAGAAATGTCGGCACTCTTGATAAATCACTTTCGAGTGTTGGAACAGGCCTCGTTGGTGCCCCCGCCTGTGGAGATGTGATGAGACTTCAGATTAAGGTGAACGATGAAACTGGGGTCATTGAGGACGTCAAGTTCAAGACGTTTGGATGTGGTTCCGCTATCGCCTCTTCTTCGTTCGCTACTGAACTCGTCAAGGGAATGACCCTTGACGAGGCAGCAAACATCAAGAACACTATGATCGCTAAGGAGCTATCGCTTCCACCTGTCAAGCTGCACTGTTCCATGCTGGCAGAAGATGCTATAAAGAGCGCTATCAAGGATTACAAAAGTAAGAGAGGCTATCAGAAAGCCACGTTAGGTTGAGCTGTGCGTTCTTTTCTCTTCTCTATCTAGTCTTTTAGGTCAATTTCAATATATATCATTCGTGTCTACCATTTTTAGGACTGTAGTTGCTGTTCAGCCACACTCAGAAGACCAATCCCATCAACGTAATCGGTCCATTCGTCCTCAACCTCGATCTTCTCTACGCCGCTATCCCAGTCAAAAGCTTCTTCCAGCCACTGGTCGTATTGCTTGCTAGTTAGTCCTGCCTCGACTTGGAATGACCAGAGCGATTTGAAACACCCGCCCAAGGCGCAAGCATCGCTCAGGTCAATCTTGAAATTCCCAGCTACTGGTCCTAAAATCTTGCAATACTTGGCAACAATAGAAGGATTTTTTGATGAACCGCCGACGTAAAACACCCTGTTCGGTCTGGAAACAAGGGCCTGATCCCTTTGGGTGGATCCGTCTGATTTAATCGGTCCAAATTTTGACAGTTTCTGTAGCGTAACCTCGTCGGACTCACTAGGTTTGAACTCATGACCATCACCATTAGTGTCGGCAAGAATCGGGCCTGATCTCAGCCGACATGATAGGGCCTGAGACTCAATAATGCTGTTTACATCCTCTTCAATCGTCCAAGGCTCATCTAGCTCCCGAAGCTTACCTGTAGAAACATCAAACTTGAACCTTCTCTCACAGGGCTTAGCATTAGGGATGATTTCCCCAATTGGAAAATAGATCCCGAGCTCCAGCTTGTTGTTGAGAGGTGCAGACCCATCCAATACAGTATTGAAATGCTCCCAGCTTCTTTCTGGATATCCATACTTGTCATTTAACTTGTCTCTAATCTTCTCTCGGGCTAGTGCTCCATTGCAGTAGCATAGCATACCCATATAATGGCCAGGTAAAGTTGGGTGCTTGAATATATGATAATATTCTGATGGTTTATACTGGCTGGTTACCAGAAGAACCGTGGTTGAAGTACCCATGGAAACAAGTGTGTCATTTGTAGCCAAGGGCAAAGCCAAGATTGTGGCAAGGTTGTCACCAGTAAACGAGAAAACCTTACAGTCTTTGCTGAATCCAAATTTATCAACAAAGTAGTTTCCGATGGTACCAACAGATTGTGACCCTACTGGTTCCAAAGGACCTAGTTTCTTCTTCAATTCTGTGACCTTTTTAATTCGTTCCTCATCAGATGCATTATCAACTTGAGGGTGAACTCCAGCTGCCACAGCTAATAACATATCGTCATATTGCGACTTGGAAATGTCGTACAAGTTCATACCACAACCATCGCTCTCTTCTATGTTAGTGATTTTCGAGCAAAGCAACGAGCTCAGAAAACTGGATATCAAAGATATCCGGTAGGTGTTATTGTAAGCTTCGGGATCTTTCCGCGTAGCTAGTTTTCTAATTTGAGGGCCTGTGAACCTGTAATGTGCTCTAGATCCTGTTATCAAACTGAGATTATGGCAGCCACCAACTGCAGATTCGAATGCGTCCAGTTCTGGTCCAGTCGAATGATCCTGCCAATTTGGAGATGTTTGCAGAGAGAAAGCATGGGGAAATAGCTGTGATCTTAGCGATTTCTCTGCTGTTAAGTTTTTTAGTAAAGAAGGGGATTCTGCAGACCAATAAACAGATCCATGTTGCTGACAAGAGCCACTCATAGCCTTCACAAGATGAAAAGGATAGTTATCGTTCTTCATCTTCTCAAAACAAAGGTCGAGAGCCTCAATCCACATCTCAACAGGAGCATAAATTTCGCCGGTACCTTCGACCGAAATAACTCCTTTTTTAATACCATAATGCGAAAGCTCTGTATCAAAGTCAATACGATAGGTTGAGTGATGATTCAATGCCGAATCAGTTGAGATGACTTTGAGCTGCTGTGTCGACAGGTCAAATCCGAGGAATAGGCCTTCAGACATAATGCTAGTTCTCTTTAATATCGATTTCAACGGCTGTAGGAGTCTTAACCTTCAACCAGCTCACTTTGTTCTTCTTGTAGAAAGAGTATGGTGGTACCACAACAAGTAGTGTTAGCACAAAGAATGCGGCAAAAGTATAAACGGTTATGACCAGGTCTTGAGCGATGAATCCGAAGATGATACTGATAATACAACCAACTGTAAGTATTTGTGCTCTGAACTTGTCAGCTAATTTCTGGCCCTTAAAGTCGATAGCACCCTCTAAGTATGGTCCTAGTATTTCCATTCTTACGAGCAGATACACTATGAATTTACAGTTGTTAAGAAGATCGTTCGTGACAATGATAGTTTTCAATAATGATACGTGGAGCGAAATCACTGCACGCACCCCACTTTTTTTTACTCCAAGTTAGGAAAACTGAAGATTCGAGGTAGTATATCCAGCACCGCCTCAGGCGAATATTAGCTTTTCACATACACCTCTACACCATGCCTCAAGATGTGGTGAGAACCGACACAAGGTACTTTTACCTCGTTTGATGCAAACAATGAAGCGATGTCCTAATGTCTTATCCTATAGTCGGCTTATCCTCAATAGAATACATGTATCAATGGGAGCAGAAAATAGAAGTAATGGTGTAGTCATCACTAAAGCCAAGAGTGTGCAGTTAGACAGGTATATATTTTACACAACACTGTTTCCTTGTAGGACGACCGAGATACATTGCTCCATAATATAACATAAGAGAGACACCCTCTAGTGCAGAGATTTCCGTTTGGCTGAAGATAGCAATTCTTATTGAAGGAGAGCCAACGCTATTATAGGTACCGAAGCTTCCAGGTTGATTTAGCAGAAAGTGCTCCCGAAGTTGAGGCAAAAAGAGGGGTTTTCTTGAACGATCCCCAAGATGGTCAAAGGGAGACAACGTACAGTATTCAAGCCCACTACAGCTGTTTTTCCAGTATCTACCGTCTATGAACTCTAGGCCTATTTATCAAAGCACAGCTGTAACTGGTGATTCGTGTGATGCTGCTACGTATGCTAATTGTGCATCTCGTTCTTTAACCAATCAATTTTTTGTTCGAAGCTTTTAGAAGAAATGAGAGATGTGTTTCATTCCAAGCAATGTTATATGGGAGAACTTTTCACATTATTATTGCTGAGCCAAAGATCCATGGTTTGTGTTGTTCAGTAAACGTTTCTTCAGATTGAATTCTACTCGATGAAAAGAAGAATTAAGTTGCCAAAAAAATATTTTCCCAATGTGGGGTAGAACAATAGGAGGAGGTACTTCAGAGCATATGCTAATTTGATAGCAAGCTAGGGAAATTTTCGGTACATGTGCTAATCTACAGTAACACTGGCAATAGTATCCGGAAACCCAGGAGGGGTAAATGCTGTAAATACGGTGATATACTTGTGTGGAGCCACTTTGTGTTCGCGGCATGTGATTGAACGCTCCAGTATAAAGGAGAAAACATTTCCTTGAAGACAGTGAACTGCTCGTTACAGTGAGGCACACTTTTGCGGCGCCAAATTCACCAAATAATATAGCCATGTCACACACTAGTAGTCCAGGATCCAAAGAGCCTGATGCCGCAGACCTGATTTGGTCCGAGCGGCTCAAGACCAAGTTCGACCTCAACAAAATGCATCAGTTTTTAGAAGGATCAGAAGAAGAAGCTCTAGAGACTTTGAGAGTGATGCAGCAGCTTGAGAGAGATCCCATTTTGAAAACAGACCCCTCATACTACGAGCTAGACAAGAAGGCACACAGGGAAATCACAGCCAAAAAGATAGCAAGGATGGCGCAATATATGGAGATCGATTATCCCAACCTCGATCGTTTTCAGAAAAGACTCAACACCATTGCAATAGTCGACCCTCAGTTGGGAACCCGTATCGGCGTACATCTAGGACTTTTTTTAGGAGCAATAAGAGGTAATGGAACTGAGGAACAATTCCAATACTGGGCAATAGAGAGGGGCGCGATATTCATGAGAGATGTATATGGGTGTTTTGCTATGACCGAGCTGGCACACGGTTCCAACGTAGCGGGACTGGAAACAACAGCCACTTATAACAAATCGAGAAAGACATTCACTATCAATACTCCTCATACAGGAGCGACTAAGTGGTGGATTGGGGGTGCAGCACATTCTGCCAATCACACTGTTTGTTTCGCAAGGTTGCTTGTTGACGGAAAAGACCATGGAGTGAAGACTTTTGTGGTTCCTTTAAGGGATTCAAGCCATAACCTAATTGCTGGGATTTCTATTGGGGATATAGGTGCCAAGATGGGTAGAGATGGTATTGACAACGGCTGGATTCAGTTCAACAGTGTTGATATCCCACAAGAGAATCTACTTTCCAAATTCACCTACATCGATGAAGATGGGGATGTTGTAGATCCACCATTGGCTCAATTGGCATATGGTGCACTGCTTGGAGGAAGAGTCACTATGGTGACGGATTCTTTTAGAACTAGTCAGCGCTTCATAACAATTGCTCTCAGATATTCCGTGGGAAGAAGACAGTTCAAATCCAAAGGCAAGAAGATCGAGAATCAGCTCATCAATTATCCATTACACCAACAGCGTCTGATCCCTTACCTGAGTTGGACCTACGGGTTAGCTATTGCATCCAACAGTATTCAGAAGTTTTATAAACGGACACTTGAGAAACTTCAGGAAGGAGTAAAGTCGGGAGACATGGGCGAGCTGAAAGTCTGTATCGATGAACTCAAGCTATTGTTTGGAGACTCTGCTTCTTTAAAGTCTACATGTACCTGGGTTTGTTTATCTCTGATAGAAGAGTGCCGCCAATCATGTGGTGGCCATGGCTACTCTGCATATAGTGGTTTCGCTAAGGGATATGTTGACCACGCAGTACAGTGTACCTGGGAAGGTGATAACAATGTACTTGCACAAAACAGTGGACGCATCACTATTCAGAAAGTCATCTCGTTTGCGAAGTCAGGTAAGGCCAAAGGGGCCTTCTCTTTCCTTAAAGTGGCAGCATCTGAATCGTCCGAGGTCCTGAACAAAGACAACTGTATTAATCTGAATTCCCTCTTGCAGGCGTTTGATACACTGATACTGCGAGGAGGAACTGAGGCTGCTGACAAACTTCAGAAAAACAATGGAGATTGGGACTCGATTTCTATCGAAAAACGGGTACTCTCAAAGTTGTATGCTGTAAGATACATTCTACATTCCTGGCTTTCACGTCTAGATGAGTTGAGTAAGGAAGATGACGATATCGCTTTACAACTGGTGAGACTCGCACAGGTATTTGCTATTTCAAACATTGATACATTTGGATCTCAGTTCTTGCAGCAAGGGGTAATATCGGCGGAGACGTTTAGGGAGCTTAGAAGTAAGCAAGAAGTATTGCTTGAAATTTTGAGAGAAGAAGTGATTGGACTCACAGATGCTTTCAAATTCAGCGACTATTTCATCAATTCAACTCTTGGATCCTTCAACGGTGACATCTATAACAATTATTTCGATCTCGTGAAGAGGCAGAATGATCCCACTGACACAAGGGCTCCTTACTCTGCGGAGCTAGAGCAGATGCTTAATAGAAAGGGTGCCAGCTCTCATTAAAAATGGTGGGGGTTACCAGATTTCGAGATGATCCAGATAGATCAAGACATCTAAAGCAACTCCAACTTGAAAATAGCACAGTGTGGCGTTATACCCCAGCCATCTTTTTATGAGAGGCTCGTTCTGTGCAGTAGAAAAATCCATTTTGAGATGATGGTGTCTTTCATTCGGTGAGTTATAATAAGCATTTTTAATGCAGATCCTCGGCTATACTGTACCTATTGCTGACAATATAAAAGATGGCTGACGGATGGCTGGGTCGGCTGCTAAAAATAAGACTAGGAGGAAAAAACAGCTACCATATTTCTTAATTAGGCATACTAATTGATTTTTCGAAAATTTCGTATGTTATGAGTTTTCCGTATATGGTAATTTTTTTTGATGAGGCTTCGAGGACTTGAAGTTTGACCGTTGAGAGACACGCTCTGCAGACCAGCCATCTTGATCCTTGCAGTAAGGGGGATTGGTTTGATCTATGTCGATCATGTCAAAAAGACTATAAGTATGGGAACTTTTTCCTGAGTACATGATCATGTATGTTTGAAGAAGATATCATTCTTTATCACAAAGTAGAAACAGTCTCCAGGCTATTGCAGATACTCTAGTTTTGCGAAGTCGTTTATATAAAGGGAAGCATCGAAACACAAATCAAAGTATAATATTACAGAATGCAGTCGAAATTGTCTGTTCTAGGTGCTTTGGGACTTGCCTCCCAGGCCATGGCCGCCTACGTGCCATCTCAACCTTGGTCCACCCTCACTCCCACCGCCACTGCTGCTGGTACCACCGACTATCCAAGCACTTTTGGTATTGCCATTGTCAATGCTCAAAAAAGAGTTAAGAGAGCGGTTGCTACTCAGATAGGCGATGGTCAGATTCAAGCTGCTACTGCCACCTCCAGCAAGGCTGTTGTCACCCAAATTGGTGATGGTCAGATTCAAGCTGCTACAGCGACAACTAAGGCTGTTGTCACCCAGATCGGTGACGGACAAATCCAGGCTGCCACCTCTACTCCTAAACCAGCTTCCACAAAAGCCGTTGTGACGCAAATCGGAGACGGACAGATCCAGGCTGCCACCACCACTTCCACCAAGGCTGTCGTGACACAAATTGGTGACGGACAAATCCAGGCTGCTACCACCACTTCCACAAAAGCCGTTGTGACACAAATCGGAGATGGACAGATCCAGGCTGCTACCACTACTTCCACCAAGGCTGTCGTGACACAAATTGGAGATGGACAGATCCAGGCTGCTACCACCACTTCCACCAAGGCTGTTGTGACACAAATCGGAGATGGTCAGATCCAAGCTTCAAACCATACTACGGCCGTTGTCACCCAGATCCATGACGGACAGATTCAAGCATCCAGCACATCTTCTGCCTCCCATGCAGCAAGCAGTACTCCTCTTGACTACGCTACGAGTGTCGCTTGTAACGATGGCAGTTCTCTCGCCATGACCTTGAAAAGCTCCATACTGTACGATAGTGCTGGAAGAGTTGGATCCATTGTTGCTAACAGACAGTTCCAGTTCGATGGACCACCACCACAGGCTGGTGCAATCTACGCAGCCGGGTGGTCTGTCACAAAAGACGGAGTTTTGGCTATAGGAGACCAGACTAAGTTCTATCAATGTCTCTCAGGAAACTTTTACAACTTATACGATGAGTCTATTGGAGACCAGTGTCACGCAGTTTATCTTGAAATTGTTGATTTGATCAGCTGTTAAAATTTCAGGAAACTCCTTTCTCATTCATCTGTATTATATTAGTTAGGGACGGTCTGCATTTTCCTCGTCATGATTACTTCTAGTTGTTCTCCTATTGCATTTCAAATTTTGGGTTTTCATACTCTCGTTAGCGCCTGAAACATCTCATTGCTGGATCTTTGACTTCGAAGAACCAAATGGTATGAGCCCTATGTATTGAATAAAAACGTTTATTACTTCACTCGGAGCCATGAAATTATATTTAAATTAGTGGTGTTTGAACACTTGATTTTAACAATATCAGCAACAAATAGCAAGCTGATTTGGGGATCACCGATTTGTAGGATCAGGGATCTCCCTCGCAAATATAGTTATCCCGGAAAAAAAAACGTCCCATCAGCCACCTTTTTAACCACTGAGTAGTACACGCCCTACTTTTACAAACGAGGATTGTAGACTCTTGAACGGAAAGAGGTAGGAACGCGTGTGAGAGATGCCCGTTTGATAGACTCAGGCTAATAAATAGACCATAGTCATAACAGAGTCCCATGCTTCATTCACCGGCATGGTTTGAATGTTAGTGATCAAGAGAACGGGTAGTCACTGATGTTGAGCTTCCACCCTCTCTGGCTCTCAGCGTTATTGGTGCAGAGATGTATACCATCGCTCATAACCTTATTTATCGTTCTTTGTTAAAAAATTGATGAACAAACTTTCTGTGAGTGACCCTGAAAGCCTTGATTAACAGGTAAGCCAGTTGGAGAGAGTGAGTAAGATACGATTGATTCTTGGCTGTTACACCCTATCCACGCCATCCATAAGTAATGATTCCACTTAAGAGCGTGGGCTGCGTGAAACCCAGCACTTGTGGACGGGTAGTCATAGGCCCCTTCAGCCAGGTTCGATACAGAAGAACTCTCGCCTATCCTTTCTACTCAAAGGCAGGAAATATACCACCGGCCAGAAAGGGAAAACAGACCGTTTTCAAGAGGCTGATGGACGAATTTCTTGGTCCCAAAAACTATAAAGGGTACTACTATCTGAACAAGTATGCCTATCCAAACCAGAATCATACTACCAATTACATTGACCCTATCTCTGAGAGAGGTAATGCCATTCTTGTGGCATCTTCTGAAGAGTCTGGTGACCGGGACGGCTCGAGTGGACTCGATTCCGGCCTAAGCGAGGATGCAATGGATGAACAAATGTCAGCGTTTGATGAGGGGTCCGATAGAAGAGCGAGAAATCCATTGCAACCTTTCCCTCAAAACAAGCACTGTTACACGAATCTACAAATCTCTAGAGAGACGAAGAAAGAGATTGTAAACGACATCATCAACTTGAAGAAGTCGTCTCAGGAGGTGTCCATCAAATATGGGCTCAAAATCCAACGGATTGAGGCTATTTTAAAGCTGAATGAAATTGAAGAGAGATTGACAAGTCAAGGCCTCATTAACAGTGATATGAAGAGTATGGCTAACTTCATGTACAGAATGTTCCCCTTGTTTGTCTCAGATAAGAATGGTGAGAACTTGACCGAAATCCCTATTCCAGAGAAGACATTACAGTCCCGTTTCCTGACTATTGCAGAGTCGGAACCTTTCGGTCCTGTTGATGCAGCTAAGGAGTTTGCATTAGAGCCTGCCTCTGTTACCCTGCAGAAGCTTTCTGAGGGAGGAGAGCACTCTTCTCATAGTAGCTTGACTGCCTCATCTGCGGGGAGAAAGAACTCTAGCTTTGTAGCTACTATGCATGAAGGTGACAAGGCTGCGTTCAAATTCACAGACGTGAAGGTTGGTGAGGTAGGCTACAGATACGGTAAGCCACTCAGAGATAGTAAGAAGGACAGAAAGATTGGATTCGATGCTTCAGGCAAGATGATTTACTTGCTAGACTAGAACTCTGATGCCTATTTGCGAAATGTTTATCTGTATATATATCCGTCACGCTAAACCTGATAATATGACTAACCTTTTACCACTTTGATGGGGGCTTGTGTATGCTGTCTCGCTTCAACTCTTTGCTTTGAATTGAGGTCCTCGTTCGATGTTACTGAAAACTATCAATGCCCTGACTCTCACTTCACACCTGCATGAAGCTTAGTCTGGATACATAAAAAAGTTTAATTTAGCGATGGCGCGCAGAAAGCCGCACATCGAGGAATTTGTTTGTTTTATCTTTTTAGCTGCGATTTTTATTTGGAAAAGTTGACCGAGAGGAAGATCATGAAGCAGGTCTTCTCTCCTTGTAAAAATCAAGCAAGAAAAAGCCAATAGCATAATACAGTTGGTCAATTGAACAGGTGACCACAGTGAGAAGTTCTCAGAGCAAGCCATGTGTATTTTGTGGGGTTTTCAGATGTCGACATTCAGTGCTGTATGAATTTGCAGAAGCCATTTGAATTATGTCTCGGAAAACAGACACTATTTTCGGATCGTTGGTTATCAGTGACTGTCTCACATTTCTTATCTGGTTATTTTAATAAGAGAAATATCCCATTTTTCCCCTTTATTAAGCTACCTTCTGCACGATGTTGATCTGCACGCCATATAAAGCTGCATTTCCCCAACTTTCCGTCCACAAAGTTGCCATGATTCTGAGTTTTCTGGTTTCCAAAACAGCTTTAAACAGAAATGGTCACGGGAAACTCACTTGATAAGAATTCAGAGGATGGGTTCGTTAAACAACAGGAGTTGTCCACTGGAATAACGGAGGTGAACTCTAATGACTATGGAGGAGCATATACCACTCAAAGGGGTCTGAAATCACGTCATGTGCAGTTCCTGGCTCTCGCTGGAGCTATTGGAACTGGCCTCTTTGTCGGCAGTGGCTCTGCTCTGGCTATGTGTGGACCTGCAGCACTTTTAGTTGGATACTTGACCCTTGTGATTTTCGTATGGTCCATTATGAACCAGCTCGGTGAGATGGTGAGCTTTATACCTGCCCCGGGAAAATGTACCATGTATGCACTCTGTGAGAGATATACAGGAAACAAATCAATGGCATTTGCGTGCGGGTTGAATCTTGTATATGCTCAGGCCCTACTCACTCCCGCGGAGATCTCGGCAGCCGCCTTTGTCATACAATACTGGAGTGACCTTAATGTTGCGATCTGGATTTCCATCTTCTGGGTCTCCTTGGTAGCACTTAATTTTTGTGCTGTTAAGTTTTTTGGAGAGACAGAGTTCTGGATCGCTTCCATAAAGATAATAACTATTGTCGGCCTCATCATTACTGGATTTGCTATATTTTGGGGGGCTGGTCCTGCTCGCCACGGGATATTGGGCTTCCATTACTGGAAGCACCCAGGGGCATTCAACGAGCATCTTGTTTCCGGAAATACAGGTAAATTTCTTGCATGTTGGACTTCCATCATCAAATCTGCCTTCGCTTTTATTCTCTCCCCTGAACTCATCACATGTTCTGCTGCAGAGGCTCAAGCTCCTAGAGTCAATCTTCCAAAAGCAACAGACAGATTCATTTATAGGCTCATGACCTTTTACATCGGTGGAGTGATCACAATAGGTGTTATTGTTGGATACAATGACAGAAGACTGATGTCTGCTATATCAAGTGGAGAGTCAGGAGCCGCAGCGTCACCATTTGTTATTGGAATTCAGAACGCTGGAATTCATGTTTTGAACCATATTGTGAACGCCGCTATTTTGACATCGGCATATTCGGCAGGAAACTCATTCTTGTATGCTTCTTCAAGAACCCTCTATTCCATGGCACTAACTGGAGATGTTCCAAGAATATTCGCAAAGTGTACCAGCTACGGCGTTCCTTACTACTCTGTTGGTGTTTGTTCTTGCATTGCTCTACTTGCTTATCTGAACGTTTCAAACTCTTCTACCATAGTATTCACTTGGCTTTCTAATATTTCCACGGTTTCCGGTTTTATTTCGTGGATTTTCGTATCTATCACATACCTACGCTTCCGAAAGGCAATCACATTTCATGGGCTTGATGATAGAGTTTCTTATAGGCCAAGGTTTCAGGTCCCTGGAGCCTATGCTTGTCTCTTCTTTTTTAGTCTGGTTGCGATAACCAACGGTTACGCTGTCTTCTTCAACTGGAACACCTCTGACTTCTTTGCGGCCTACATAACGCTCCCTATCGTTGTCATTTTGTATGTTGGACACTCTTTTTTTACCCGTAACCTTATGTTGTTTGCGCCTCCTGAAGAGATTGATTGCTTAACGGGGCTTGAAGAGACAGAGAAAGAGATTGCCGAATATGTGCCACCTGTGCCCAGAAATTTTCTGGATAAGGTCTGGTTTTGGATCGCTTAGTCGGGTATCGCATATGTACCCATATATCGGTATATTGGGATGAATAATGGATAGTCCTGGACTTGGGCAATCTAGCGATCGACTGGCGAGTTCGAACTTCTCACTCATGCCTTATCATAACTGCTATGGCTCTTCCTATGTCACGTGTCAGTTTGTCCGAGCGGTTAAGGAGAAAGACTTGAAATCTTTTGTGCTCTGCACGCACAGGTTCGAATCCTGTAGCTGACGTTTTTTTCGCTCTTTTTTATCCCCACTAAAAGAGTGCTGCGGCTTGCATTTTCATGTGGCGGTGTAACACCAGCCCCCTTTTCAGCATTCAACTTACCTTGCTAGAGGCAAAGCGAAAACAAAGCGGCTGCTACAAAGAATTTTCCAGGTTTGGGCATGATCGATTGAACTGAATCTGATTCTGATGACCAGTCAACTCGCTTAGCCAGTTACCTCTGAGGCCATAGAGTTTGTTTGTTCTCTTGAAATATATAGGGGCCGATTCTCGAGCTTGAAAGGCTTTCTTGTGTGAATTGAAGAAGGTGGCGCGCAGATACCAGTTTGACAGATCTCCTCTGTTCAGGTTTTCTTCTTCTAACTGTTCAAAAGCTTGTTAGAAATCACACTCGATAATATCCAATGCGCCGCTTACTTTTGGCAAAAGGTTGTTTCCACTACTGTTATTGGAAAAGCCTGTTGGATATTGATTTCTAGCTCTGGTATTTCGTGTCACATTGAAGCACACACATACACACGTATTCTTTGTTCTCATCTTCAGAGATGCCAGATACACTTCCTGCTTCCGAAAAGGCTCATGGCCTTAACATCCCTCAGATAAAATCCACTCTAGATCCACCTACAACAAGTCTTGTTGGGATGAGTACGAATTCTGAGTCGGTACCGCGCATTCACGAGCCATTTACACAGCATGGGAGCGATGATGAAGAGGGTAGACCAGATGACTCAAGCTCAAGTTCCAAAAGTTCATCGTCTGTACGATTGGCCTCCTATCGTGATGATACTTTAGGACACAACTCAATTTCTAAGCGAGCCCCGGTTAAACCACACACAGTTGAGCGGACCTCATCATATCAGAAGCTTTCGGAAGTTGCTCACAGGGTTGGAGATAGTCTCTCAATGACCCTTCAAGCATTACATGGCTCACATGGTTCGTCGACTCAATCAAAACACTCCAATTACATTTCGGGATCCGATAGCACCTCACCTTCGTGCTCTAGAAGTGGATCATCTGCTTCGTTGGGGAGGTTGTTTGAGAATTTTCACCATCACGGCACTCATTCGAAACACCGGGCATCTCCTCAATCCCAAGTAGATCCAGCTAAGAAGAGTTCTCTCGCAGTACCCGCTCTCGAGCGGTCTGACTCTTTCAATTCTCTCAGTTCCCAGGACATCACTGCTAACCCTGCGAAGGTGAAAGAGACGCATTATGTTCACGTTGAGTATGACCCGATAACGCGAAAGCGAGTGTTGAATACATATGAAATCTTGAGTGACTTGGGTAGCGGCCAGCATGGTAAAGTTAAGCTTGCGAAGGACCTGAACTCAAATGAGTTTGTTGCTATCAAAATTGTTGACCGAACATCAAAGCCTAAACTGGGCCGTTTGACTAGACCGGGCTCTTCCCAGGAAGATAAAATAAGGCGTGAGATTGCTATCATGAAGAAATGTTGTCATCCACATGTTGTTAAGCTCATAGAAGTTTTAGACTCTGAAAGCTCACGGAAGATTTACCTTGTCCTGGAATACCTGGAAAGAGGGGAAATACATTGGCAGAAAAATGATGAAGATACTGACTTTCAACCCGAGCCTTTGCTGAAGCTCTCTCAAACCAGAAGCGTGTTCAGAGATGTTGTCAGTGGCCTGGAGTATCTGCATCACCAAAACATTATTCACAGAGACATCAAACCATCAAATTTGCTAGTAGCTCATGATTTTACTGTTAAAATCTCTGATTTCGGAATTTCATTTTCGGCAAACTTGGATGGAAATAACGACTTGGAGCTTGCCAAAACGGCTGGCACTCCTGCGTTTTTGGCTCCAGAGCTCTGCAAGACAGATGGCTCTTCTGTTAAGGTTACTTATAAAATCGATATTTGGGCTTTAGGAGTTACCTTATATTGTTTGGTTTTTGGTTGTCTTCCTTTCACTGCTGAAACAGAATTTGCGCTGTTCGATGCAATTAATAGAGCAGAAATCAAATTTCCCGACTCAAGAGAATGGAAATTTGCTCCCACCTTGTCTAAACTGGAGTTTGATCAAGTAACAGATCTGCTTTCAATGCTACTGAGAAGAGACCCTGAGAGTAGAATCGAGATCAATGAAATCAAAAAGCATCCGTTTTTCATGGAGGGTCTTTCAAGGGTTGACACAAAGAAATACACATCTAACTGGAAAAATGAGATGAAAATTGCAGTAACAACTAAGGAGGTGGATGAAGCAGTGGTAGGAATTGGAAGCAGACTTAAGAAGAAGTTTTCGGATGCCTTTCGACTAACAGGACTTTCGACACCAAAGCACAGCAGTTCTCTTTATGTCCAATCTTTGAAAGGTAACGCTATGCCATTATCTGATTCCGAATCCTCTAGTACATCGATATCTGCCAAACTTGAACACTCTTACCTGTTGTCCGAAGAACCTGGCTCCTCTCGACTTTCGATATCTAATCCTAGCAACAGCAATTTATTGTTGACTTCCAGTCCTCTTTCCCCTTCGGCAA
This sequence comes from Ogataea wickerhamii, assembly GCA_030559035.1. NCBI lineage: Eukaryota > Fungi > Ascomycota > Pichiomycetes > Pichiales > Pichiaceae > Ogataea > Ogataea wickerhamii. The sequence continues at coordinate 44,218 of JAKTQX010000006.1, forward strand.
CGGGCTCACTGACTCAAGCAAGCCAGACAATGTCTAGTCCACCATTAACTGCGTCTACGGCAGGACCGCATTTGATTCACCGTCGTTCAATCGCTGTGTCTACTGATTCTAGCGTTGCTTCAACCTCCTCTGGCTGTCCTAGCCCTATTGAAACACGGGAGAATGTTGAAGCAGACTCGTTGATTATTCCCCGCAGAGACTCTACTGCGGTTTCTCAATTATCTGAGTTAATATCCAAAGCGAAAGAATTGCCGGAAGTGCCCACGTTGACTGCCAACCAAAGTGAGATAACACTGAATGATCAGCCCTCTATGAGCTATGAAACAAATGGTAAGAACTTGGAAAATTCAGAGAATATAGAAAGTCCTGGTGTTTCATCATCTAAGGAGGAGTGTGATTATAGGGAAGTGCTGAAAAGAAGTGAGGTTGTGAAAAGAGCTAATCTACCTATGGTCCCCAGTTTCGCATCGTTAGACAGTTTCTATGACAGTGGAGGACAGACTGCAAGAGACAATGGGCATCCTGCAGCGTTTCCGAAAGTGATGGGAACGTCTCCAGGAAGGTCGGCGTCCATCGGTTCGACTACTTCCACTCATAAGTACTCTTATCAAAGTGATATCCAAAATGCTAGGGCCTACCGGGCACCCAATATTGCTTTTAAGGATCCGGCCTTTTCTCCTTTACAATCGGTCAATTCAGCAGTTTCGATTCCCGAGTTCTTAAAACCTTCCGATATGGATCCTATTACTCCGTCTGTGACTAATGATTATTACACCAGTGTATCAAATAGCAGAAGACCTCCATATGTGGCAGCCAACTTCAGACCGGCTCCCGCTGCAAAGAATCGTGATGATAAGAATCACTCAGGTGACTCACGAAAAGTTATCTTTACCAATGATTCTGATAGTTCTGATTCTGATGAGGACGATAAACATTCTCGAGTATCAGGGCCTGAAAGCAGGCTTCAAACGGCCAGAAGCGTTCCTGTTGTAACCCAGCACGTTGATCGGAATGTCACACAGCAGAAGCACCTTCGAGAGGCTGTCTATGGCAAGAGAATACCAATGCATACCGCAAATATGTCCTCAGAGCGCGAAGATTCAGACTCAGACGATTCGTCGGAGCTGACCCTAAGCTTTGGAATGCGCAAAAGTGACAATAGTGAAAAAATCCGAGAATCCATTTTCAATAAGGAATCAGCAACGTCAAATGTATCTGAACGTTGGATGCAGCCAACACCACAAATCAGCTCGGAAGCCACCGTTCATGATGTTCCGCTTAGTATTGTTTCTCAACACGAGGTAGCTTTAGAAGTGGGAAAGTTGATGCCAGGGATGATCGATATCTCATTAGATGATAAAAAAGCATGATCTCTCTCAAAATCTCAGCCTTTTGAGAAGGGGGATTTTTGACCTTTGTATGAGTTCTTGTAATATCTTCTCTTTCTCATAGTTGATATTTCGGTTGAATGAAACCAGCTTACATTGTGCGCCTAGTGTTTTGTCCCACTGAGGTAGACCGTTAAGAGAAAAAGTCACAACCAGTTTGAACTGATCATACTTATAAAAAGTGAAAGCTAGGTCAGAGTCCCTGAGCTCACATTGATATAGCAGTTTCAAGACCTTAAGATCCCTGATAGCGTTCTTCAGTGAGAGCATTGCTGAACGGCAATTAGCCAAATATTCTATCAATGTGTCACGCTTCAACCATTCCAGACTGTCAAGGAATTTTCTCTGCAAGTCACTGAACTCAGGGTCTTCCTTTAAAAAACTGGCTTGTGTGGTGCCCTTAGAGAGATCAATGCTAATCTTCAAATCACTGAACATTTTCATTTCAAGGAAATCATAATTTAGACCGATTAGCTCAACATTTGTAGACTGTTGCAAACTAGTTAGTTGATTTTGTAATGAAAGCAGTCCGTCTTTAGATGGAACTATGATTTTAAGAACCTGCTCATGCTGATGCTTCAACTCATCTTCAAGAATAGTTAGGGTCTGTTGCAACGAGTCCAAAGACGACTTTTCCATCACCAGCTGAGAATGCTGAACCGCAACTTCTGCTTTCAGTGAGAAATTTTCCTTCGCATAAGTTTGAAACGATGACTTTAGGGCATTGATCTTTGATCTGTCTGTACCTTCGAAATTTCTATTGATTTCTCTCAAAGCTTCCGCTCTCTTGGTCAGTCTCGTTTTCTCCTTAATACACGATTGATATTCATTGTTGAAAGCCTCCTTTATATCATTCATGTCTTTCAGCTGTGAGTCTATTGAGACCTTACGATTCTTATATGACTTTAGCAGCCCTTCAAGGGATTTAATCATGAAAACCAAGTTCCCGTGCTCGGCAGTTTTTCTTGACAAACTTGCCAGTGCTTGGTAATTGACATTGAGATCATTTTGTACTTCATCCGAGCTCTCATAGTACTCTCGGATCGAAGTAGGGTTATTGTTGATTATTCCTTCGCTGAAATCACTTATGCTCCTTTGAGAACGCTCAATCCCAGACTTTCTCTGATCTATAAGATGGTAAAAGTACTCAAAGTCTGGAAATTTCGTAACGGCATCTACGTATTCATGAAGGTCCTGTGATCCAGTTTCAACACTATCGACTGAAAGTTCCCTCTCGGATGCTCCTATATGGTCGTAAAATTGAACTTGCACCTGGCTTAAGAATTGGGGGAGAGTAACATGAGCGTAATCGTCATCTTCTCCGTATTCATATTGCTCATCTGCATCGTCAGTTACCGAGTCAATAGTTACTTCTGCTAGAGGGACCTTTTCTGCGATGATAAATGACTCGTCCATCACGCTTGAGTTCATATTAGACTGCTCGTTATTGGGATTGTCATACACATCCAGCAGTTCATCGCTGTCTCCTGCAGCAATTAGATCTTCAAACAAGGAAGCATCAGAATCCTCATTCTGGTTTACCTTGGGGGTACGAAACATCTCAAGACTGTTTCTAAGATTGGATGAGCCAAATTTGACAACGGTATCAACGGGATTCGACGGTAACTTATCCCACAGCGCTTCATCTGGATATCTTAGCTTGGATGCCGTGGGCTGTGGAGACCCCGTCTCGGTATGATGTGATCTTTGGATACCGGTCTTTATTGGAGACATCGTCATTATGCCGTCGTCAATGGACGAGTTTGAAGCAGGGGATAAATCCCGAGCAGGCACTTCCGTAGTAGCAAAGCCTTTACGAGTGATCTCCATGGTATCGCCCTCATCCTCACTGACTTTGGATATGGAAGTGACAGGTTGAGTAAACTCCATTGCTTCTTCCTCTTGAGGTTCATCCAAAGTAACAGGTTGAGTCAGTTCCATTGGCTGGCTATCAAAAGCACCATGATAATCCTCCGATGGTGACTGAGAACCATCATTTCTTTGGTTTGGTGACGTCACCTGGAAAGACTCCTGGGAAGCTCTACTCTTGCGTATTGGAGAAGTCAGATCCATCGTAGTGTTATCGTAGTCGGTTCCCTGATCCAATCTTCTGAATACCTCAGTGAAATCCATAGTCTGAGACTCCACAATAGTGTTCTCATTCTCCCCTGTCAAAGTGTTTGAAACACTGGAAAGAGTGGGAAACGTGCTTGGTCCAGCCGAGATTTCCATAGTCTGCTGCTCGGTATCTGAATCAGGTAAAATGAGCGATGACGTCTGAAGCTTCACCCTTTGAATGGAATGTGAAAAGTCATCCTCAAATCCAGCTTCTTGGTCGTTATTTCCAGTCAAAAGCTGCTTTTGAGAATATAGCGGTACTATCTGACGAGATTCTCGCCGTCTAGGTCGAAATTGGAAAGCAGAGCTGGGCTCACTGTTTGCTTCTCGGGGACGCCGAATTATATTGCGAACATCCACATCGGTAGCAAACGATACTCTCCGTCGCTTTGACTTATTTTTGGGAATTATGGCAATGGTGTTGTTGTCATCAAGAGATGACTTTAGAATACTTCTTGGAGGAACGGGAAGGAGAGTGTGTCTTCTGTGGGGCTTTTGAGGTTTATACTTAAACTGCCCCTTTTCGTAGTCGGAATTCTCCTTGTCTAGAGTAGGAGTGACGTCTGAAGACATGGCTTCGTGTCGTTTATCAATTACCTGGAAGAAAGAAAAGCTGTTTTGCATTAGAAGCAGCTATTGATGCTATCTGTAAACAAACAAAAGCAAACACCCTTCGCGTTTTCAGACAATTTTTTGATAAGTCAACTCCACGTGATAATATCATGTGACTACGCGATGAAAGATAAATATGGATTAGACTACAGGTTCTATACATGTTCAAACTCAAACTGCCACGTACCCGTGATTGGATCGTAGCTGATGAACTTCGTGTTTGGCACAGCATGCAGCTTGGCTATATGCTGCTTGACGACTGGGTGGCGGGGATCAGTTATAGGTTTTCTGGTGTCCTTGGAGACTGGGAAACAACCTTCCAGTGACACTCTGGCTGGCAAGTTGAACCCTTCTCCCACCTTTGGTCTTGACTTCAAATCTGGATACAGCAAAAAGGACTGTTTATCAAAACGAATGTAGTCCTCGATGCGATCTAAACTTATGGAAGTCATATCCACAGGTTTCAAAAACTCGACAGAGCCGTACCCTTTGCGACCTACGAGAAACTTGACAGAAGTGAGCTGTACAGGTGTCATTTTTTTCAGCTCTTCCAGTGCAGGACTCACCCAGTATCCTTCAGGTAGACACGGTTTCTGGTCTAAACGAGAATATGAAGGGGTGCCCGCGGACGATACCATCTTCTCCTTGGACTCCCTTGGCTCGTTTGGCTCTTTTGGTTCTTTCGTCTCTTTTGGCTCCATTGAAGCTATGGAGACATTATTCGCAGATAATCTAAGCGGGACTCTTTTCTCTGTAACTGCATTGGGTGGAGACGATGCAGATCCAGCCTTGAACGACACTTGTTTCGAAGGTGTATGTACATCAGTATCGATTCCATCAAACTGCCCATCATGCTTGTTCTTATTGATCACTAATGTCACCACATCCTTGGAAGGTGTGAAAATATAGCTAGCCAGAATCATTTGATCAACTGAGGAGTCAAACACCTGGTTCGACTTTTTGTCCTCCAAGAGTGCCTGACCACCAGATGATGGAGTGGATGACATAGACGAACTGGAAGTTGGTGTAGACACACAAGACTGCCTTAAATTGAGATCTTGCGGCGGAAACAAGGGTTTTGGAGAAAGCCTATAGGCAGATACTAGAGATAGGTTTTTCTTCTCAATAGTACCTAGTGGTCTTGCGATTGGCTTGATGGGTTCCACACTTAAAGGGCTCGTAAATAAACTGGCACCAGAAAATAGGGGATTTATACCATATGGATTCTGATTGAGTAGCTGCGTTTGCTGCTGCTGCTGTTGCTGCGAGAGTTGCTGCGATTGTGCCGGTTGCTGTCCAAAACCAAACGCTCCAGAGGATTGAGGGGTACCGTTGCTTCCAAACAAACCACCAGAAGCTGTCTTGGAGAACATCCCTGGCTGTTGATTGGTGGTGGTACCAGCGCTGGAATTATTACCAAACAAAGAAGTTCCCGTTCCGGTCCCAATTGTTTTGTTGAAAAGACCAGTAGCCGTATTATCCGATGTGTTAGTCCCTCCAAAAAGGGCTCCCGTGGTTCCTGTGGGTTTAGCTCCAAAACCACTAGCCAAGGAGGTACTATTTGTACCTCCAAATAAGCCACCTTGACTCTGCTCAGCCGGTTTTGCACCAAATAATCCACCAGATGTACTGCCAGTAGCGCTGAAACCCGAGGGATTGGGTTTGCTCGCAAAGCCAGCGCCCATTGTGCTCTGACTATTTCCAAGGCTAAACCCAGTAGGCCCAGACGTCGTACTACCCCCAAATGTATTGGCTGTTGCAGGCTTATTAGCACCAAATAGTCCACCATTTTGTGTATTGTTACTGGTGTTTCCGAATGCAACAGCTGGTTGAGTGTTAGAGACTCCCCCGAATGGGCTGCTCGTTTGATTGTTAGCAGATGCTCCAAACAGCCCACCTGGCTTCGAAGTTCCAAAACCATTAGAACTCTGTCCTTGATTGCTGTTTCCAAAAATACTAGTTGTATTGTTGTTCGAGCTTGAAACTCCAAAGGGGGTGGATGAGTTAGAGCTACCAAATGAAGGAGGATTATTGCCACCTGATCCGAAAGCGGAGTTTCCTGCGAAAGGTTTACTCGCAGTTGTGTTTGTACTTCCGAACAATGAGCTTCCGGGGTTAGTTCCTCCGAAAGAATTAGCTGGCTGAGACGTACCAAATGTACCAGTTCTTTGTTGGTTTGTTCCGAATCCAGTTGAATTATTCTGCTGACCAAAAGGTGAAGAGCTTGCGGCTACGTTTGGATTACCAAAAACACCAGTCCCTCCAGCAGATCCAACATTTTGACCAAATGGGGAGTTGGTTCCACCAAACCCACTTTTCTGTTGACCATAGGGCGAACTGCTGTTAGCTTGTCCAAAAGGTGAGCCAGAAGCGGTGCCAAAAGGTGAACTGGCGTTGCCAGTAGCCTGGCCAAACGCGGAGCCCATATTGTTTGAAGTACCAAAGAGTCCCCCAGCCTGATTATTGTTACTGCCAAACACACCAGTGGTAGCGTTATTGTTCTGTGACCCGAAACTAGTGGTACCAGCGGAGCTGTTTTGACCGAAGATGCCACCTCCCGCAGCATTGTTCGCAGTACTGAATGCACTAGAAGATGATTGAAACCCAGAATTTTGACCAGGTGCTGTCCCAGGAATGCTATTCGGGTATTTCCTTCCTTCTAGATAATCCTGTACCCTCAACTCCTCAAAAGACCAGCGAGAATATTCTGGCATAGCACTAATACTCTCAAAGTACTGGAGTCCAAGAGTGGCATCCTTCTCAGTGTAAGGTGTAAATGGCTTAATTGAAGTTCCTCTGTTCTGTAAGGACGACGATCCTCCCAAGGCAGTCCCAAGCCCGGAAGAGTTCGTCTGAACAAAGGGTGAAGATGATGTTGCACCAAACCTACCCGAGTTACCGCCAAAAATGCTATTGGTAGCATTTGCAGGCGCACCTCCAAATGCAGTGCTGTTGTTAGAGCCAAAAGTAGAGGAAGGATTTGAATTGAAAGTATTCGATGCTCCAAAAACTCCGCCTGGTCCTACTGAGGCATTTGCAGTTCCCGTTGTCGGCTTATTGGACCCAAAAATACTGGAACTGTTATTGGAAGAGCCAAACAGTCCACCTGCACCTGGATTCGTTGTAGCTCCTCCGAAAGGTGACGTGTTAGTGGCAGTGTTTGCTGCTCCAAAAGGAGAAGATCCAGTGTTTGTGTTTGAGGTATTTCCGAAACCTCCAAACCCATTGGTGGTCGTGCTTGAACGCCCAAACATTATTGCCTTAGTCTGTAGAGATAACTGGGAGCTGAAAAGTAGCTCTAACAGCACAGTTCCAAGCTTTTTACAGTGCTGAGACCTTCTAAGCTGCAATCTCTCCACTCCTCTTCCTCACCTTCTTGTTACAGAAGTTTTCTGTGCTCTTTTTTGCACCTTGATCAGAATATACTCGATGTCTGACTGCCAATTTGTGTACACGGTCAAGTGATATTTTCTTGCTGTATAACGCGTAAGGGAGGAAAGTTTAAGGTGATTGATTGTCGGACGTCAAGTCTACTGACAAGCTGGCATCTATAGCACAAGTATGGGTATCAAAGGTCTGAATGGACTTTTGTCGGAAAATGCTCCGAAAGCGATTAGATCCGGTGAGATGAAATCATTCTTTGGGCGCAAAGTAGCCATTGATGCCTCAATGTGTCTGTACCAGTTTCTGATCGCAGTTAGACAACAAGATGGTAATATGCTAACCAATGATGCTGGAGAAACGACATCACATCTAATGGGTTTCTTTTATCGAACAATTAGGATGGTTAATCAGGGACTCAAACCTTGTTACGTCTTTGACGGTAAGCCTCCGGTGTTGAAAGGAGGAGAACTTGAAAAGAGACTCAAGAAGAGAGAGGAAGCCGAGAAGATGGCTGAAGAACTGAAGGAGACAGGAACGGTTGAGGAGCTACAAAAGTTTGAGCGTCGGACTGTGAAGGTGACGCGTCAGCAGAATGAAGACGCCATGAAACTACTAGCCTTAATGGGAATCCCGTTTGTCAAAGCTCCCTGTGAAGCAGAGGCTCAGTGTGCAGAGCTTGCCCGAAAAGGTAAGGTTTATGCGGCTGCTTCTGAGGATATGGATACGTTATGTTATGAGCCTCCTTTCCTATTGAGGAACCTAACTGCTTCTGAGGCTCGTAAGCTAAACGTTGATGAGTTCAATACCAAGCAGGTCTTGGAAGAGCTAGATATGGACCTTGAAACCTTTGTGGATATGTGTATTTTGCTGGGTTGTGATTACTGTGAGACTATAAAGGGGATCGGGCCCGTAACAGCCTTGAAACTCATGAAAGAACATGGATCCATAGAAAATATCATCAAGTTTATTGAAGGTGATGAGAAAAGCAAGTACAAGATCCCAGAAAACTGGCCTTATAAAGAAGCAAGAGAGCTCTTCCTTCATCCTGATGTTCAAGACGGTGATGAGATTGAGCTTAAATGGACTCAACCGGATGTAGAAGGACTCGTCCAGTACATGGTTAAGGAAAACGGCTTCAGCGAACAGCGTATAAGAGAGGGAGCAGAGAAGTTGAAGAAGGGCCTCAAGGGAGGCACACAAGGAAGACTGGATGGGTTTTTCAAATTTTCGGGAACTCTGTCTTCATCGAATAAAAAAAGGGCTGCTGACTCAAGTGCGAAGAAAGGTTCTAAGAAGTTGAAGAAGAAATAAGTGCCCCGCCGTTTGCTCGCTTTGAGATTCATTGCCATCGCGTAGTTCTGAAAGTCAAAGAGATTTTCAAACTGTGACACTGGCACTTAATTTGGGCGTCTCGATTTTGGGAGCAACGGTATTGAAGAGCCCACTTATCATTGACCCGGTCTCAGACATAGCAGCAGATAAAGCTGCTCCTGAGCTCTCTTTGATTGACATTGTTTTGCCAACAAACTTCTTCATGCTGGAATCCATTCCTGAAAGGTATCTTGCTATTTGCACGACTGGCCAAGGAGCAGCTCTCAGTATCGGAATGAAATTTCCATAAAAGGGGAGCTTGATTTCTCCCCGCTTACCCAGCTCAACAGCGTTGAAAACAGCCTTAGATACATCTTTGGGATCCAGTTCTGGCGCTAGTAATGTTGAAGGTGTTCTGACCCCTTCAAACATTCTGGTTTTTAGTTGACCGGGACACACTAAAAGTGTTTTGACTCCCGTTATGTTAAAAGAGGGGTTTCCAAGTTCGTAAGTGAGGGACTCGTGTAGCGCTATCAAGCCTGATTTTGTAGCACCATAGATACTTAGTCTTGCGGGAGACATATATCCCAGAGTGGATGCAATCGTCACAATGTACCCGCGCTTCACCTTAAGCATACGAGGAAGGAACGCTTTGATCGTGTAGAAACTTGAAAGTAGGTTCACCTCAAGAGTTTTTTCTATCTCTTCAAAACTCAGATCTAGCACTGTTTTACCAGTCGTAATGCCAGCATTGTTGATCAGAATTGTTACCGTTCCAACTTCTTCCGTTACCTGCGCGCTAGCTGCCAGGACTTCTTCCCTATTGCTGACATCACACTTGTAGTAGTGAACTCCTTCTAGCGTCTCTGATTCCTCAGGAGTGTTGAGATCGAACACTATAACAGTGGCATGTGCCTTTTGAAATGCAATCACAAGCTCTCTGCCTAGTCCCGAGCTACCGCCAGTTACCAAAACTATGTCTCTATACCGATCAAAAGTTGCTCCTATCAAGAGTTCGGATAGTACTCTAAACCGCCAATTTAAGTGATAAAGAGCAGAAGAGATCGGACCTGTCATAATACAGCTCTATCTTATTTTATTCCTGTGTTAAGAAATGCTTTTCGGTTGTTGAATTTGTTTGGTCTATGAGACCACTGAAGATGTCGTTTTGTAGAGCTTCAAACAAAATAATAAGAAATCATTTAGCTCCCTACTTTATTTCTACTTGAATAAATCAAGGCGGTGCATTTCAATGTTTTCATATATCTTGCTCGATAATATGGCTTGATATTAAATGTATAAATTGATAGCAACGTTGACAGTTAAAAAAGGAAACCACCAAATTTCAGAGCTGAAGGACTTTCAAGAGTGACCAAGTGACAATACGTGAAATACTGAAGTCTCTAGAAAGATTTTTTGGGAGTAAACCACAACGAGATGCCACCCAATGAAAAATTGCCACCTCAAGTTCTTCGAATCAAACGGAGAAGAAATGAAGATCCATTACAAGCACTGATAATAGACAATCGAAAATCCAAAAGGAGCAAAAAAGTGCCTGAATATATCTTCAAGCTTGCAAGAACTGATGAGCTAGACGGAATTGGCCGAGATCCCAATGTACTGGAATGCGAGCCCAGAATCGACCAGGATGGCTCTAAAAAGGTATTCAATGTTCGGAAAGACGTGCGAAAAGATGAGTCTGTGAACCCGGAGTTGTTACAGATGCTAGACAAGTATTTGGAAGAGAGCAAAGGCACAGAAGAGATGGTGAGGCGGCCGAAACGACGAATGTCTGCTGCACAACCCGAGCACATGCGACCATCGGTAGCAATTGGGGAAGACGACAATGACTATGTTTACGACGTCTACTACAGAGATAGAGCGGTGAGTGACCAGTGGGAGAAGAGCAAGGTAGGCTATATCAAGTTTGAGGATGAGGATCTAGAGAGGTTGCGTGAAGGTGAGGATGAGACAACTGCCATGCTTACCGACGATGAGGATTCCAATGATGAGAATTTCTACCGAAACGATTATCCAGAAGATGAAGACGGTGGATACGATGAGGACTCCGATGGTTTCAACAATGAGCCAAGCGATGATCAAGACGATGAGTTTGACATCATACACGATAGAAGACGATTCAGTAGTAACGATATTCGGTCAACGGAAGGACTGCCGGATGCTGAGTACTCCAATCTGTACAGTGTGATAGGACACCGGTCCGACTACCTCCGAGAAGCTGAAGATGAAGAGATGTTAGAAGCTGAAGGAATCTATGACAGTCAGCAATCTTTGCCGAATAACTAGGACCATATCGCTATTAGTGACTTTTTGATACATCCCTAGTCCACCATACCTGGCATATCAATGTCTTACGGATAAACTTGCTCAGCGATTATGTCAGCGGTATTGCGTAACAGATGATGTAACAATTTACTTTGCTCAATACCCTTATAGCAAAGCTAGTTAGCGTGGTGGAGCCACAAGTCAGTGCATTTTCCAATTGCTTGTAGCCTAGATTATTTGTTAACAGCTTTGAGTTTGCAAAATGGTCTGATAATGACAAACTTACTTCAACAGGTTACTGCCTCTACTTAAATCATGGATAAATCTGGTTAGTTTGATGGGTGGCGCTCACTTGATGTTTTTAGGAGAAAGTGATTGGTTAGTCAACGAGCAGCAGCTCATAGGATCCCCTTTCATATTCAAGAAAAGGGAGCAGCCATCCATTCCAATGTATTCGTTGCTTCCATTGGGAAAACAAGCCCCTAGATACTGTGTTCCTTGGTAGTGTTAGAACCAAGATTAGGTAATCACTCTATAAGGCTCTGACATGGCAAGTTTTGGTATCCGGTAGATAAATAGAGATATTTGAGTAATGTTTTATCGAATGTAGGGCGAAGGGTAAAGAACAGAGGCTATTGATATAAACTAGCTAAGATCGAAGTTTATCCTTTGAGGCTATCCATTCCAAACTCATATCCTGAGGTGTATCAGCATGTCTTTGAGAGGAGCTAAGAAATTGATTTATAGAACGCCACATCAACTGCTGGGAAAGAAGTCCCGAGAAGATGATATAGTTAGAACGTGGGAATCAGACCTCCAATCAGCCATAGCTGGGTTAGAGTTTTTGGAGCAGCAGGAAAAGAAGTGGGCAAAGTGCTGGGACACGATTCTGGACAATATTTTGAATGCTATAGAGACGTTCAAAAGCTTGCACTGCCGTCTAGATGGCTATACTGATGATGATAGTCCGGAGAATGCGGACGATAGTAAGTACGATGAGAACGAGGATTTATCAAACGTGACTGCTTATGAGATAAAGCAGGCTTCGAGTGTGTTTCATATTATCTACGGAGAGCTGACCCGGAGAGTTGATTCTGAAAAGGACTCATATTCCAAGAAGTGTGAGGAAATGAAGGGTCATCTGAGGTCTGCAATCAAGCTGATAACGAAACGGAACCACAAGAAGATTGACTTTGACATGCACTACAATAGTGTGGATAAGATTCTTAGTGGAAATAGTCTTTCTGAAAAGGATCAGCAGAAGTTGCGTCACAGCAAGACCCAGCTTGATGATTCCAAAAGCATTTTTCTAGATATAGATCGCAAGATGCGTCTAATAGTACCACAAGTACTTGCCACTTTGTCTGAGTTCATTAGTAAACTGACCATGAAGCTTTATTATCAGAATCTAGACAGCCTTAATCTTTTGACAAGGAAATTAGGCAGATATACTGTGCTTCAGGGATTAGTGACATCTCCTGCAGAGCTCAATTACGAGTTCATCAAGTCCAGTTGGTACAGCGGTGTGACACAGGGTAAAAGCAAACTTGATTCTCTGGACTTGCTGAAGGACTACAAGTCATACCAGCGTAAGACTATGAAAGAGAAGACTGCGGATAATGTCAATAACGTCGCGGGACATATAGTGGGGTCAGCTATTGGCATTACCAGTACCATATACACTAAGACCACCAATCCTCATCAAAAGTTAAACATCAGAACTTTTTCCATCGATAACCCCGTGAAGCCGAAATCAAAGGACGGTATGTTTGTTACAGCTGCGGATCCTTTGAAGTTCATCCAGGATGAAATTGAGTCGGAGTTAGGACACGATGATGAAGGAGAATCTGTAACTTCTGAGAGCATTGCTATTGGATCTACTGACATTCCGATTGACAGGAAGACCGGCAACACAGATGACAGAACTCCATGGATGAAGCCACTCGCTTTGAACAAGTCAAGGGATGTATCATCAGAAATCGCGATCCAAAGCACCTCCAGTGAGCTTACTAATTCCCATGACCCGGAGATAGCTGAGGCGGGGAGTGCATCGAGTTCAAATATGGAAAGAGTCGACGAAAATACAGCCAGCACTATGCTATCATCGGTTGGCACGCTGTTTTCCCCGAGATCCGGTGAAACCGGGAGTAGTCTCACTGCTCGATACTCCGCACTTCCTTTAGAGTCCGTAAAAGCTCGTATCCAGGAGACGATTACCAGACCGGCTATAAATGTCGTTCCTGTGACATCACATAAGCACAGCATGGACTCAGCTCTACAACAATTAGTTGCTGCAAAGTCGAGTATCAGTGCGCAGCTTTTACTACAGCTGAACGAGTAAATTGAATTCGAGAGCTGTACTAACTAAGACGTATGACTTTCTAAAAAAGTACCTTCTCTTTGGGGAAGAGCCCTGCAGTCGAAGGTGGAACAATAGAAGAAGTAGTGACATCGTATGGAGGAACAAACATATAGCCTGTTTGAGGTAGCTTCATCATTTTGTGGAGAATTGCTGTTCTGGAGGCCTAACTCCCAATCCATAATAAAAACTTTCGAGAAAGGCGCAGTTGAACGAGCCTCCGTTTCCTATTGGTATATGATTGTCTAGCCAGTTTCTTGCGGTACACTTAAATCCACAATAGCAAATGCCCATGTATGGAAGTTTCTCTCTCAGGTTGTGGATTTTCTTCGCTTCCAGATTCTCGAATTTGAAGTGGCAGTTCAGTAGGTGTTTTTTGAAGTCGTAAGGTCGGTTGAACTGCCTGGTTTTGTGAAGACAAGTTTCTTTTGGAAACATGCACTTGAATCGCGATATATGCTCATGTGTTCTTAAGTGCCTGGACATGTCTCTGGATATATGTATGTGACAAACAGAGCACATGTTGGCTTTTGAAGTCGGAGGTTGATGGTCTCTTTTTACCGAAGCTGTTTTTGAGGGGGGGGATCTCTTCTTTTTCCGCTTCAGAGTACCTGACATTCCATACTGGAGTTCATGAGAAGTAGAAGCTGTTGGCGAGTGGCAGGGTTGTACCTGTTTGTCTCTAAATGAGACGTTTGGATATGACGAACCGTTGAGAGTTAAAAAAGTCTTCGGTTGGTGTTCCTGCGGAGTACGATACTCACAGTCGCTGAGAGGTTCGTTTGATGGAGGGTAACATGCCTGTGCTGGTATACGGTCGCAGCCGACGGAATTATCCCTGTAGTAAATGTTTTCGTCACATGATGTTGTCTCTGAGTGGTTGGGGACGATACATGGGGCGAATTGTGTATCTATGGTGTTGGGCTCTGGCACGAAGTAGGTAAAGAATGGAATTGAGTAGTTCATGTCTATCTGTCTATAAAATAAACAACTGAGGGGTCTTCTGACTGAGGTCTGGAAACGCCTTATATACGACTTTTTATAGTTTTTCGTATGCACAAACGGGCTTCTGCTTCTGCACGGTAGCAGAAAAGCTAAACTCAGAACTAGTGATGTGGGGTCTGCAAAAGGGATTTTCGAGTTTTGACGGGCATTACACAATCGCTCGCTCTTGCTCAATTACTGTTGAATTGCAGCCTCTGTTAGCTATTTTACTAAGTTCATTGTGACATCTGCTGTATATCGAGAGCCGAAAAGCCTCAACTCCCTCATGGAATGTTCTTTTTGGAAACTACCTATCCCTACTGCAAAAATGTTGCATGTCAAGCTGCTATATTGTGTGCGTCTTGTGGAACCGAATAAGCGCAACTTTAGTAGAATAGTTCCCAAAAGATTTTTACCCTTCATTGACTGCAGAGCACTTAGGGGTATCGCGAATTGCTAACAAGAGTTACTCTTGCTGGAAACAAGATCTAAAGAGGTACTCGTTGAAAGGTATATCACAAGTTTGTCATTTGATAATTTTATTTGGCATGCGCAGAAGTATTTTTTGGCTGCACTTGCTGCAGCACCTACTGCGGAAAACGGAAAAGTTTTAGACAACACGCTTTTAACCGAGCGTGCCCTTCTGCACCTTCTACAAAGTCCGCGCCTTATACGAAAATGACTTGAGGATCTTTGGTCTGACCCAACGTTTTGCATCTCAAATTGGGCATTGCTGCAGGACCATACCTTCAAGCCCCGAAGAAAAGCTTCTCCATCGTTTATGTTTAAACGGTCTTCACATGCATCAGTCTTTCGCGTTAATTAACCGCCGGTTTTGCAGCATTCGCGATACTCCAAAAATGCAGTCGAAAGATTTTGTGAGCCTTTGTTTTCAATCTAAAAGCTATACTGAGGATATATTGTCCCAACTCTCGCCATAGCTCCACTAGTTAGCTGCTGCTTGGGTTGGTTCCAAGGGGGATTGGACAATAACTCGAAGAAATCTCGCATGCCTGCAAAGGGATCAGCTGGAACCGAACGGAAGGTTGCATCCTATTATGCGGTGTACAGCTGGTGTTATTATGCATTTGGTAACCATGCACGCCGCACCCGTTTCTTGGTGGCTAGCGGGGATTATTACAGATGGCCACGCAAAGTAACCTTCAGCCACACAGGAAGACGGGGGGTGTTATCGAGTGCCACTACTGATCAAAAACGAAGATTCCCAAAAAAAGGCAGCATCTGATACGCATAACGAAACATGGGCTGCTTAACTAACTCTACTCCACCCGAGCAGGCAATTCTTCTGGAAGCATCATCCCACTTGCAGGAATATGAGGTCCCATATTCTCAAGACGGAGGTATGCAAGTTTCTTCCTTATTCGTGCATGAAACACGCGCGGAATCTGAAATAACCTTCCAGTTACAGTTGTGCGGCTTATTGTTTTGAGCTTTACAACTACCTCTTTTTGACTTCACCTCCACCTCAGGGCAGTGACGCCTCAACGTGAGCTATTGGTACCTTCACAGATTGATTTGTGCTGCATGCTGGTTGCTTAGTTTTTCCGAGTTCGGTAAGGATGGTAATGTTCTCAGTACAAACTGATGTTTTCAAGTAATGCTCATGGAAATGGACGAGCCTGAGCCTGCTTTACGGTGAGAGTTACTCTTCCAATAAAAATTGTTTGTTTTAATGTCCAGAGCTAAATTGACCCTCAATCTCAACGAGCAGTGTCGCATGCTCGCAGACCACTTTCCGAGTTTCAGAACATAATGATTGAATAATCTGTACGGGGGAGCCTGAGAACTCTCTGGAGCTGGAGTTGGTGAACCCTATAACATAGGGGAATAAGTCGGGAACGATATACACAGACTACGAGATCGTGTGTCGAACGAACATCCCTGCATTTCGCAGGCACTTCTCCAAACTACGAAGACGGTACAGCGACTTTGACTCCTTCCGCAAAGCTCTGGAGCAGGAATCAACAAGAGTCGTGATTCCTAAACTCCCTGATAAGTCATTGCTCAACTACTCCAATCGGTTCAATGACGACAAGAGAATCATGAGAATTGTTAGGGCTATCAAAGATAGCCGCGTAATTGCTCCTGACAAGAAATAACAGCAGGATCAGGAGCAAGAGTTGGACTTTGACCTGTAGAAGGGAGCTGACGACGATCTCTCTGCACATCATGTGATGAACCTGAGAGCTCCCAAACTGTCGCCTCCTACTCATGAAGAGAGTTGTAATCCTCCGGAGGAGTATCTTATGACGGCTGAGGCGTAGAGGTAGTGGGAAGATAACCCTGAAAGTCGTAAGCGCAATTTGATTGCGCAGAAGTATGGAGCGCTGCGAAAGGTGCCTGGGGGTATACTGACAGCATCAGGGAACGTTTTAAGAGATGTCTTATTATACTTGGCCCCTCGTGAGCGAAGAACAAGCTTAACATTGACCCTGAGTCTTTGATCCCAGATTTGCCCTCTCCTAAGGACCTCCGGCCGTTTCGTATTAGATCTTCAGTTGTCTTTGAAAGGCATAAGGGCCGTGTCAGGTTTGTTTTGGTGGATCCTTCTAGAAACCGGCTGGCGCCAGGATCTGATGATGCAACAGTCAGAATATGAGAAGTCTTGACTGGTCGTGAAATATTCAGAATTTCAATTTCCCAGGATGACGATCATATCGATGCATTGGCCTGGAACCCTATGCCTGGCGTCGGTGTCCTGGCTGTTGCTTGTGGAGCATCAGTACACCTTGTGGTTCCTCCTACTTTTGGATACGAGGTAGAAGACAATGGAAAACTACAGATCAAAAACGGTTGGGGTTATGCAAAAACAGAAAGCAATAAGACTGACGGTAATGTTGGTGATGATGAAGAAGAAGATACCTCTGCTACCAAGGAGAATGTGGCCAAGTGGATGAGACCCACAGCTCACCAGCGCAAGTACGGTATAGAGGCCGTGATGCTCGCGGGTCCATATGTTAGACTCCCATAGCTCTTCAACAATCAGGGTTCTGTATTTGAAAAACATTCTGAGAACAGAGAAGAGTTGTTAAAATAGAACGTGAATTGTCATAATGGAGAAGAATCATAAATACATCAAAAATAAGGACAAAAAAAAAAGCAAATTAACTTCCCAGCTGAAGCCCTATTCAACGTGTTCAACTTGTTGCTTCTGCTCCTCCCATTCCTTATTTGAAACAGCCATTCTATGTCTCTTATACAGGGGCTCAATAAGAGCGACATCTTTTCTCAAAACAGATCTTTGGATCCAGTTAGCTAGATGCCTAGTTTGGTAAGCTGCGTGTTCCGTCCAAGGGACATCAAAAACATCATCCAGTTCTTCTAGGGTCAAATTCTTGGTCTCCGGAAGCAACCAAAGAACAAGGAAGAATCCAATCAGATTCCAGGCAGCATACCATCCAAAGGCACCCTGGGGCTTGAATCTCTTTAGCAATGAAGGCCATGTGAGTGAAAGAAGGAAGTTAAAGAACCAGCATGTAGCGGTGGCAAACGACATTGTCACATCTCTAACATATAAAGCAGCGCATTCGGCGGAGTATGTGAACGGAACAGGTCCCTCCGATGATGAGTATACTATTGTGAAGAGGTAGATACCAAGAGCAATCACCCCGATTCTCGCGTCTCTGTTGTCTTCTGGAATCCAGAAGGCAAACCCGGCCAGTAGCAAGAATGCAGACATAAGAGGAAAAGCAAACAGAAGCAAAGTTCTTCTTCCAAATTTATCGATAGCGAAAAATGCAGGAAGCGCAAATACCCAGTTCAACATACCAAATCCCCACGATGCAATGAGCGAATCTCTTTCTGAGAAACCAGAATTAAGGAAAATAGATGACGAGTAGTACGCAATAACGTTGACACCGCAAAACTGTTGCATAAACATCACCACCCAGGCACCCATAGCTCCGTTTCTATTTCTTCTGACGGAAAACATCTCTTTGATCTTGCGGAAAAACGGCATCTCATATGAGCTTTCCTCTAGCAACAAAACGTGAGTGTAAAAAGTATCTCGAGCAGCCTGCAATTTTGAGGTTCTAATCCTTACGTAAGAGGCAAACGCGTCGGGATGTCTTTCCTTACCCATGAGCCATCTAGGAGACTCGGGACAGAAAGGTACCTGGAGCAGAACAAGAAAGGCAGGTAAAGAGGCTGATCCAAGCATTAATCTCCAGCCCAATCCGTCCCCAATTCCATGGTCCGGAACCTTGTAGAAGGCCAGTGAAAAAACATATCCAATCATAATACCAAAAGCGGTCCAGACTTGCCACATCATCACGAGCGAGCCTCTGATTTTAGCTGGAGCACACTCCGACGTATAGACAGGAATAGTGGTTGACTTGGGACCAATACCAAAGCCCAAACAGAATCTTGCAATAAATAAGTGCCACCATGTATTGACAAGTCCAGACCATATACAAGTTAACGCAGAAATTGCACACGTCAAAAAGATCGTTCCTCGTCTGGAGAGCTTGTCATTGAGGAAGTCCGTCATCCAACAGGATATAGTTGAGCAGCACAGGTATGGGGCACAATTCACAAGTCCCACAAGCCAGGTATCTCTATCTGAACCAGAGCCAATACCAAACCTAGTAGGATAGTACAACTGCGCACCGTTGATGACAGTTTCATCCATTCCCTGCACGGCAGCGCCCATTGAAGCCATTATGATGAGCCAGTACAGCTGCCATGGCAGTGTCCAAGGATGTTTCACCTCATTGTACAATACAGCCTTATCGTCTTCGGACAAAAACTCCATGGAATTGAATCCTGAAGGTCTTCTGGCCAGAGCAGCACCCTTGGCGAAGAGCTCGGCGTCCAATCCGTGCCTGATGGCATAGTTGCGCCCCATATTCATCACCTGTTCCTCGGAGTAATTACTCAAAATATTTTCACTAGCATCTGGTGTGTTGGCTTGCACTAGCTTTTCGTCAGCAAGAGACGAAGAAGATGTCTCATGTTCTCTTTCGTTGTCAAAAAACCCTTGGCTGCCTCCTCCTGTTGCTGGTTTCCCGGGTTCCATTTTGTTCTGTTTCGAGGTCACCAAAGATTATGTGTTAAGCATAAATTATCAACTGAAGGGGAAATTCGTCAAGTGGATAAATCACGCCCTTTTATACTTGTGGGCATTAGAGATGCAGGGGCAATGCTAAGATTGACTGGGAGGGAAAACAATAGAGTCGCCGTGACCCTCTTCTTCCTGGACTAAGGGCTATGACGTCACAAGCTGTTAGTTGCTGCAGATATTTTGTGGGGATTTTTTATTTGGTATTTGCACTACCAAAAGAGGGACATCGCTCAGTTAGAGAAGGTGTCTTGGCAAGAGGTTAAGACAGGTGCACTATTTAATTGTTATCGGGAGACGTCAGCGCAATAGTGTGCGATACAGATCTTGAATTCACCCGGATCTATATAAAAGTACACAGGTTTTTGGGCCCATAGATCTGGAACCATGCTCACTCCAAACCGACTTAAATTTCAACAGAAAGCATCACTCTAGATGCTGTGTCGATTGTTTTTGGTCGTCGAGCTCATGACTAGCCAAAGCCATTCTGTGCTTGATATATAAAGGAGGCAAAGGCTCTATGTTCTTTCTCATGATATTTCTCTGGAATCCGTTAATGATTGCGTGCGTCTGGTATGCAGCGTGCTTGTAGGTAGGAACATCAAATACATCATCCAACTCCTCCAGTGTCAGACCCTTGGTTTCAGGAAGCAACCATAGAACAAGGAAGAATCCAATCATATTCCAGGCAGCATACCATCCAAAAGCACCCTGGGGCTTAAACTTTTTCAGAAGAGCCGGCCATGTCAGAGACAAAATGAAGTTGAAGAACCAGCATGTAGCGGTGGCAAACGACATTGTCACATCTCTAACATATAAAGCAGCGCATTCGGCAGAGTACGTGAACGGAACAGGTCCCTCCGATGATGAGTACACTATTGTGAAGAGGTAGATACCAAGAGCAATCACCCCAACTCTCGCGTCCCGATTGTCTTCTGGAATCCAGAAGGCAAATCCGGCCAGTAGCAAGAATGCAGACATAAGAGGAAAAGCAAACAGAAGCAAAGTTCTTCTTCCAAATTTATCGATAGCGAAAAATGCAGGAAGCGCAAATACCCAGTTCAACATACCAAATCCCCACGATGCAATGAGCGAATCTCTTTCTGAGAAACCAGAATTAAGGAAAATAGATGACGAGTAGTACGCAATAACGTTGACACCGCAAAACTGTTGCATAAACATCACCACCCAGGCACCCATAGCTCCGTTTCTATTTCTTCTAACAGAGAACATCTCTCTGATCTTATGGAAGAAAGACATATTGACGTCTCCTTCTTCTAACAACAGAACACTGGTGTAAAAGCAATCTCTTGCAGCCTGTAAATCTGAGTTTCTAAGAAGAGCCAACGACTTGAAGGCTTCTGCATGTCTTCCCTTTCCCATGAGCCATCTTGGTGATTCAGGGCAAAAAGGAATCTGAGCAAGAATAACCAGAGCAGGAAGACAAGCGGAGCCAACCATCAGTCTCCATCCCAGTCCATCTCCAATACCACGATCTGGGACTTTGTAAAAGGCCAAAGAAAAGACATAACCCAGCATAATACCAAAAGCAGTCCAGATCTGCCAGTTCATAACCAAAGATCCTCTGATTCTTGCTGGAGCGCACTCTGAAGAATATACTGGAACCGTAGTAGAGTTCGGTCCAATACCGAAACCTAAAAAGAATCTGGCGATAAACAAGTGCCACCAAGTGTTCACGAAAGCAGACCAAATGCAGCAGAGAGCTCCTATAACACAGCACAAGAAAATTGTACCCCTTCTTGACAGTTTGTCGTTGAGAAAATCGGTACACCAACAAGAAATAGTAGAGCAGCACAAATATGGGGCACAGTTTACCAAACCTAATAGCCAGGAATCTCTGTCAGATCCTGATCCTATACCAAAGGCTTTAGGGAAAAAAAGATTGGCACCATTGATGACAGTCTCATCCATACCCTGCACACACGCAGCCATCGATGCAGTACCGACTAACCAGTACAACCTTTTTGGCAATTTCCATGGATGGTTGGCCTCATCACTCAAGTGTGATTTTTCTTCCTCCGTCACAAAATCCATCGAGTTAAATCCAGTAGGGTCTCTTGCAATAGCAGCAGCCCTAGCAAAGAGTTCCTCGTCGAGTTCATATTGTTTAGCATAAGCTCTGCCGAGACTCATCACTTCATCGTGGGTATAGTTACTCAGAACATTCTCTTCACCTTTTTCAGGATTGAAGTCGGAGATCTTCTCATTATCCACTGAAGAGGATGAGCCACCTTCGAAGAGGCCCCCATCTGAGCGAACCTTGTTAGCATCTGAATCTGACATTTTGCTTCTTTGCCCCGGATTCTAGCTCACGGCTTTTTCTGGGGAACGCATCAGGAGGAAGAGTGAGGTATTTATAATGCTGCATTAGCGAACGGCGGAAAGTGTGAGAGAATCTATAGCGTGGAGCACTATGTTTGCATTGTTCAAATCTGGAGAAATCCCATGATGGTGGACAACATCATTCATTTTGAGCCTCTAAAAGCAGTAATCCCACAACCCAACGGCAGACCAGTCTATTGTTCTCCAGGATCCGGGGTTGGCAATTACACTAGAAGCCGAATGTTGCGAGTAAGAAGGTGTTCGTAGCATCAGCTGTAAAATTTGTTCCCTGACCGCAATAATTGCGATTCATTGCGTACCAAGAATGCTGATAGCCGCCCTTATCACTCATTCACGTATGATACAACAGACTCAGTGTTCAAGGCGAATGTCAATCGCAGATTGGTGATACTACGATGGGGTTATTCAAGAATCTTCTAAAGTGGCCCAAGAAAAGTTTACAATAGCCACCTGTCTTTTCCGGATAGTATCCCACAGCTTTTGGTGAAATGCGCCTTTGGTTACGCAACTCCGGAGGGACTTCGTCAAAAAGAGGAGGGGTTGATCAAAATATGCATCAGCAGATACGAACTATTGTCCGTTTCTAAAAGCAAGACCGTTGCGTGTATAACTCAGAATGACAGGTTATTCCGGGAGAGTTCAAAGTGCTTCCTCTTACTATTCTCCCCTTCTCATGATATGCTTCTACGTTACTTGACGTCCACACCGGAGCAAGTAACATATCACTGTTTGGAGCTACATTTTGAATTTCGTTTCCGTAATGTCACTTGATCGAGGCGGGCACCAACATGCGAAGACTGGGCTCGTCTTACTAACGACGGGGTTCCGGTGAAAGTACCAAATGCAAATGCGGGATTGAGCATGATCAAATAATTTTTCCCTCTCTCTACACAAAAACAATAAGGAGTTGCACCCCGTATCCGGAAAAAATGTATTTTGTGGGTTGAACGACTTCATGGAGTTCCGTATGATCACACCTCTCCACTTCAAGGAAGAGGGCCAACAACAGCTCATAGTTTTCAACAGATGTTTATCCTATAAGGGACAGGATAAAGGGTAAAGAAGGACATCCATACACACTCTGATATCTCTAAATCTGACTATCAAACAAAGATCTTTGAAAGGCCTCTTGTTCTATTATAGTCCCGAACGTCCTATCCTACATTAATAGCAAATTGTTGTGCGTCCAGATTGGGAGAAGTATAGGAGACTGTCCGCCACACCCCACCATTTTCTCTTGAGGGTAGCAGGATGCGCGTTTTTCAAAGAAAAGCGTCCGGGGCTACTTTTTCAATCTCTCTTGTAATACGTTAACTTCCTTCGTAAGTTTCTCAATCTCGTGTCTCAAACGGTCATTCATTTTGTCGATTTCTACATTTTTGTCGTTATTCATCTTTATGACTTCAAAATTCGCTAAAAGCCCATTGAGTTTGAACTCGCTCTCTCTGCATTTAATTCTTAGCATCCCATTTTCACTCTCAAGTTTACGGACCATAGTTTCGTTGTTGAACTTCTCCTCACTCAACTGCTTGTAGTTATTCAACAGTTCGTCATACTTACCCTTCTTATCAGCTAACTGCTGTGTAAGGCTCTCGAATTTTGCCTTCTGTGCCGCATTTTTTTCATTGTTTTTCAAATGCTGTAGTATCTGATTTGAGTGAACCAGATTGTTGAACTCATTATTGAACTGTGTCACGTTGATTGGAATATATATCTCACTCAACTCGTTGGGATCTATTATGTACAGTGCCAAAATCTCATAAAGCGAGTGGAAACCATAGATTATGAGCTGATGAATGAAGTCGCCAAGAAGCTCCTGATACCCTAGCTTCTTGAAAAGATCTATCCAAAACACGTCAGATTCAAGTTTATCGCTTACCAGGCTAATCGCATTTGTTTCTTGCTTCTCGTACAATTCGATCAGTCTTCTCGAGTTGCGGCGTTCCATCTCTCTAACTATCAAAAACTTGAGCTCTTTTGATCCTTTAACAACCTGATCGAATAGCAAACTTAGAACCACTGTAATCTGTACACTTCGTAACTGTGAGTGTATCAAAACACTCAGGGCACTCAAACTAGACGTACCCAATACTCTCAAACCAGAGAGCAATTCTTTATAAATGGAGTCCTCTTCAGACAGCTCTAGATCTTTTAGGAGCTGCACAAGCTTATCATTCTTCTCATATTCGACCTCGTTGATATCTTTGATTCTCGCGGTTTGTAACAAAAGCTTGTACACATCAACCTTGTCTGGATTGTCAAATGATCCGGTCTCAATCTCACTCCGGATTACTATCAGCTTGTCATCTGCATTCAACTTCCGAAAAACATCTTCCTTAGAGGCAGCCCACCCAAGATCCAGATCTGAAATCGCATTGTTCACCTGCCGAGCTCTATTCATTAATAGATACTCCATTGCAGTCTGCCTCAATGTCCGTGGGGAAATCTCAGCGGGCGCTGAGCTGTTGGTTGTGTTCTCAAACTGCTCTGAGATAGGCGAATGCTCTTCAGAATGTTCAAAGGTAGAACGCTCTAGTCTACCCCTTCCATATGGTCTAGGAGGAAGCTCTGGTCCAGGAGAAGAACCATCTGTCTTTATAAAACCAGGGTGTCTTGGGGGTAGAGTAGGAACATTTGATTGAGGTTGCGTAGTGATATCAGGCACATCAGGCTTCTCTCCAGTGGGGTGTTCTGGAGCTACTGGAATTTGCGGGGCGAACCGCAGCTCGTCTTGCTCTGCAGTGAAAGTTTTATCACCGCCAGAAGTTACCGACTCAGACATTCTGAAAGCTTTACCTATTTTCAGCACCTCAATGAAGTTGTAATTGTGCCTTCAGGAGGCTTTCACCTATCCTCTTTGTAGTCTGGGCTCCCGATAAATTATAACTTGGTTAGATTGTTTAATGAATATGGTTTATGTTGAAGTTGATCGCAATGTTTGCCGATGAGAGAAGTGGTGCAGAGATGGTCCTATAATTGATGCTAGTTTAGAGAGCCGTTGTGTATTTTGGCAGCATGGTATGGCCCCTTAAAAAAAAAATTTCATCAAGAATAATTCTTATACAGAGATCGATTAATCAATAGCATAGCATTGAAAGGAAGGTGGTATCCTTTTGCATACAATGTCCAACATCGTGGGAATTGAGCGAGATAGGGTAACTAATACAACAGCAACGGATTTTCCTGGTTACTCAGCCAGTGGAGAAAATGCGTGGGATCTTGAGCAGTTCAAAAAGGACTTTCAGCTCAACATCTCTTATGTGACATCGAGAACTGCTAATTTCGACCTCATTGGTATTGATTCCTCGATCGCGAACGCTTTCAGAAGAATCATGATTGCTGAAGTGCCATCTGTGGCTGCGGAATATGTTTACATCTTCAACAACACCTCCGTCATCCAGGACGAGGTTCTTGCCCATAGAATAGGTCTAGTCCCACTCAAAGTAGACCCCGATATGCTGACCTGGATAGATCCTGATGCTGAAGAGAAGGACAAGTTTACAGACGAGAATACTGTTGTGCTTTCTTTGGATGTGAAGTGTACCAAAAACCCGAGCGCAGTGGCTGGAGATAATAGATCTGAAAATCTCTACAAAAACAGCAGCGTCTACGCTAGAGACCTGAAGTTTGAGCCAAAGGGAAGACAGGAAACGGTTTTCTCGAAATGTCCCGTTACTCCGTGTGATCCAGATATCTTGCTTGCGAAGCTCCGGCCCAACCAAGAGATTTCTCTGAAAGTACACTGCATTCTGGGTATCGGATCAGATCATGCCAAGTTTTCTCCTGTTTCTACTGCCTCCTATAGATTACTTCCAACAATTGACATTTTGAAGCCCATTGTTGGACAAGAAGCTATCAAGTTCCAGAAGTGTTTCCCATCAGGTGTGATAGGAATAGATTCGAAAGGTGCTGCGTATGTTAAAGATGCTAGAAAGGATACCGTTTCGAGAGAAGTGCTTCGACACGAGGAGTTCACTTCCAAGGTGAAGCTGGGAAGAAAAAGAGATCATTTTATATTCAATGTTGAAAGTACAGGAGCAATGTCTCCGGAAGAAATCTTCTTCAAGTCCGTTAGAGTGTTGAAAAATAAAGCAGAGTATCTTCGGGGATGTCCTATCGGAAACATGAACTAACCTAACTTTTCTTGCTTAGACAATGCTGTTGATATTGGCAAACCTCCTCATTTGGTCGAATCCTCCAGGTGATATCAAGCTGGAGTACTCAGGGCCTATAGATGTCTCGCTGGTGCCTTGACGCCTCATCTCCTCGCGGTAACTTGATGTCAACTGCACTCGGTTGAAAGATCGTGCTCGGTGATATATCTTGGCGATGTCAATCTTGCGCAGAATGACATCACCCTGATATCCGTCGTACTGCTTGACGACCTCCTCCGAGTTCTCGGGACTTACATCATCCGGGGGGTCGATACTCTCTTGCGTATCGTCCTGCTCCTTCAACAGATCTTGCTTCATGATGAAATTGAGGGCATATAATACAAACTGCATCGCTGCCAAAAATAAATCCAATGAAAGTAGATAAATCAGTTTTTCATACCAGCCAATAAACCGTTTCTCACCTATAACATGTAGCGTGAAATACCCGTAGGAGTAGCCTTCACCCAGATCGGACCCGCTGGATATGAAAATGTGCACCAGGATAGGAACCAGGCTGAAAACGAGGGACAAAGCAAACACCTTCTGCGCCAGGAGTTTGCCATATGATGGGGTAAGCTGGCTTTGTGACTCTGTAGACCACGGGGGATGTCCCAACATAAACTGATGGAAGCAGCGAAAAAGAAGAAGCAGGATCGAAGAATCGATCAAGAACATCAGCAGCATGAACAGATAGCATACAACATCTAGCCTGCTTATCAGAGTCTTTTCGAACTCATTCTTTCGCTGCTTCAACACTCTCTCGTCATTTTGCTGCAACTCCTCTATCACTTCCTCGCTGAACCTCATGCTATGTGTTCTTTTAGTATTTTCAACTTTCCTCAGCTCACCCAGTTCGTATTTGTCACCTCCCACTCCTACCAGTCGTTCTTGTTCTTCTGTATAATGGATAGTGCCCAAGAGTTCTTCGCCTTGAGGCTGAATTGCCATGCTTCTACTATGAGGCTTGAAAAGACACGATAAGAGATGGACAGAGTTCTGTGATAGTCCCTTCTAATGCAATATGTCTAGTCCTGTATGGCAATAGCTGCACGCGTAGCTTTGCAAAGGAGTGTATCCCTCCAAAGAGCCTTGTTCGATCGATCTTTGTGGTTCATCTCGATATTGCTTACATATATATCTATCTGTATTACATTCTTTTGGTTCAAATCACCTTCGTTTCCATTGAGCCGGTGTACGGATGTTGAAAGTACATAATTAACTTTCAGTATTCTGTATTGCTCAAGAGAACATTCGGCCAGACATTCCTCAGCCTTATGCTGGAGTCTTTGCTCTACAGCCCCTTGTAATGAACCTATACTCACGACATGTGTATAACAAAAGAAGGAAAGTGTTCAAGTCGATCCTGAAAGCTGAAGGTGGAAACCTCCCGGTTAATCTTGTTTGATTACAGGGATTGACTTGGTAAAGACCTCCATTATGGGCATATCGGGTATATCCCAGCCCAGCCTACTGAATGGCATCAAAAGACTATATACTCTGCTTTCCAACTCTTGAAATCAACATCGAAAAGACGGGCTTAGAAGAAATCACTGCTGACATTGCTGGACAATCCCAGTTGTAGATATGTTAGCTGAACTAGGAGGGACCTATATTAGTGATCCTCCGGGAATGAACAGTGAAGCGCTCAAAAGGATGTCTGATGATGATGAGATTGGAGCCAACTTTAGGAAGCCATTCTGGCAATGAATCAAAAGTAGATAACCGTAGCATACATTTCTGATGACGCTGTCCTGTCCAAACTGTCATAGAGTCTGAGTGGAATATTTCCAAATTGTAAAGAGCGTACTCAATGGAGATATTCCAGGCTGATCGAGTGTCATCAGGTGAGAGAACGAGTGTAACCCGAAAGGGTGACTTTGCATTGATAGAACGTACCAACAAAAGGAGAAGTTAAGGGTATTTGGTATAGCCATATACCAGCCGTAAGAGGAATCCAATATATTATAGAGTAGGGGAAATACTACTACTGAAGTACGACAGGGAACATGCGGACCCCGATTAATACAAGATGATTTGTCCTATCAATGAACCGACACCACTCTCTATGACATCGATCAAGTGTGTGGGTTCACTTCCGCTGAACAGATGACACCAGATCACCACCCAGTCTTATTAACTGGTGTAAAGTGGATTCTTTGTTGAATTCCAACTGCTCATCCTCAGTGGGCTTAACATCAAACCCGATATTAACTCTGAACTTCTTTTTGCCATTGATCACCATTGGCTTGAACAACCCTGCAATGACGTTACTTTTGCCGTTTTGTGATAGCCCTGTATATCTGTGGGAGGAAAGAATCATCACATTGTCATACCTTGCAACTAAGTCCTTGTAATACAACTGCGTTGGATCTCTTGTAATCCCCAAGTTATCTGGAAAAGATGTTGCAGTCTGAATCAGATTTTTGTACTTGTTTTTCGGTAAGACACCGGATTTTGATGTCAGATCTTCTGGCGTGACAAGCTTGATGACAAAGTCATAGTCCTTCAACGCAGGAGTGAATATTTTACTGATGCTATTTTCATCAACAGGATTTGGCACAAGGGAAATTAACGAAATGGACGCCTTGGCCAGAGCAGTCAGTCTGGATGCAATCGGCAAAGTCATTCCGCTGAGAGTAGACCATACTGCTCCTGATGGATCCTCACTGGAACCAACAAAGTATTGCACCCTAATGGCCTGTGGGTCCTCTTTTCTCAGTTTATTGAAATTTGAGTACAGCATCTGGTAGGTCTGAACAGTCAGCTTTCCAGATAAACTATCGATGTATGTCGTCGAATCGCTGCTGCTGTCCTTGAAGTCTTTCGAAAGATCCAGTATAAGCGGATCCTCTTTCCAGTTCCAATGACTCAGGAAACTCAGAACCCTCAAGAATCCAGCTTCCACGCTTGAAGGAGTAGAAAACGGAGCAGGATCAACAAACACTTTCAATACCAACAGCTCAAGAAGCTCTTCAGGAAAATGATTGAGTAGAATCTGAGATTCAATCCATCTCTTGAAAAGCCTCACTGTTGGAGAGTAGAAGGGGAAATGAGTAACTAATGAATTTAGAGCCCGATGATGTTTTACAGCTCCCAAGTATTTCTGATTGAATCTTCTGTAGACGTCAGACATCGTCTTTCTCTGCCGCTCGTTACAATTTTCTATAGCCCTCAAATATAGAATCTCATCTCTCTCAGTCAAAACCCTAAACGAAAAACCAAAACCTTCTGGGACAAGAATATGCATCACTGTGATTTCTTTGTTGTAAGGAATGGTGCTCTCGTCTTTCACTAAATAGGATCTGTAGCTTGTATCCTTATTGATTGCTTCACTTATCTTCAGCAAGAATGCCGTTTTCGTTCGTTCCAGTGCTAAAAGCTCGTCAGGCCACTTCATAGAGCTCTCAAACTGTAGAATTGATTCATTGAAAAAATCTGGATTCGAGACCGCATAAGGAACCGGCAGCAAAACAGATGTATTTCTCAGAGCAGGTGAAACAGGCAAGACAGACTTCACAGTCAATGGCAATTCAAGCCGGAGAAGAGTTTTGCAAAGGTCATTATAGGAGTTCTTCAAAGTTTGAAAGTTGGATGGTAGTATTAATGGTTGAGTAGAGGTTCCCTGCAAAGTGAGAGGCTGGGGTAGAATCGACAGAATGCTGGCAGCATTCACAATTAGGCTGTCAGCGACCTTCTTTGATAGATGACGACCCAGTATATGTTTGGTGATAGTTACAACAGTGGATTCCAAGGATGAGGAAGGCCATAAACAGCTATACTGAATATTTCCGTCTTTGTATTTTCGAAGTTGCGCCTTGTCGCCCCAAAAAGCCAGAAACTTTTCTCCGTTCTCTTTATCTGAGTGCAAGGGGCCTTTGGTGACTTTTTTCTCGCACTCAGAAGGGTTCAGAAAAAGACCAATGTTTATAACACCATCATCTAAGCTCGATGGAGGTTTTCTCTTGGTTATAGACCAGGAGTTATCCCTCTTCAAAGTATTCACAAGAAGATGTGTCGCTCTATCATTCAGTCCCTTCTTCAGGAGTGTGTATATCTTCCTGCAAGTATAATTTCCAAAGGTCAAAAACGAGATCTTTTCCAAAGATCCAAACCCCTGCTCATCAGCCAATGCTTTAATTGGCACTTGCATCCAGGTATCAAATCTCAGAATATTGTTACTGGAATTAAGCAAAAAGATCGACTGGAAGCGATCTTGAACGACATCATCCAATAAATCAGTAGTTTCTGAAGCCAGTTTATTTAGTATTTCGTAAGATGAGGGTGTCATCTTCCACAAAATGTTGATTTTAGTGCCTTTGTCGAATAGGGTTGGAACGTTGAAGCCACCTTTTTTGTAAGTAGAACCACGCTCCCCCATGACCGAATTGAATGACAAGTATCCATTAACACACAGATCTTCAGTAGCCAAATACTTGATTGTTCCTTTGAAAAGTTGATAGCTTGAGAAGCCATGCAGTAGTACTTTGTTTCCATTCTCTCCTCCTCCTGAAAGAAGCGCTGCCATCAAAACTGCAAACTCGAAGTGACCAAACCCACCATCATTTATATCTGAGGTCAGTCCTCTCTGCTGCAACCAAACCTTTCCCAATACAGCCGCATCACGAAACGATTCAGTTGCTTTCTTGCTAGTATAAAGATACTTCAAATAGTGATGATATGTCGTTGACGATAGAATGGACGCATTATAAAGTGGTGTTGGTGGTAGTTCCTGTGTGTCATCATCCATCAGTATTCTGACACAGTTTTTATCCGGGAGAAGCTTTTTCGTATCGAAAAGACCACTTTCGAATCCCATAATCAGTCTGATAGAGAATTTAGTTTTTGCGAAAATCAAATCAGATTCATCAGGCTTATCAGGGGTAAAGCTGCTGATTATTAAGGCTGGGCAAAGTTTGTCACCGTTGACGTATTCGTACGAGACTTTGATGGGAAGGTGAAACTTTGAGGAAAGAGATATCAGTCCATCCGCCAGATATGCCGTATAATAGGCTCTTTTGTAAATAGCCCTATAATTCAGATAATCTTTGGGTTGGAAAAGAGAGCTGGGCATGGTGAGTGCCACGTCAACCAACATTCTTCCGTTACGCTGGATTCCTGTCTTCAATCCAAAGGATCCCACGAGTGAAATATCTTGGGGACCGCCGTAGCGGAGTTTGAAGTTTAGCGATGTTGGCTTTGGATCGGGATAGGGAATGGAAATGCTATTTTTGGACTTTGCAAAGTATGTCTCCGCTTCCGACAACGTCATATCAGAAGAGTTCGGTATCTCCTGTATTATATCGTATAATCTGTGCAAAACTCTCTCAATTAACTTGCAGTGGGAGTCTTTTAGTTTAAGTTCTTTGATGAGCTCGTCAATCTCCAGTTTGAATATGTTGGACTTGAAAAGCTCTGCTGTTTCACGTGCAATCTGAACATCCTGGCCTGTTATCTGAGGTTTTGTAGTCTTGTTCTTCTTGCGATCTGGTTCGTTTTCAGGCTCACTTTCGGAGGAGAACTCCGACAGATCTGTATCTTTATGAGCCCCGGAATCTGAGCTAGATTTTTGGCCACTACTCGCAGAGCCAGAAACTTGATCTATTGTGACAGCTTTCAGAGCGTGTTCTTGTTCGCTACGATGAGCATCGACAGTCTTTCTTTTCACCATAACAGAAGGATTTCTGGTCACTCCAAATCCTCAAGAAACCAGATCAAAGACAGATCCATCTATCTCTTCAGTGAGAGATACAACCTGTGTGGATTACTAGGAGCAATCGATGCTTTCTCTTCTCCTCGAAAATCCTCTATTTACGTTCTACAGTTTTGTATTGACTAGCTATAGCTTGAAAAAAAAACCTTGCTTCATGATAGAAAAAATTTTGAGCACTATCCGTAATGAGCTATTGACGGCCGAATCAAATTTGACAGATACCCTAAAGCATTGTTGTGTATCTCTACAGCTTACTCTCTTTGACCTTACAAGTCCAACCTGACCCTGTCTCAAGTAAAGGTAGAGATGCTCCTAGACACCAGCCAAGCTCGTTATCGCTAATCTTCTTAGCAGTTCTGAGCTCTCTGTTTAGCGGGATATCGTAACCAGTGTGCAGCAAAGCTGTCATATAGGAGAGATCTAAGCACCAAAGAGGTTCGGATTCCAGCTCATTGATGCTCTCAGGCTGAGTGAAAAACTGTCTCCACAAAGCAGACCCAGAACAAACCAGCTTCGTGATATCCTTCATCTCCTCCAAAGTGAAGGATAATGGCATTTCGATAGGCTGAAGTCTATCATAAAAGTAAGAGAAAACAAACATATCCGAGTAAGGATGGAATTGATGTCTCAATGAAGGCTGATAGATTCCATTGAAAGAACACGATTTCGACGTGCACTCAAGCTCTTTGTTGAGAATCGTCTCGGCTAGGAATCTGCACTGAACTGAGGCTGTGTTAGCCAAAGTATCGGACTCGCTTTCCACAGGGGAGACGAAGTTCACAATATATGTGGTCGTGTCGCCCATTTCAACCTTTACGTTGTCTGCCTTCACACCAGGGGGCAGGCACGGATGTTTCAAAGTGACCTCAGCTTTCAAGTCTTCGTTCTTTTTTTCAACTTCCGACAACGGCTGTAGTCCCTTCACGGCATCTTTTAGGGCAACGGATATCAAGAGTGAATTGATTTTTGCTCTTCCTTGCATAAGGCCGTATCCCAAATGCGAGTACTGGTATAGAACGAATTTGTTACCACCAAAACTGATCTCATATTTGTGCTCACCGTCAATCATGCTCTCTCCGTCCACAGGTTCAAACACAATCTGTGTGGAACCACCCCCCAGGTCAAATACCGCAGCAGTAGCCTTTTTCTCCTTCGAGCCAATATTGCCAAGCAAATAGTTTGTAGTGATCCAAGCGTACACTCCTTCGTCACTGCCGTCCATAATGGAGACACCATCCCCCTCCACAACCGGGAACGGATAGTCATCCTCAAGGTGGCGACGTACTTCTGCCAAAATAGCTGCTGATTTATCCTCTCCCAACAACCGTAATCCAGCCGTAGCTTTCACAGCGACCGGAGTGCAAGATCTTTTATTTTCTGGAACCGCCTTCAAAGCAACATCCATCAGGGGATCCAGCGATGCTGCCGCGCCAACTTTATCGGTATCAAACGACGACAGTCCTGGCTTGAGCATCTCGAACTTCTCCCCTACTAGCTTGGGTGGAGAGTAGCACACATCAAACGTGTATACATGTATTCTTGACCCTGTTGATCCAGCATCGATCATAATGACTTGCTTCTCATCCGACTGGCAAACAGCAGCCTTGACCTCACCGGCGTACTTAGCCTCTTCCTTCTGGTCATATAAAGGCTGCGATGGTTTCTTAGTTGATCCAACCTTGGAGCCACCAGCTAAAGATGAAGTCTGTTGTTTGACAGCCGTTTTCGCAGAGGAGTGGGCTGTGTCCTTTGCAAGATCCTTGTTGGCTAGAGCTCTGCCACCCTGTTTATCTGGGATCTGCTGGAACTCGTTGGTTGACTCCGATGGTTCGTTAACGGTGGTCTTATCCAAAGCCTCTCTTTCCCGGGAGCCCTGGTCAGTACCACTTGGGGAGCTGAGCAACTCGTTTCCAACTCGTGTATTATCGAGCACCTTAGGAGCAGGGCTATGGTCTGCAGGAACCAACGAAAAGATCAAGTAAAACACGAGAATCAGGGTCCCAACTAGGAGATACTTATTGTTACGATTCGAAATCATACCTGCCATGTTGTCGTATAATAGGCAGCACAATACTACTGGTGTTGTGCAATATGTGAATCAGAACCCCGATCCACGTTAGTGCTCCTTCAACTCCTCCTAAAGGTGTATCTTCGATACATATCATTTCGCGTTGAAAGGTATATATATGCTAGATCGACCAGCACGAAATGTATAACTTTTCCGTCGCCAACATCTCTGCACCCGTAACAAAAAGACTAAAAACGAAGGCAGAATAAAATCCGGTATAGATGCAGACTCTTTCTTGCTTTTGATCGAACCGCCGTTCGAGGAGGGAGCGGAGATCGAGACTCAGACACCCTAGCAAGGGTACCCCTTGAGAGTCGGAACATGTCGCGGAACTCGGAGAAAGCGCAATCGCTGCTGCATCGATACTATGCGCAGCAAAGTGACCACCATACAACAAGGCCTAAAGCTACTAAGTTGGCCAGTACAGTTCAGGAAGCAGAGAGGTTCAGAAACATGTGTCTCCAGGAAATCTCGTCCAAAGTGACGAGGATCAATGATATTCTGATCAATGAGTACCAGATTCGAGACCTGAACGATGAGCTGAATAAGCTGGTGAAGGAGAAGAGAGCCTGGGAGTACAGAATCAGGGAGCTTGGAGGCCCAGATTACTTGCAGTTTTCCAAAAGGGGAGCGATGCAGGGAGCAGAAGGTTCGATCAAAATCAAAGACTATCGTTACTTTGGACGTGCAAAGGAGCTCCCGGATGTCAAGCGTCTCATAGAGTTGACGAAGTCGGAAAAACACCGAGTGGATGAACGGAAACTGAAAAATAGGAGCGAAAGGACGCAGTTCATCAAATTGAACCAGCTAAAGCTGGGCCCCGAGTACTATGGGCTGTACGATGACGGTGATGAGACCGGCGGTCTGCCCTCAGAGGAGCAAACTATACAGGAAGTGAGGACTGTCTTAGGTGAAAATGCTCTCCCCGAAAATATTATCGGTAGCGAGCAGATAAAAGAGATGAATGGGGCAGGAAAAACCGCAGAGGACTCTCGAACTCTTATTGATTACGAGAACCAAAGGTCACGCGAGCTTCTAGAGGGAATAGACCAATCGCAGCTGAGATCAGAGCCCAATGTTGGCTTTGACGAACTCAAGAATGAATGCAGCCTGCACGAGCTTGAAGCTTTCATTGTGGCAAAACGCAAAGAGAAACTACTGAGCAGTCTTCGTTCGTAGCAGCTGCCGGTAGACTAAATGATAATCGAGCGTTGATCATTAGATTGTATATATAACATCAGAGAAGAAGATTCAATCCTTTCGTGATGATTTCTCTAAAGTTGCTGGCGTAGTTCTTTTCGTCCTCCCAAATAATCCGGTCAATCTCACGGCGTCCGGAATCAAGATCCATCTGATCTAAGCGATGAATCTTGGTTTTCCTTCCCAGCTTGTAGACAACATAGCATGCCACAAACAGCATTAGCGAGCCGTAACTGGACACAAAATAAGTCGCCGACCAGTTGCCTTTGATAAACACCACAAACCCGACAACTACAACTAAGCAGAACGAGGCTATCATGCCAAAGTATGCCAAATAGGGCTGGAATGGTGACCTGTATGGATAGTTCTCATCGTCCCTGCTGATAATATCGGGGCGTAGCTTCAAGCCATAATAGAACCGTATGAAGGATAAGCACATTCCCGACCAAACAAGAAGTCCAGTTGTAGCGCATACGCTCAAAAATCTTTCAAACACCAGCGCTGTGTTATGGTTCACCGATAAGTATGCTAGTGAACCAAACAAACCCGTAAAAATGACACTCATATATGGAACACCACTCTTGGAGCAAACAGAAAAAATCTTTGGCGCTTTACCCTGGATTGAAAGGAAGTAAAGTGTTCGTGAAGAGGCATATAACTGAGAAGAAGCAGCTGTCAGTGCAAAGTACACCAGGAAACCATTCACCACAGACGCAAAACTACATAAACTGGCACTCTGAAGAGCCATGACGAATGGTGACTGGTTACCATTACTGAATCCTCCCCACTGCAGTAAAGTGCTATCACAATTTCCACCTCCATTCAACCTGATTATGTTCTCTTCCAAAGCCTCTAGCTTGAGTTTCTCCTCCATTGTCTCAGGTAGAGAAGGGGTATAATATCTGAGTAGTCTTGGGTCTCCACTATAAATGTTCAAACCAATAATAAATATTGCGAGAATGTAAAAGATCAGGATTCTCCAATAAATATTCCTGGTTGCAGAAGGAATAGCCCGTCTTGGGTTGCGAGACTCGCCTCCAGCAATAATGACGATTTCGGTGCCCACGTACGCATAAGCAGCGACAATGGAGGCAACCAAAACCTGGCAAAATCTCCCCTTTGCACCTCCTATTCCATTCTCAGAGCCCACTCCAGTATCCTGTACATCAAACGTTAGTCTGAACGGCCCGTAAATTATATGGTTCTTGAAATCGGACTTTGAGTAATCCCAAAACTTGAAACCTATCCTTTTGTGATTAGGCCCAGATCCTCCTAGATTCAGTACAACCATGTATATCATCAATACAACCAAAAACAGCAGTTTAATTAGGGTCGAAAAGTATTCTACTTCTCCATAAACTCTGATGTCACACAAATTGATCAGAAGTGTAACTGACAAAAACAGTGTTATCCATCCTGCCGTATTTGGGCCTGGTACATCAAACTGCGGATAAAAGCTAAGCATAATGGAAGCGGCTGTGATTTCGGTTGGTAGTCCAACACAATAACTGAACCAGTAGCCAACTCCCAATGCAAATCCAAATGCATCATCCACGAAACGAGATGAAATACCAGAAACGCCTCCGCACAGAGGGATCAGGGTTACCATCTCGCAAAAAGATAACATAGTTGCAAGAACAATGAGCCCTGCTATTATGAAACCTAAAAGACAGCCTAAGGGGCCGGCTATAGAGAAAGCTTTACCAGATGACAGCAAAAGACCAACTCCAAGTGTCCCGCCCAGCGCTATTTGATGCAAGTGTCTAATATGAAGCTTTCGCTGGATTCCATTATTTCTGCTGAAGCTGAACTTGAGAAAACGAAATTTCCACCCCAATGTGTTTGGATCTGTGCCACTGTTGGAGCGATGTTCCTCATCTGACTGCCGGATACGCTCAAGGTCATAGGCTAAGTTCTCATCGTTGCTCACAATCATAGCCACATCTTCATCTCTGTCGTCCCAATGAAAACTGTCTGAGCTCCTCATAAGCCTCTTTCTGCTAACCACATGACTCTTGTCGATATACTGCATCTCAATCGGCAGTTCTTCTACATCAATACAGTCATCGATAAATGCGGTGTTCAATGAGTCTGTAGTGCTGTCTGAGAGTAGTTTGTCACTGCCGCTCTTATCCTTTGTGGAAGATCGGAGTTCCCTACGTCTTTTGAAGAAGTTCCAGTCTTTCCTTTTGGCCACCGGTATCTTGGCGAGGATATCAGCCCCCCAATACTCTCTATGTAAGTCGTCCTCATTAAGCGTTGTCAGCGGGTTGACAGGGCTATCGCTCTCTTTAGACTTGGCGTTTTGTAACTTTTTCATCTTCTGTTTGATTCTCTCCTCCTTCATAGTCATCTTGTTGTATTTCTCAAAGTCTGTAATATCCGGTTGGGCCTCATATGAATTATTTCTGTTGGTCAGCTTGTCATATATTTCACTGTAGTAAAATTTATTGGTACCTTTCTCCGAGACGCTGTAACGATTATGGCTCACCATGTTCTCAATGATTGAGCTCTGTATATCACTTTCAGAAGCCTCCTGAAAATCGAGCGTCAACCCGCGATCGTCCTTCCAAAGCCCCTCTTTGGAGTGGACATTTCTGCCCTGATTGTCGTCATCACCTCCAGAAGAATAGTCATCTGAAAACGTGTCTGAAATAACATGTCCATCAACTGCTCTGATTCGCGGAAATAGATCGTCTTCAAAGCCCGCCCCACTTTCCTTAGTACTGCTCGGTCGCTTCTCTGCAAACCCTCCATCTCCGCTAGCGGGTATACGAAATAGAGAGCTCTCTGAATGTGTTGTTTCCTGCCCTTCATCTAGACCTTCCACATCAAAAGACACTCTATTTCGGGATCCCCTAAATGGGAACATAGTGTCCTTCGGTTGATTTCTGGTACGGGAAAGAGGTTTATCTTCTAGTCCAGTGTTGCACAAATAATGTCGCTTTGTCTCCCATAATTAAATAACCGTTTTGAAATTCATGTCTGCCCACGGTAGTGCGAAATCAGATTAATTTTTTGGGCGAGCGCATTTGAGTATACATCAAAAAAGGTGAATCCAACACGTTTAGTTGTGCAAGTTGAAGCACTATAAGAGCCCAGTAAGAACACAGCAGAGACGCTCTGTGCTCGAAAGTATTGCATAGTGTGTCTTTTGGCGGACTTCTGCTAACCGCTGTTGTTTGCAGGGCGTTTCAGAACCCTTTTTTGCCGTTAGAACGCATTTTTGAACCTAGTGGTCTCGTGCTCAAAAATGAGTGGAGTTCAACCGCTGGGGCCAGGCGCAGTGACAGGGGGCGTGTCTCCTGCTTCGCATCAAATGCAGCATGTAAAAAGCCCTCCGCAGAAGAGTCCTGAGGCGATTGCTGTCGCGAAGTTTCTCAGACACCACCAACTGCTCAAACTGAGACAGGGCCTAAACATAGTGACAAACGAGAAGCAGGATTTCTTCAGGTACAAGAGATGCATACGAGCGCTGCTAAGTGATGAATATAAAGAGAAGCAGGCCAAGCATCCGGCTCTTCCAGTAGTGACGGATAATGCTCAAGCCCAGAAAGTGTTCATATTGCTCATACAAAACCAGTTCATCCAGCCTATCAATAAGCTCAAGACAGCAGAAGCCAGAGAGAAAATCTCAAAGCTCGAAAAGAAGGTCCCCTGCTTCGAACCCTCCACAAGAGCGGTTCTGCAACCTGACGAGTACTTCATCTGGCTGTTCAACCCCCCAAACTCGTACATGATCATTTACTCGATTTTGGGTCTGATAGCAATCTTCACTATCATTCTATTCCCACTTTGGCCTCTGTGGATGAGAAAAGGTGTTTGGTACCTGAGCACAGGTCTTCTAGCGCTCATTGGTCTTTTCTTTGCCACAGCTGTTGTCAGACTGGCGATTTATCTTGTGACCTTGGTTTTCCTACCCAAGCAATTCTGGCTTTTCCCCAAACTCTTTGATGACTGTGGATTTCTGGAGAGCTTCCAGCCTTTGTATGCGTGGGAAGACCCTAAAGTTACCAAAAGTAAGAAGAAAAAAGGGACCAAACAAACCACAGACCCATCCATAGAAAAACAGGTCAAGCGTGTCTCTGCATCAACCACCCAGAGCACAAAGGGAGCGACAAAGACAACTAAGCGTATAGCGACAGTGGAGGAGCTTGAATAATTATCATCGCATACATACATATCTCTCTACATTATTAAAAATCTTCTTTTTCTAAAAGTCAAATAAAACCCTTTTTATTAAAACAAACGTATAGACAAATCACCGTAACAACGGATTCCTTTTCCTGACCCAATTATGCATTCAATCCACTTCCTCAACAGATGGACCCTCAGCTCCAGCACCTGATGCAGCACCAGGGAATCCTCCAGGACCGCCAGGGAATCCACCAGGCGCACCACCCTCAGGAGCACCTCCGGCAGCATACAAGTCCTTCAATGCGTCATTTCCAACTTCTTCCAGCTCCTTGCGCTTGTCGTCAAACTCTTCCGTAGTGGCAGACTGGTTGCTATCGAGCCATGAAATGGTCTCGTCGACAGCTTTGGTCAATGCCTCTCTCTTGCTTGCATCAACCTTCTCTTCGAATTGTTTCTCAGATGCGGTAGACTTCAAGGAGTACGCATATGACTCCAATCCGTTTTTAGCAGCAACTCTGGAAGCTTCCTTTTCATCCTCGTCTTTGAACTTCTCAGCTTCAGAAACCATTCTCTCAATCTCCTCCTTCGACAATCTACCTTTATCGTTTGTGATGGTGATCTTCTGGGTCTTACCAGTACCCTTTTCAAGAGCAGACACGTTCAAAATTCCATTGGCATCAATATCAAAGGTGACCTCCACCTGAGGAACACCTCTTGGAGCAGGAGGAATACCAGACAATTCAAACTTACCCAGTAGGTTGTTATCCTTGGTTCTTGTTCTCTCACCCTCATATACCTGAATCAACACACCGGGCTGATTATCGGAGTAAGTTGAGAATACCTCAGATTTCTTGGTTGGAATTGTGGAATTTCTTGGGATCAGCTTGGTCATAACTCCACCAGCAGTCTCAATACCAAGAGACAGAGGAGTGACATCAAGTAGTAACAAATCCTGAGTCTTGGAGGAAGTGTCACCTGTTAAGATGGCAGCCTGAACAGCAGCACCGTATGCAACGGCCTCATCTGGATTGATCGATTTATTCAATTCCTTACCATTGAAGAAATCGGAAACCAACTTCTGCACCTTTGGAATTCTTGTAGAACCACCAACAAGAACAATCTCAGCAATATGGGACTTGTCCAATTTGGCGTCTTTCAACACCTTCTCGACTGGATCTATAGTAGATCTGAAAAGATCTGCACACAGCTCCTCGAATCTGGCTCTTGTGATCGATGTGTAGAAATCGATACCTTCGTATAGGGAGTCAATCTCAAGCGATGTCTGGGCCGAGGAAGAAAGCGTTCTCTTGGCTCGCTCACAAGCAGTTCTCAATCTTCTGAGGGCTCTTTGGTTGCCTGTCAAATCCTTCTTGTATTTTCTCTTGAACTCGTTAGCAAAGTGGTTGACCAATCTGTTATCGAAATCCTCACCACCCAGGTGAGTATCACCAGCAGTTGCCTTAACTTCGAAAATACCTTCATCAATAGATAACAATGACACATCAAAAGTACCACCACCAAGATCGAAGATCAAAATGTTGTGCTCTCCAGCTCCCTCGTCTTTCTTATCAAGACCGTAAGCAATAGCCGCGGCAGTTGGCTCATTGATGATTCTCAGCACGTTCACACCTGCAATCAAACCGGCATCTTTGGTGGCTTGTCTTTGGGAGTCGTTGAAGTATGCAGGAACAGTTATAACAGCGTCGTTAACCTTCGATCCCAAGAAGGATTCAGCGGTTTCCTTCATCTTGGTCAAAACCATAGAAGATATCTCCTCCGGAGTAAACACCTTAGTTTCTCCCTTGAACTCCACCTCTATATTTGGTTTGCCGCCCTTATTTACCACCTTGAATGGGAAATGCTTGATATCACCTTGAACCTCAGCATCATCAAACTTTCTTCCAATCAATCTCTTAGCATCGAAAACGGTATTGGCTGGATTCATAGCCGCCTGATTCTTAGCAGCATCACCAATCAGTCTTTCTGTGTCTGTAAACGCTACGAATGAAGGCGTTGTTCTATTACCTTGGTCATTTGCTATGATTTCAACCCGATCATTGCTGAAGTGCGCCACACACGAGTATGTTGTACCTAAGTCAATTCCGATTGCCTTTGACATCTTTTTATGTTATAATCTTATCAGACACTGTGATTGTCCTAATTATTCAATGATTAATGGATTTGTTCGAACTGTTAGTATCGTTTCCACTGTGGGATTTTGCCCCTTTTTATAGTTCCTTCAAAGTCAACTGATTGCCATGGAACCTTATGGAAATTGTGGGGGAACTCGGAACAAACTACACAGCCGTCTTTTTCTAGAACCTTCTGGTAGCCTGATTCTGTAGCCTCGAATTTTCAGGATGTTGCGAGCAGAAGTGTTAATGAAAATCATTAGCAGTAAACACACTACCTTGATTTTGAGTTATGATTTATGAAGAAGACACTCAGAACACTTTCCTATTTCGGACAGTCTCATAATTTTTCACTGTATTAAAAGGGCAGCTTCATGAAAAAATGTAAAGGTCCGTATTACTATTGACAACGAGCTACAGAGCGATTCGAGATGGGTGTTTCCTCTCAGAAAACATTCATAGACACGTGACCGGTCTTTTGTAACCCAGGACGTGCTGAAACATCATCCTTTTCGAACAGACATACAAGATTCTCAAATCGCACTGTATTTCTCAGCATGATAGTTATTGCCGCTCCAGGTGCAAGGATGTTGATACCGTTTTCTGTGTTCGTTGATGGACTACGCTAGATAGTGGCAGGCTGTTGTGTATGTATTTTGAATAGTGCAGAAACAATTGTCATTGGAATGTATGTAAAATGGACTAATGATATGAGTAGAGGTCTACTACTGTGTCTTGGCCTTACTAGAGCGGACTTTTTTGATAGCAATCCTTACCATCTTGTAGAACCAGAACGAGTTGAGGCAGTTCAAACCCACATTGAGGCTAAAAACAAGAGGAAGAATGATGACAGGGAGTTCATGGCGGACTTTCAAACAGAGCAAAAAGATCTTGTACGCAGCATAAAATCCCCAAAGTATACGGCTAATGAAGAAGGTCACCATGAGGAGAAGGCCGTTGACTAGCACTCTTTTGTTAGTAACTGAGCCCTCAGGCAGCTTAGAGTAAAACCAGTTCAAGTTAACAAACGGGGTACTAGCCTCAAAGATAAGAAACTGCGGAATCAAAGGCTGACAGAATGGAATGTACGTGGTGAAGAAAACGATCAGCGCTGCGAGAGCATGGAACAAGAACTGAACACCAAACAAGTCATAGTGTGCCACACAGCAGTACAGCAAGTCCCAGATAAAATATCCACAAGTAACCGAAGCCGTCATAGCTCCAAAGTCGTAGTGCCCGAAAACGGGGTCCGTCGTCATCATCGGATTTAAAAACATGGGTATACACAGTAGAATGGACACCACAGACTGGAAAAGTGCCACAATGTGGATATCAAAGTTAATCTTCAGCTTTCTATTGGTTATTTCCTTGTAATTTCTGCCCCATAAATAGCTATTTATCGAGGGAGATAGCAACATCACCAAATGATAGACCAAGGCCCCTAACGCAATTTCGTGCCAGTGTTTTTCAAGCAAGTTCCGGGGCTCGTCGGGAAAGGGACGGAGCCACAAAAGCGGATCTTTCTCAATGACCATCATCATGCTCTATGTTAGGGCGGTGGCGCGTTCAGCCCAACAGGCTACTTGCAGGGCTTTTCATAATACTATTATCGATCGATGTGTATATTTATTAGTTTTTTAGCTCTCGAATTCGAAGTTTAGAAAGAAAAGTGATAGAAAGCCATAATACTGTACGGGGAGGCGGTGTAGAGATGTAATTTGATCTTATTCACATGTGGGAGAAATTTTGTTGAACATGGATTCTCGCATAATGCTCCATTATAAAGAGAAACGATAGATGAAAACGAGACTGTGAAACTTGTCAGCAGATACTGATTGGTAGTACAAGTGAACTTTTAGATACAGATCATCATAGAATACAATGGCTTACGACCTGGTTTGTTTGGGAAATCCGCTGTTGGATCTCCAGGTTACCGTGGACAAATCTTATTTGGACAAGTATGGATTGAAGGAGAACGACGCCATTTTAGTCGAAGAGAAGCACATGGCAATCTTTGATGAAGTTCTAGCATCTCCAGATGTCTATCTTGTTGCCGGAGGGGCAGCTCAGAACACTGCTAGAGGTGCCCAGTATGTGC
Organism: Ogataea wickerhamii; assembly: GCA_030559035.1. Classification (NCBI taxonomy): domain Eukaryota; kingdom Fungi; phylum Ascomycota; class Pichiomycetes; order Pichiales; family Pichiaceae; genus Ogataea; species Ogataea wickerhamii. Next base: position 87,603 of record JAKTQX010000006.1, read on the forward strand.
TTCCTGCTAGTTCTGTCATATATTTTGGATCTGTTGGAAAGGACAAATATGCTGACAAGTTGGTGGAGGCTAACAAGTCTGTAGGCCTGACCACTGCATACATGGTCCAGGATGACTACTCGACTGGAAAGTGTGCTGCTTTGATCAATGGGGCTCATAGATCGCTAGTGACAGATCTCGCTGCTGCAAACCATTTCAAGCCTTCACACTTAGAGAAGCCAGAGAACTGGGCCATCGTCAAAAGTGCAAAGTTCTACTACATCGGTGGATTTCACTTGACTGTGTCTCCAGAAGCAATTGAGCTCTTGGGTAAGCATGCGGCCTCGGAAAACAAGCCTTTGATCTTGAACTTCTCGGCTCCGTTCATTCCGCAGTTCTTTAAGGAACCACTGGACACAGTACTGCCGTATGCAGACTACATTGTCTGCAATGAGTCGGAGGCTGCATCGTATGCCGAGTCTCATGATCTGGGAACCACAGACCTTACAGAGATAGCCAAGCATATTGCTTCTCTACCGAAGACCAACAGTTCCAGACCAAGAACTGTTGTTTTCACTCAGGGAACAGACCCTACATTGACTGTGATATACGACGATGCCACCTCATCCTACGATGTCAAGCAATACCCGGTCCATGCTCTCGAGGAGTCCAAGATCGTCGACACCAACGGGGCTGGTGATGCTTTCGCTGCTGGTTTCACGGCAGGGCTCGTTCAAAACAAAGATCTCGAGACTGCAGTCGATATAGGACACTGGCTAGCTAGGTTGTCGATCCAGGAGATCGGCCCTTCGTACCCACTACCAAAGCAATCATACTCCGCATAGACTACCTGCGTATGTGATTCTTTTCTTCCACAACGCTCTTCAACACGATCGTGCCTCCTCTTTATTTTTATCCTCATTTCTTTCTGCTATCATTCATATGATTAATTCAACACTGGCATAGAAGTTACAGTATTTGTAAAGCAGCTTCACTGAAGCTTACTTCACTCAACACCCGTAAACCGCTTAAAAACTTTAAAATTGCGCTCGGTATATGACGTTAGTGTTTACGTGCATCATGCATAATGCGGATTGTTACAGAAGCCCGAGAAGTTTGCTAAGCCTACATTTTCGCATCCGGCATTCATTGAAAGGGGAACGATAAATAAGAAGAACGCAAAAGATACAACGTAAAAACACATGTGCGGTACGATCCTGTAAGCTCTCCAGAAGTCACCTGTGGAAGGCTTCTTCTCGTTTTGGATAGTTCAGCTGGATTGCCATATAAATAGAATAGTTTCCGCAGAGTTTTTCTCTAGTGCTCGGAAGCTCATACACGCATTTCGTTCTCCGGTCGCCACTCAAGTCACAGTCACCCAATAAATGTACATGAGCATTCGCAGCTGGCAAGACACCATCGGCAGCGCCAGTATCCCAACGTCACGGCCCTCTGAGGGTTCAGGTGTTCCTGCGTGGTCCCGGCAACTCAATAGCAAATACAACGGCCCCTCCCTTCCTTCTCTACCCGGATATATTACTAGTTTGCCGTTACGGTCTTCGGATGTTGTCTCGTATCCGAGCACACGAACGACGCCCTCTCCCCCTTCCACCCTTGATCTCAGTGCGGTCTCCTCACTCAGCAAGAAGGGCACCATCTTAGAGAATCCATCGGATAAATCGCCTCTGCTGATGCTTCCCCCTCTCTTAGGAAGCTCGAGCAACGCGCCCAGCACCCACTCCTTTGTGATTCCGGTACATTTTCAGAGGGAGTACTCCATTCCGTACCCATCTGTGGATGTACTACACCGGATTACAACCGAACCGAACACGATCTCCGCCAAAAAGTCTCTAAGCTGCCGGCAATGCGGGAAACAATTCTCCCGAGCATACAATCTCAAATCGCATCAAAAAACACATTCCAACGAAAAGCCATTCCCTTGCAAGATCTGCAAGAGACCATTTGCAAGATCCCATGACTGTCGACGCCATGAGCGACTCCATCTCACACAGAAAAAAGCGGACATATAACGTATGACCTGCTCAAACTACTTGTATGTGAAAACATTTTTTAGCATTTGGAAGTCCGTATACAAAGCCAGATTTGGCGGATGCTACTCATTGGGGGTTCACGATGGCACATACTGGGTCCCCATTCTCGGAGCGTTAATAATGATTCCGTTCAGAATTCCGGCAATCAAACCTGTGATTGGAAGCGTAATGATCCATCCTAAATAGCACCACAATACCATTCTCCAGTTACAGCTCTTGAGATCCATGTTACAAAGACCGACAAAAACAGTACATCCCGTAGCAATTTGAGTAGTAGAAACAGGAATTTTCAGCTGTGTGGCCATGACAACAGTGACCGCGGCCCCTAGTTCAATAGCAAAACCTCTCGATGGCGATTGAAGTATAAGGCGGTTACCCAAGTTAGATATAATGTTGTAACCCCAGAGCCAAGCACCCAAGACTAGAGAACCTGCAGTGAAGCATAAAACCCAGGTTGGGACATCCATCTTAGTAGTTGTAGTATTTGTGGTCCAAACAAGATAGATTGTGGAAAGTGGAGCAGCTGCGTTGGAAATGTCATTAGATCCATGAGCAAATGACATGGTACAAGCAGTAATGGCTTGAAGCAAGGAGAAGATGTGTTCCACCTTGACGTTATAGAACTTAGATCTAGAGTGCATATCCTCAACACCATTGGCCAGTCTGGACTTGTGATGAGCCTGACTAACAATAACGTCAAATCTGAACCCGTGAGTAAGAACCAGAAGGGTTAGAAGTGGCCATTTCTTTGGCTTGGAAAGCATCTGTCTCCAGATCTTGTACTCGCCCTTGTTTACGTGGTCTGCAATCGAGATGTTATCAATTGTGACCACTTTCTGTACCGGAAGCACGTTAGCTGACTCGACATCTTTCTCTAGTTCACGATCAACTTGGTTCGTCTCTCTAACGTCTGAGCCGGTTTCCTCCTCTGTCACATTTTCTCCTGTTGCTTTCTCTGACTCGGACTCGGCTCTTCTCCCCTCGTAATAATCAACCACCAGTTTCCGTCCCTTCGGAATAGGAGTGATGTTGTCAGTAGACTTGAAATAGTAAATAAACCCAATAGGGAGGTGATACCATGGGATAGTCCAGTCTTCCAGCACAAGCCTTCTGTAGTTGATTGGGTGAACGCAAAGTAAATAGAGAGCGGTAGCCACACCGCCGACACCAAAGATAGATCCGACAATGGCCCCGGTAGAAAGGTCATCTAGATTGAGCTTCGGTGCTCCCTTCCATACAATAAGCATAGTCAGTATAGAAAACGTAGTAAAAACCACAAATGGAGCCAGAATCAAGGCGTTTCTGAGATCGTTCTTTCTCTCCAAAACACAGTACTTGACTGTAAGAAAGATAGCGGCTGATAAACATCCACCAAGTAACGGGGCAATGAACCAAGCCGCAACAATCTGTGAGAATCCTTTCCAGCCCCAGATAATATTGTCGGAGCCAACAGCGGCAATACCAGCACCGATCAGAGCTCCTGAGATGGAATGGGTGGTGGAAACAGGCATCCCGATCTTGGTGGCGATCGTCAACCAAACGGAGGAACCAATTAGAGCCGTCGCCATTGTAAGCATTAGACCGGCAGGAGAGTCTTTGAAAGCATCCAGATCAACTATCTTGGTTCTAATTGTGTCTGTGACTTTCGAACCAGCCAATACGGCACCCAGGAACTCACAGAGAGCAGCAAGTATCATTGCTTGCCAGTACTTCAAACTCTTGGACGAGATCGAGGAGGAGAACGAGTTTGCAACATCGTTAGCCCCAATATTAAATGCATCGAGAAACGCGAATATCACACCAATGGCGAGAATATAGTCAAACTGGTGTAGGAACGTCATCTTCGTTATCTATCTTTGACGTTGTTCGTAGCTGAAGAACTTGAGTTCAGCGAGCAGGATATGGCCCTTTATATAGGGCAAGATTACCATGGGAGTCGCCCATTTATGACCTTCTCACACTCGGATGCTAATTTCGCCTCTTCCGAACCTCTTTGGGAAGAATAATACACTGTACACTTTAAAACATCTCTTTTAAGCTCTTTGCCAAGCTTCCTCAGCAACACGTGGCCCCTTTGGCTGTCTTCGCCAATATCCAGCCAAAACTGTGTTAAGAGTGAAACAGGACAAGAATGCAGCTCAGTGCTGATTTTATCCGCTGATTTGTTATCATCACCCCCCATCCATGTCACATTTACCACCTAATCTGTTTTTACATAACCCTTTTTTAAAAAGCCGCGCAGGGTACCCAAAAAGTTCAGGGTCCTTTTTTGGCCCCTGTTTCCCATAGCAGCTACGAGTAGTGTGAGGAAAAGCCACTTAGTGCGCGATCACCAACTGGAACACAGAAAGAGGCTCTACTTATTGTTTAGCTGTCGTATTGTTATGGGTACGACCCACGTGCTGCTGTTGCTGCTCCTCATCTTCTCCCCACCTTCCATAAAAAACTTATCCTCTCGGATTGAGTCGATTTGCGTCTTTCGACGTAAATCTCCTGACACCCTTACGCCGCCTACAGATCAGTAGCCACTCGGGACGTGTATGGCTAAATCTCTTTTTTCGTCTCTCCTCCGCATAGAAGATTCTTGGAAATTTATCGTCAAGATTGAGTCAAGACGGGTGTTATGGTTGAAAACACTAGGCTTTGACGGCCATATATGGATATACAAGAACAGCCCCGAGATAGATTTGACTCATTAGATCTTATCTGCTGAGCTGTGAAAGTCCTCCTGTTTATATCTGAGTTACTCACCTACCGAACTCTGATTGCTCATCATTTTGCCTTCTTTCAATAGGATATGGCGGACGAGCCTACGTGCCGAATATGTCGTTGTGAGGGCGCTCCAGATGATCCGCTATTTCACCCATGCAAATGCAAAGGTTCCATAAAATACATGCACCAGGACTGTCTTGTTTCATGGCTTCAGCATTCCAAGAAGGCAGCGTGTGATATATGCCACACCAAGTATACGTTTACGACATTGTACGATGATGACACTCCTGAAAGGCTCCCTATGGGGCTTATTATCATGAAAATCATTGCCCAGATCTTTGACATTTCCTGTAAAGTTCTGATAGTGTTGGTTTCACTTGTCGTGGTTCTGATCCAAATACCTTTATTTGTTCAGATCAATGCTAGGGTATTTACGTGGCTTCTGGGATGTCCCATTCCTCATCCAGATAACATTATAGTATCAATGTTTGCTGGGTCAGCTAGTTTCAATCAGGAAAAGATTCTGTGCTGGTCCAATGTGTCAATCATTATGCTCAACACTTGGAATGAAGGCCTCAAATTGTTAGGTTTAGGAGCTATCACCATAGGACTCACCATCGCCATTCATGAATGGGTGACAAAAGATGAAGGATTTGCCAAGATCATCCAAAAGACAATAGGTCCTGAACCAAGAATGAACCGTCTGTTCCAGATGTTCCAGCATGCGGGGGGGCAAAATCCGCGTAACGTTCCCAACCACAATGATGTTGATCTCAACGATGACGACCGCCGTCAGCAAGTGAGAGATATCTTACAGCGTCATGAGCTACTGAATCCAGTTGTTGGTAATGACCATCTCCCGGATCCTCAGTTTGCAGCTGCTGCTCGCGACAATGATGAGGAGATACCTGTTGACGTGGGAGACGCTCAAGATCGAGATGATCATGACGAAGCTGATCCTAACGGTAACCTAAATAATCACAATGCAGGCATAGAATTTCTTAATGAAATCGCACGGTTTCAGAGGGAGCAACAGTTGCAGCGTCTACGTCAACAACAACAGCAGCAGCCGCAACAACAGCAACAACAGCAAGCCCAACCTGATGATGCCCAGGATGGAGAGAACCCCGCGCTCAATGACAATATATTGCTCGAATTCACGCTAACCTTGAGTTTTCCCCTGAAAGTGGCAGGTTTCGTTGATCTCATTGTCGTGGCAGTTTTGGGGACATTTTACTTTTTACCTTCGCTGTTAGGTATGATATTCGTGAACTTCATCAGCTCATCAACTACTCTTGTTTATGCATTATATTACAACCTTGCTCAGATTGTTCCTGTTCTCCCAACAGTTGAGGGAATGAAACATTTTGCTGATGAAAGTCAATTTTTCAAGTCGCACATCCTCCCCGTCATAGCTCGTGGAATCAATCTCGCCAGCTCCTGGAATTATATTTGGGATCACAGTTTCTATCCTCTCGCCAGGATTTACAGTAACATCGTATCTTGGCAGCCACAAGATAACGAGCTTGAAAGATTTGTGGTCCTCCTGCTTGGGTACGTTGTTCTGGCAGTTACCATTTCCCTAACTATGGGAAGATTAGAGAAGGGCTGCTCGCAAGTTAACCCTCTCACTGGAGGATACCGCTCTGTATACATTTTCCTTCTTGAGGTTGTCAGCACCCTCAAGGTTCTAAGCATTTTTGGAGTCGAGTTATTTTTGTTCCCCATCTTTTGCGGTTATCAACTGGATTTCGTACTGGCCCCAGTTTTCGGTCCCACTGAATATGGATTGTTGCTCTCTTCTCAGCTAGGACTGCAGAGATTTTGTCTCTTCCAATTAGCTATCGGGACGTTTTTCATGTACATGTTTGCATCCTTTGTGAGAATGGCGCGGTCTGATATCTTAAGAAAAGGTGTATTGTTCTTCATTCGTTCACCTGATGATCCTAATGTTCGTCTGGTTCATGATGCGCTGATGAAGCCTTTTGGTTTGCAGCTGTCGAGAATTGCGTTATCTGGTGTTGTATATACAGGTTATATCGCTATAGAGTTTGCTGCAATCACTTGGGCCATGAGATACCTTTCGCCTATCAAGCTGTTCCCGCTAGCGTTGGGTTTAACACCGTTGTCATCCTTGCATTCGTCAACATGGATCCGTTTGGGTTTATCGTTGTCCCCGGTGAGTCTTTTCCAGTCTTATTGGAAGACTGTTTTCAGTTTTTCGTGCTCATGTTTGCGGTTATCTTCATTCATTATCGGAGGAAGTTTTCCGACGGAGCGAGGATCTGTGGTTTACAGAAGCGCATATTACCGACTTTTCTCGAGCCAGAGGCCAGATCTGTCGCATCCTGTTCCAAATTCCAGAACCGAGGAGTATTTCCAGCAAAATCCTGGTATCCACTGCTGCTTTGTGCCTGACGGAACATTTGTTAGAGCCCCAGATGATGATAACGTTTCTCGATCATTTATCAAAAAGCTCTTTGTTCCTGTCACCAAGGATGACAAGTTACTGGCCCCAATAGAAGAGGAAGAGGATGATAGCGAGTCAAGGTACAATCCTTACGGAGATGACGAGGTTGTCTCGATCACCTCTTACACAATAGTTTATAGACCACCATATTTCAATACCCGTGTTTTTTCTTTCTTGGGTCTTTTATGGTTTTTCTCGGTTATTCTTGGGTTGTCGGTGTTTTTGCTTTCCTACATTATCGGCGTCGCAGTTCAAGTTACGGTTGGAACGCATATTCAACTTTTCTTTTCGCATTTCTTTGGCTATACCCAGGTGCCATCTCAGGCAGCCTACCAACAGGATGTTAATACTCTGATTATGGGATACACGATATTACAGTTTTTGATTTCGGCAACGGTATGGTTTGTCTCCAAAAGGCATGATAGGAATGGCGACTTTGAAGACAGCAGCGATCAGCATGAAGGCTATGTGAGTCGCTTTTCTGCTGCTATAAAACAATTTGTGGAACGAAACAATTTGGCTGGGGCTTTGAATGGGTTCAATCGTCAGCTGTTGAATCTTGTCGTGGTTTCTATCTGGGTTCAGTGTTCGCTATATGTACATTTCTTGTGCATCCGGTTTCCCCTCGACTCTTACTACAACCGCTATTTTGCAGCCCACGAAAGTCGCTCTGCTATAATTGGCTATTTCTGTATCAACACTTTCCTGCATTGTGTTTCGTTCTATTTCACGTCTGTCAGAGCCTACTACGTGCATCGTGCCATTAGACAGGGTGGTATCCAGTGGAATCGCATAAGCGTTTACTTGCCTCCTTATCTATTGCCTATCGTGATGCAAATCGCTGTTGTGTTGTCAAGATATCTGAAGGAGTACATCAATTTAACTCCTGCTAACGGGTTTATTAGTTTCTGTTTCGACCTTGAGAACCCGTTGATTTCCGGGAGCGATGATATGTTCATTCCCCAGGTTTTGTTATGGACATGGGTGTTTTGGTGCTGCTTACAGATGAATGGAATAATAAAGAGCTACCTAGTTACCATCAACAATGAGCTCAAGGAGGAATATTACAGCAGGGGAAGATTGTTGGCCAATATTGATGACCAAGACGAAGAAGGGATAGAAATGATAGAGTCCCAAGAGGGAGAGTAAGGTTCATTTCAAATCAGTAACGTTCTATATGCTTATGCTCTACTAGTAGTTCCTACGACGGGAAGTACCTGTCACTATAAGATCGGTGTAGTTGTCAGTACTTTCAATCTGTAAGTCATGCTCGTTTGCCAGGTGTAACATACAGATGAATAATGACGACGTAGAGAGCGTCTCTGTCTGATCTCCTTTGTACTTGGAGCTGACATCTTCCGCTATGTCCTTGAGCCTCGTATAAATTGTCTTATCTGGGTCTTCAGATCTCAACCTGCTAATAGTGGAATCCCATAAGTTGTCCTTTAGTCTTTTGATGTTATGAGCTTTTGAAGTTGCTGCGTAGCGTAGCAGGTTTTGGTGTAAACCGGCATACTCCGAGCTCAATTGCAAAATGGTGTCTTTTGCATCGGGTCTTGTATTTGGGTATACATCTTCCATGTAGAAGTCAGTGTCGTCATTGTTAACATTAGTGCCATCCACCGCAAACACAGAATCGTCCCTGGAATACCTTCCCAGCTTTTCGTTGACAGCAGGTCTGATACTAAGATTTCTGGGTTTCAAAAAGGATGCCAGCAATTTCTCGAAAGTCCAACGATGATCGTCTTTGTAACAGTTTGCCTCTGAAGAAGTTCTTTCATGTTCCGGGATATCAACACAACGGTCCTTCTTGAAGAGCTTGATCAGCTGGTCCTCTGAGCCTTCCCCTTCAGCAACATCAAAAAAATCGATCGCAAACTCCTGGAGCCGTTTCCTCTTTCTCCTCCTTGAATCCACCGAATCTTTGTCAACTGTTCTTTCATGAAGTAGAGTGTTATTCGTTGGGTATCTTTCTTTCAGCAAGGCCACTTTCCAGTGGCTGGTCCTACTCCAAGTTTCCTGCGTTGCATCACCCATACAGTGGAGGACTTCCTTACCAATCTTCTCTGTCTCTTCCTCTAGTTCTTGCTCGCAACCAAACCCAGTTTCTGGAGCATCATGGACTGACGGACTGTCTAGGACTGTCATGGCTCGTGAGCTCTCAACTGAATGGATATTACCGACGTTGCCGAGGATGTCCCCCAATAGAGAAATGTCAGGACAGACGCTTAGATCCGCAAAATCTGTGGGTACTATATGTTTGTCAAGAAGCGTAATCTTTGAGTTCACACCCGCATCACAGGGAATTATGGAAACAGCTTCCTTAAGCTCCTCATCCTTCGCACCTGGATTTATGAAGTTCAGAGGGTCTTCGGCAACGCTATGAGTATCTTCAAAGGCCACCTTCCCATTTTCATCCTGAGCTAGAGAGTTCAAAAGCAATGATTGCGCACCACCTTCATCGAACTCCGCAACAAGCTTTTTGAAAAGAGGATCGCCATGAATTGTCTTCACTAGCTGTCTAACCTTCAGACTCTTGAATTCTCGTTTGAGACAGTTTCCAGGAATCGCGATACATGGTGAGGGAGGCAACTTCACCTTCGACCCAGCATGTTCATGGTAACTATCCGGATTGGTTTCTGAATCAGCATTTGATCTTACAGAGTTTTCGCTCAAGCCCGAAAGGAGCATTCCGGTATCTGCAGCAACGGAGTCTATACGATGTGAAAAGATCTTAATACAGCTGCTGAGTGCAGTGCTGGCCCTTTGGAAGTTGATAGACGACCCATCCATACTTTTGAGAAAGTCCAAGTCATGGAAATAATCAATCAACGCGTAATTCCATGAATTGGTGGAATTGATCTTGTTATCGGAAGCCATCCTTATTGCCTCATTAAACTTAACCTTGTGAGTCTCACTGTTGATATCAGAAGCATAGCAGCTCTCATCTTGATCCCCTCCATCGTGAAGCAGACGTTTTTGATAGTTTTGTGGAGAGCCAGACATCATTCTCTATTGCTTTGATGTCTTCGTAACCCAATCAATAGGCTTCTTGCTCGCTTTGAGAGGATTTTGCAGCCTGAAGTTGCATCTCTCATCTCCCCTGTTACATACGACATCTCACAGGGACAAGTTATATTTGCTGCCCAAGAAACATGTTCTGTTGTTGCCTTAGTATATGTTTTAACAGTTTGTTAGCTTATCTTTCAGGGGTATGACCAAAAAAATCGGCCAGGGCTGCATAACCTTAGTCGCGAAAAAGAAGCTAACTGCTGAAAGAGAAAGATCGACATGTTAAGATGACGGAAATAACAGGCGTTCGTGTGTACATTCACAACTGTACTTGCAAATCTGGGGCTTGTGGATAACTGTAGAAGCACGTCGGGTTATAACTAAGTCATGTCAAGTGAGGAGTTTGCCTCAAAAGAGGATATCAAAGCTGTCTTTACAAGATTGCAGAAACATTCGTCTAATAAGCAATGTTTTGACTGTGGAGCAAAGAACCCAACATGGACCTCGATTCCGTTTGGTATCATGCTATGCCTTCAGTGTAGTGCGAATCATAGAAACTTGGGAGTGCACATCACGTTTGTGAAGTCTTCTGTGTTGGACACAAAATGGACCCATAAACAGCTAAGAACTATGAAATGTGGAGGCAACAATACATTCAAGGAGTTTCTGATCAAGAACGGAGGTTCTCAGTACTTAACAAAAGAACCTCAAGAGAAATATGACTCCCAGATTGCGAGAAATTACAAGGACAAGTTGGAGAAGAAAGTGGGTGCAGATGAAAAAAGTCATCCTAACATTTTGGAGTGGGATTCGGGTAGCATTACTGAGGACTCCGAGGAGTCCACAGAATCTGAAGACAACTTCTTCAGCAAGTGGGAAAAACCAAACACGACCCCCTCTCCTTTGGGATCTCGTCCTATTACGCCGCTGAATAGGGTGGACACTCCGGATCAGAACGCGAAGCCTAAAACGACACTAGCTTCTCAGAAAGCGAGACTTTCTTCCAAGCCCATTGTAAAGATTGGTTCTCTAGGTAAGAAGACTATTCTTGGTGGGTCTTCTGTGAACAGAGGCAAGGCCAAGCTCGGGGCCAAGAAGGTAGTTGGTGCCGATATAGACTTCGATGCATTTGAGAAGGATGCCCAGCAAGAGGAGCAGGAGGCGAAGACCTTGGGTTACAATCCAAACGATGAGAAGAAGGCCACAGGTGTTGATGTAGACAGCATATCGAAGCCACGAGAAGCTTCCGTTTCTTCCTTTTCGGGGTCTTCCTTGAAGCAACCGAGTCCGAAGGTTGAGAAGGTGACGCAGTCGTTTGCTAAGTTGGGTTTTGGCATGACAAACTCAACTGCGCAGCAGCAGTCAGGTCCCCAAAAGAAGGCACAAGGTGTGGATTATACAGGAGATGTGGCCAAGAGATTCGGTAACCAGAAAGGTATCTCCTCTGATCAGTTTTACGGAATCAACTCGTACGACGAAGAAAAAGCGCAGGAAGCTCGTAGCAAGCTGCAGGCGTATAACGGAGCAACATCAATATCATCCTCGCAGTATTACGGAGAAGAGTCTGGTGAAGGCGCGGGAAGACCTGCGAGATCGGGGTCATTTGACGGAGACGACATTGAACAGCGAATTGTTGAATTTGCTGAGAAGTACATCGGTGAAGATATCAACGTGATCAAAGGGGCTTTAGAGACGGGAGCAGGAAAACTAGGAGATTATCTGCGTGATGTTTTGAGAAACTAGTCTAGTATTGTCTGCCCCACTATGAATGCGGTCCGCTGTTCTGAACTTGGAATATATACCACTCCTTACCCCAGATTCATATTTTTATAGAGCCGCGGACAAGAAAAATTATATCCAAGATGAACATTCGATTCTTTGCATCGAATGTCAGCTCAGGGCTCTAAAGGGAGGCTGAAACCCCGTTTCAAACTAGAGTCTAGACTTCGGAACATAAGCAGCTCAAAGCTCTATGTCGGATGAAACAGTGGAGCCTCTTTCAGAGGGTGAAGGCAAGGGTGTGGCCGTGGAAACCGTCGCCGTAGTTGGGGCTGGCCTAGTTGGATGCCTTCTGGCGCTGGGGCTGGCTCATAAAGGATACGGAGTGACGCTGATTGATTTGCGGGAGGATCCTCGAGCTGGTGGCAGAAACAACCTGCGCTCGATTAACTTGGCGGTCAGCGAGCGCGGGATCCGTGCGCTACGGTACGTGGACTCCGATATGGCTGCTCGTGTTCTAACCGATATCATTCCTATGTATGGACGCATGATCCATGATCTTCAAGGGGGCCAGGAGTCGCAGCTTTATGGACTCTTCGGTGAAGGAATCAATTCAATTGATAGAGGGGAGCTCAATGACAATCTCCTATCCGAAATCACCCGATTAAACTCCAGAGGTGCTAAGATTGAACTGAAATTTGGACATAAGGTGACAGGAGTGCTGGTTTCTGACTCTGATACCCATGTGAGATGTTTGAAAGATGGTCTGGAGACTGAGGTAAAAGCTGATTTTGTGGTCGGTGCTGACGGGTCTTACTCCTCAATCCGGCACCAGTTGCAACGTCATGTGCGCATGAACTATTCACAAGAATACATTGACATGTGCTATGTGGAGCTCTACATTCCAGCTATGCCAAACTCGTCATTTGCGATTGATCCTAACAGACTACATATATGGCCACGCAAGAACTTTATGCTGATAGCGTTGCCCAACGCTGACGGCTCGTTTACATCTACCTTTTTTGGACCTTGGAAGCTTGCGCAGTCACTGGATGCTGCAGACAAGATCGAGTCATTTTTCGAGACAAACTTCCCTGACGCGGTTGATCTTATCGGCATTGATAAGGTGGTTGAGTGTTTTCTCAATAACCCCAAGGGGCCCCTGATGCAGGTGAATTGCGGGCCCTACCACTACAAGGATAAGTTGATCATAATCGGAGACGCTGCGCATGCAATGGTGCCCTTCTATGGCCAGGGAATGAATTGCGGATTTGAAGACGTGCGAATTTTGTTAGAGCTATTGGAGTCGAGTGGAAGAAATCGCAGCGTCGCTTTCGAACAGTACTCCAACACTCGGGCTGCAGACTTAAATGCAATTCTCAAGTTGGCGCTTGATAACTACAAGGAGATGTCATCAAAAGTTACCTCTACAGGGTATCTATTCAGAAAGAGGCTGGACTGGCTATTGGGAAGAACCTTCCCTAACTCCTGGATTCCGCTTTACACTATGGTGTCATTCCGGCCGGATATCCGATACTCTGAGGCGGTTTCGATTGAGAGGCAGCAGAGGCGGGTTCTTGCGGCAGTAGAGTGGTCGTTAGTAGCAACATTAGTGGCAGCAGGGGCATATCTGGCACGCAAATTACGCTAAAATCGCACTAGAGCCTCTCTGAGGCTCAAACCCGTCAACAGGTTTGGGCTCCGGCGCCGCCCTCCGCTATCGGCATTTTTTCTCCGGTACCGGCGTGCGATGACTGAAAAATTAAACATTAACCCATATGTATAAATAATTTTGGTTTAGGCAAAAACAAGTAAGAAGCTTGGATTATCTATCTTGTTCTACTTTTTCCGTTTCAACAAGTTAAAGAAGGTGTCTTGCAGGATCTCACTACTTCCTACAATGCCCTCTTCCGAAGTCGGCTCAGGCCGTCCTCCAATGACCCTTTACGATAAGGTTTTCCAAGATCACATAGTCCACGAAGACGACTCTGGATCTTTTTTGATTTACATTGACAGACATTTGATTCACGAAGTGACGTCTCCTCAAGCTTTCGAAGGGCTTAAGACAGCAGGCAGAACTGTCAGAAGACCCGACTGTAATCTGGCCACGGTGGACCACAATATTCCTACCTACTCTAGAAAAAACTTCAAGAACATTGGCACATTCATCAAGCAGGATGATTCAAGACTACAGGTGCAAACTTTAGAGGACAACGTGAAGGATTTTGGACTCACCTATTTTGGAATGACGGATGACAGACAGGGAATTGTTCATGTTGTTGGTCCAGAACAGGGGTTCACCCTACCTGGAACCACTGTTGTGTGTGGAGATTCCCACACTTCCACGCACGGAGCGTTTGGTGCTCTGGCGTTTGGTATCGGAACCTCTGAGGTTGAGCATGTGCTTGCCACCCAGACTCTTATCCAGGCAAAGTCCAAAAATATGAGAATTTCAATTGAGGGTAAACTTTCTACTGGAGTCACATCCAAGGATCTTGTTCTTCATGTGATTGGAGTCATTGGAACTGCAGGGGGTACGGGATGTGTGATTGAGTTTGCTGGTGAGGCTATCAGAGATCTATCGATGGAGGCGAGAATGTCCATTTGCAACATGGCCATCGAGGCTGGAGCCAGAGCAGGTATGATTGAGCCTGACGATACGACTATGGAATACATCAAGGGCAGACCCCTTGCTCCCAAGGGTGACCAGTGGGAGAAGGCTGTGAAGTACTGGAGGTCGCTCGGATCCGATGAGGGAGCCAAATTTGATTACGATATCACTATCAAGGCGTCCGACATCATCCCAACCATCACCTGGGGTAACTCTCCCCAAGACGCGCTTCCGATTACAGGGAAAGTCCCGAACCCCGCTGATTTCACAGATCCTATTGCCAAGAGTGGGGTTGAGGCTGCTCTCAAGTATATGGGACTCACCCCGGACACTCCCTTCCTCGATATTCCTATTGACAAGGTGTTTATTGGATCGTGCACCAACTCTCGTATTGAAGACCTCAGAGCTGCCGCTAAGGTGGTTAGAGGTCACAAGAAGGCTGATAACATCAAACTTGCGCTGGTGGTGCCAGGGTCGGGCCTGGTCAAGCACCAGGCTGAAAAAGAGGGACTTGACAAGATCTTTTTGGCTGCTGGTTTTGAGTGGAGAGAAGCTGGGTGCTCGATGTGCCTTGGTATGAACCCTGATATTTTAGACCCATATGAAAGATGCGCCTCCACCTCCAACAGAAACTTTGTGGGCAGACAAGGGTATTTGTCCAGAACACACTTAATGTCACCAGCAATGGCAGCGGCAGCAGGAATTGTTGGTAAATTCACCGACATAAGATCTTTCCAGTATAACGAGGATATTGGACAGCCGAAAATCAATTTAAATTCTGAGGAGGAGTCCAAACAACTACAAAAGGCTCTATATGATCATGAGAAACAACCTCTAGCTCCAGGAGAGTCCGTCGATGAGCTACAGGATGATGAGATCAACGATATTCCGCCAACTGATCACGCCATTCAAGAGACGCCAGCCTCTTCTACTACCACCTCCGTGGAGTCTAGAGGAAACCAGAAGTTTTTGACTGTGACCTCCATTGCTGCTCCTTTGGATAAGGCAAATATTGACACTGATGCTATTATTCCCAAGCAGTTTTTGAAGACAATCAAGAGAACAGGACTCAGGGCCGGTCTATTTTATGAATCGAGATTCACTCAGGACGCTAATGGAAAAGATGTTCCTACTGATTTCGTCTTGAATGTCGAGCCCTACGCTCACGCCGAGATATTATGTGTTACAGGTCCTAACTTTGGATGTGGATCTTCCAGAGAACATGCGCCTTGGGCTTTGAAGGACTTTGGTATCAGATCCATTATTGCCCCTTCGTTTGGGGATATCTTCTACAACAACTCGTTCAAAAACGGTTTGCTCCCTATTAGGATACCCCAGGACATTATCAAGGAGAAGATATATCCTCTGGCTCAAGCAAAGAAACAAATCACTGTGGATCTTCCAAATCAGCAGATCTTAGGCCCGGACGGTGAGATTCTGGTTGCAAAGTTTGAGATTGAAGACTTCAGAAAACACTGTCTAGTGAACGGTTTGGATGATATTGGAATCACTTTGGAAAAGGAGAAGTTTATTTCTGCTTATGAAGCCGTCCGCAGAGATAAGTTCTCCTTTTTAGAAGGGGGCTGCAAGTTGGTTGTTCCTGTTAAGGGAGTGAAAAAGTCCAAGTATGGCGTCAGAGCTCAGGAGTGGTGATTCTCCTGGTGATTTATTTATTTATTTATTATTTATTTATTTGTGTATTGGATTGTGCACCGTCATCTCCTGGCACGGTGATCATTCAATACAAGAACCGGTTGGCATATTGGACAGGTATCTGTAGGTATCAACGAGTAATGAGAAGATCAGTGTAGTCTTGGGTATTCTCAATAGTGAAGTTATTCTCATTTGCTAGGTGCAACAAGCAGATAAAGCAGAAACTTGTTGATAATTCGGATCTTTCTTCCTTTGAGTACTTCAGGGACATCTTGGAAACAACGTTGGTGAACCGAAGTGTTTTTTCTGGAGCCTCCTCCTCCTCCTCAACCTGAGACTTAGGATCGGCTCCTGGTTCCTCTTTCTCCGATGTGATTGGTTCATTTTCCTTGTTTTCAACGACAGGTAAACTTCTTTTCAAATGAGACTCTGTCTCCAAAGACTCCCATAGGTTCTCCTTCAGAACTTTCACATTGACTCTTTTAGCGACACGGGCATAACTCAAGGCTCCAGTTCTCTTTTTTGACTGCGAATAAAGCTCATCCAGTTGCGAGCTGATTGGAATATCTGGTATATCGTCTTCGGGATCGTCATTAACGCCGTCATTGAAAAAGTCGTTATCGAATTGAGGGGCCTCAGCATCCTCTTTAAGCTCCTTATAAGTATTTGCAAAAAAGTTCTCATCAGCAATATTCTGATCCTCAAACCGCGTCTTTTGAGAAAGCCTTCTTTTTCGCTTGACAAGAATTGTATTTATCTTCTGACTAGGCTTGATGTTCAAACATACGAGCCTTTTCGTGGTAAACTGTAAATCCTCTGGTAAGGTATTGGACGTCGGATGCGGACCCCTGTCTTTCTCAGATATCAGAATCTTTGATTCAACCTTCGGGGCCGCGAACAACTCCTGTTCGGGAACATCTGCATTATCATCCATGAAATTTATGAGAAAATCCTGTTTTTTCTTCTGAGGCTGCTTCTCTAAATTATCATTCTCGGCAGGTGATTCACTGCGCTTGCTTTTCTCCTCCTCTTCGTTATGCAACTTCTGATTATTCCTTTGGTGTGCAGATTTTACCAGCGAGATCTTCCAGTGTTCAGGACCCCTCCAGTTCTGTTTTGATAATGAATCAAAATAATCAGCCATCTCCCTTCCCCCTTCCTCATCATCTTCTTCGTCGATTCTAGAGAAGTTCTCGTCAAAGAGTCTGGCCGACGTCATTCCAGATTCTTCTCTTTCTTCCGCACCATCCAAAAGCAGTGAAAATTGGGTCCGGTTATTCCGGGAAGCTTCGCCTGCAACTTCCATATCTTCATTATCATCATCATCAAAATCGCCACCAACAAATTCCCCAGGTCCAAAATCATCATCATTATGAAATACGGGCTCCGCCGCAAGATCCATCATACCAATCTGCTCAAGCAATTGAGTAGCGCCAGATCCCTCATTCGATATCTGTTCTAATTGATCTATAGAGGGGCATATTTTTATATCGTCTTCCAGAGGAGAGTAAAACTTTGAGAGTTCACCAATCTTCTGTGATTGTGATAACTTCCTCTCGTATTCTTCAGGCGCTTTTCTCAGACTGTGATTTTGCTCCTCATCATTAACCACTATCACCTCATCTGACTTGCAATTGGTATCAAACACTATTCTTCCTTCAGAGTTGATTTTTAGAATATTCATCAACAAGCTTTTTGCTCCTCCTTCATCGAAGTCAGCCAATGCCTTTTTGAAAATAGGATCGACGTATAATTCCTTCTCAACTTCTTTCAGTTGTAATGCACTGAAATCCTTACTCAATGTGGCGTCTCCCCGAATCTTTCTGGACTTCGATGACTTACTACCGGCAGCTCTATCTCTTCCCTCTTCGTCTTCTCCTTCTTGTGCCTCATCGCCCTCGCCCTCCTCAGAGCGATTGGACGACAGTCCAGAGAGAAGCTTCCCTGTTTCGGATGCAGCAGAATCGATTCTAGATGCATAAATCTTGACACATCCATCAAGCGTCGTGGAAGCTTTCTGAAAATTGATACTGTCACCATCCTTCAGTAGTGATAGATCATGAAAGTAATCGATAAGGGCAAAGTTCCAACTGTTTGTCGAGTTGATTTTCTAATGTCATAAGTAAGTTAGTAATCCATAATCAGCCCATTGAGGCAAAAATAAGGTTGGACATACGTTATCCGTTGCCATACGAATCCATAGTTCGTAGTTTTCATTTGTCAGTGGAGCTGAAAACACTCCTGACAAGTCTGCCATACTGGCTATTGAACCACCTTGATGTGAATTTGTTTTCAGATCTGATGTTGTGCTTACAAGCTAATACAAAGGTATTTCTTGCTTCAAAAAAAAAGCTAGCACATCAAATCGTATGATTAGTATAAACACTGGTTGTTTCAAGTAACGCGCTGGGTATCTGCCCTTATGATCAGTCTCTTCTTCGAGGTAATAGTTTTGTTTTGATTCCATTTCTAGTTTAGTAAACAAAAAAATAGTTTCGGCCACCCTCGCACCCAGAAAACAAGCGTCTACCGACGCGTATTCAAGACGAAGTAACTTTTTGGTTTTGGTACCAGGGCAGAATATGATTGATCTCACTCTTTCTGGTTGCAAGCATTGTAAAAGACAACAAGATGTCGGTGGTAAAAGGAATCAAACAGTTCGAGAGTTCTCTTCATATGTTCTTTACATTTGTGCAGACGGCTCAGTAACTCTGATGAGATCTTTTGATAACTATAGCTCCTGGTTACACTATTAGCTTGGCAACCTGTAGCAGATTCGAGTAGAAACATGTCATCAGAGTGGTGTGGCATCTCTCTTTTGTATACCGTTATGGGAAGTCCAACATGCTCATATAGGGAGTTTGGCAAGAGTCTGGGTACAATATCGAAGAAATGAAAAACTCTAATTGCTCCAAAAGTCATTTCACCGCTTATCTTCATCCTCTCTAGGTGTGAAATATCACAGTACGCATCAGCCAACGAGGATGAAAATACAGAAGGAGCATTGAATGTCACTAATAGATTCTCTATTCCCATGAGGCTTAGATCAAGCGACGCCATTTGAGCCAATGCCCCGCCTAAAGAATGGCCCATGAGACTTATAGAATAGTTTGGAAAGATTTGTTTCCATTTGAAGATCTCCTCGTACACTTCTAAGGCCTTCTTATTGGACACAAAAGAAAATCCAGAATGTGAATAATAAAAATCATCTTTGAAGTTATTGAACCTTCTTAGATTCCCTTTAACTTGTTCCTGTCTACTCTTCAACTCTGTATTTGTGACGCCAGCCCAAAACGTTTTTTCTCCCAGGATAGGTTTGAGCTTAGCAGGCAGAAAACTGAGATTTGTGTACCAATGTGAGGAGTTTTTAGAACCCCTAAAGACGACATTTATCCGGTGCACACCATGATCTAATAGTATGTAGCCCTCCCCACCCCCTCGACCGAACCAGGTCTCCTTTTCACGTATATTGGTGAAGATCTTTGTCAGGTTAAATCGAGGGATCTCATCTCCATCCGACGTAGTCGTCATTTCATCATACCTTATTGCTGTATAATCCTGTAGCCCAGAAGGGAACTCAAACCTGTTGTAATCATGATGACTTAGAGAATTTTTTGAGTTTATGCAGTATGAAATTTGACAAAGACTAGCGTAGTACCTCAAGGAGTCATAGAACTTGCTATCGACGATCTGTCTTCCCGGTAGAAACTGATCTAGTCTTGGTTCAAGTTGTTTTATGTAGTCATCATATAGCGTTGGCGGATTCTTCGACAAAAATGTGGTATTGGAGCTCAGAATTCTGCCAGTCAAGAGGCAAAGAGCGTTCAAAATCAAAAAAGCAGCTCTCATAGATCTCTGAAACAGTTTTGAATACTGAATGGATATACTTAGGGAGGTCCCAGTGCCGCAATATATTGAAAGACACTTACTCAGCATTACACTGAATAATTGAAATGAGATGAACCTAAATTTGTATGCCCATCCTTTCCTATACCCCTAGAACACCAGAATCATGTTCTGTTAAGGATTATGACACAAGGTTTGTGGTATCTGCGTTGGAGGTAAGAAACTTGTAGTCAAAAGATGCAACGAGCTTCATATTTCAAGCACAGAGTGTAGCTATAGATGAAAAGATCAATTCATTGTAATATAGAAGCATAAAAGGTAGAACCAAAGAGGATACCAGGGGATGGGGGAGATTCTTACAACTTATCACTTATTACGTGTCTTATCGTCACATAAAATAATTTGACAGAACCATGTTAAAAATTACATCAAGCGCTAACCCCCTAAAATCGCTCCTCTCATAATATAAAGCGAGGATCCTGACAGATTTTTGTCCAATTTTACTGAGCAAAATAATGATTCTCATCAGGATCTAAAAATGGATAAAAAGTCGCTTGATGTACTCAAGTTCCTCATTGATTGGAACCACATGCTCACAGAGCCTCCGGTTGAGGGGTCCATTGCAGAAATCTACTTCTGCTTTATTGCAGCTAATCAAAGCAAGGGAAACGATAAAGTTTCGTGGCTGAAATTCATCAAGTGCCTGCAAGTTCTCAATAATATCTGCAACGATGGAGCTTTCACATGTAAGCCAGTCAATGCATTAGATCTCTACTACGAGGATCCATTCAAGTGCTTCAGTAAGATTCTGGACATAAACCGTTTAGCATTGGGACTAGTTTTTAAGCTAAAAAATAATTGCAACTCTCGGCCTGTGAAAGCCAATGATAACACATGCGTGAAAGGAGCTATCACTGAAGAAAAATCACCAGCTTCAAAGTCTGCTGTAGTTCCAAAGGATAGGGAGAAAAGGCTTGCTATGTTGAAAGCTCTTTTGGATGGTCCGCAGACTAAGATCGGTAAACCATCAAACGATGTCTTTGCTGCTCCAATACTGACGGATAGAGCCTTGATGCCCACAAATGTCTCTGACACTTACACGACTACCTCAGCATCAAAACGATTGAGACAATTGAGCTATTTGCTCTCTACTCCTGTTGGATCTAACGCTCTGGCCAGAGAAAGAGCTCGGCTGAGAACACCGATAGTTCCATTCTTTGATTGCTGTGAAGACAACAAGCACGCACAACTTCTGGTTTCATTCACTACATTTGACAAGCAGTCCAATTACTGCAAGCTGGATACTTCCAAGTTGAATGAGCGTTGCAGGATAGGAAACGACCAGTTTACGGCTCTTTCCAAGTGTGTCCAAGATAAAACTCATTTCATCCCTGTGATCCAAGCGCAAACTGATACTAAGCTTGGAGATTGTTCATACCTAGATACCTGTCACAAAATCAACTCTTGTCGCTATGTCCACTATGGACAGTTGATGCCACTTAATGAAACACAGCCCCGATCTGTCTCTTTGCATAACAAACAGATAAATAAATCGATGAAAATATGTGATTTTACCAGGGGTGAATGCATGTCTCCGTCAACCAGAGCTGAGCTCCCACCACAGTGGATTAATTGTGATGTTACTACTCTTGATTTCTCAATTCTGGGAAACGACTTTGCTCTAATCATTGCGGATCCAAGTTGGACTATTCATATGAATTTGAACTATTCGAGCTTAACCGACTCAGATCTATTGAAGATTCGGATGGACTTGCTGCAAAAAGAGGGGTTGTTTCTTTTATGGGTGACAGGAAGAACAATCGAGACAGGAAGGGAATACCTGAAAAAATGGGGCTATGAGGTGGTGAACCAGATCACTTGGGCAAAAACGAACCAGCTGATAAGAACAATCAGTACTGGAAGAACAGGACACTGGCTGAACCATTCCAAGGAGCATCTGCTGGTTGGTTTGAAGGGGAATCCCAAGTGGCTGAACAAGTGTATGGACCCCCAGATACTAATTTCATCAACGAGGGAAACATCGAGAAAGCCAGACGAGATTTACGGTATGGTGGAACGGCTTGTGGGTCCTGGGACCAAGAAACTGGAAATATTTGGCCGCCAGCACAACACTAGACCGGGCTGGTTCACAATTGGGAATCAGCTCAGTGGAACTAGCATTGTTGAAAAGGAGATAGCACAGAGATACTACGAGAGTGTTGGCAGTCAACGAAGAACTTCTGATGCTCAGAAGGTATAGTGAAGCTGTTTGTCGTTTTGATAAGGAAAAAAATAAATAGGATAATAAGGGTTGCGCTGTTAGGGAGCGCTGACATAATCCATTACGTTACAGAAAGAATGCTTTTTCAACCAATCAGGGTTGGCTGAAGTGAGAAGAGCCAAAATTTTCTAGGTGGTGTGTTTTTACCACCCAAAAAAACATAAAGAATCGAAGGCCAAATTGATATGTTTTGCTTAGGTTATGGAACCGATTACATCACATAATCTAGCTCTCTAGACCCACAACAGTAACACAACATGTTCAGACCTGTTGCATTGAGACAGACCAGAGGCTTCGGAAGAAGATTTTTGGCGAGCTCTAAGCTTGACGGACCCGCCTTCAAGCCTGCCGACGAGGCTAAAGCCAAAGAGTTCAAGGAACACGCAGAGGCTATCGTCCACCACTCCAAAGGCTCATCCGCCACGTGGAAGAAGATCACTTACTTTGTCGCGATTCCGGTGATTGCTCTGACCGCTGTTAACACATACTTTGTTGAGGCCGAACATGCTCACCACAGAGAACACAAGAAACACTTGACCGACGAAGAATGGCCAAAGGACTACCCATACCAGAATGTTAGAAAGGTTGACTTTTTCTGGGGCGATGGAGACAAGACTCTGTTCTGGAACCCGGATGTTAACAGACACGTTAGATCATAAGTGATATATTGCTTATTTATTACCAGGAATTGCTAAAGAAGAGATGATTGGCTAAGTACGGTTTTTTTGGTGATATACTGCGGTAGTTTAAACAGGATTCATCAGAGTAGGAAGGTTCTAGTAATCTTAAACATATCATTAATATAAATGATTAAATAAAAAAGGATAAAAGGACATAAAAAGGTTCAATGGCCAGCTAGAACTCTGATAAAAAGCACACACATCCTAGAAGAAAATATCAAACTGTGACAGAAGTGAGGTGGAAACAACAAAGGTCAGAGCGCCGAGAATATGTATAGATTATTAGTGGCGGCAATAGCAACCGAGTTTTCTCTCGGATGCCAGCTTAGATGCAGAATTGACTTTTTGAAATCGATGGTTTCAAAGTCCATTTTATTCATCATCGAGAGGTTCTTCTTCTTGTTGGTGTTCATCTTTTTGGCTTTGAAAGCCGATTTATCAGCTTGCAGTACGATTTCCTTCTCCGGCTCATCCGAACCGGAGTCTGCTCCAATCGCGTTCTGATATATCATGAAGTTGTTGTTATAAGAGCCGGTCATTATAGACGAGTTATCACCACTGAATTGAACCTCAAACTTATCAAAAATGGCATCGTTCTCATAGGTGTCACACAGACGGTCTCTCAGCTGCTCGTGGATGTTGATTGTTTTCACAGGCTCCGACTCCATTGCGATATCCCAGATCTTCACAGTCATGTAATCTCTACTTACAATGTATCTTCCATTGGAAGAAAACTTCACATCCGAGATGGAGGACGTGATCTCGGTGAAGAAATTGTGGTTTGAAGGGTCCATGTACTCCTCAAAGTTCTTGGAGTGGTTGTCACACAGTGCATTCACCCTCATATCACTCAACTTGATTGTTCCTTTGGATGACGAGTACATAAACAGATTGCAGTCGAGGGGATGGAATTCTGCAGACGTGATCACCTCCGTCAGCTCCTCCATGTTAACAGGCTTGATGTCGACAATGTTGAACGACTGGTCGGCTATTCCTAAGTTCCAGAGGTTTATTCTGAGGTCGTCGGAAGAGATGAAGGTCTCTTGGTCCGAGTTGACACTGATGGAATTGATATGGTAGGCGTGTGCATTGGCGTAGATCTTTTTCGGTTGTGCTGCCGTGATGGTATCGTGTATAGTAAGTCTGGGTAGTTTGAGGTTTGAGGACAAGCGGAGTTGAGGACGTGTTTGTGACGAGAAGCTGCCGTTGCTCTGGAACGACGAAAGTTGCGGATGAAACCCAGACGCGCCGCTGCCACTACTTTCTGTCAAATTGTTTTCCGACACCATTTTGATCTGTTTTTCAAAGATCTTCCACAGCTTGATGGTTTTGTCGTTCGTGGAAAGCAGGAAGTTTGACTGATTCGACCTCTTGAGCCACTTGATCTTATTTATCTTCTCCTCAATCTCCAGCGACTTGAGATAGTCAAACTCAGCATCGTGCGATTGAAACTCCGTGTAGAATCTGTACTCGCATCCCTTCTTGTTTTCGTTTCTCTCAAACAGCACCACCCTTCCTCCCCTGTCTCCGGTGGCCAAAAAGTCTCCTGTGTAGTCAAACTCCACTGTGGATATTATGTCGGCCTCCGTGATGTTCTCGATATCGCCCTTGTCACCAAAACATTGGCTGAACTTCCAGGACTCTTCCATCGTCACAAATCTGCTAATGAGTTATGCAAAACCGCGCTATCCTTCTGTGGATCTTATTCCATGTACAATTTCAGATACACTGGTTCCACTGTAGCGGTCGTTGATTCTCTCTGGCGAGCTAATAAGAGACACGCAATATGCAAAGGCCACAGCTCAATGATGGGTGATGGGGTCAGTCTCGTGTTGTGTGGATGTGACAATACAGCAGCCACCTCAAACACTGTTCTTTTGCGTGCTTTGTGTCCGTGCTTTATAGGCGTACAAGTTACTATTGGCCGATTGGTTGCCTCTACAGAACTTAGTACGTGCAACAAATCTGCCTCAGTTCCCCTTGACGCTAACATATTTACGGGCGCTTCCTGGTGCACGGATGTCAGAGGTTTATTAAGGGGTGTTATGCGAGAGCCAGGGAAAGACTGTTGAGCAGGGACGACCCTCCACCACGGACACCATGAAGCAGTACATAGACGTATCTTCCCTCTGAGCAATTCAGGGGCTGCACTTTCCGCTTCTACAAATATTAAAGTCTATTACAATGACAGCTGAAATTGGACACTTATATTACCGAGCTATCACTGGAAATCAAGCAGTAGCCTTCTTGGCGGCGTCTGCAGGAGACACTCTTCTGTCTCTGTTGAATCTGGCTCTAACAGGAGGAGTTCTGACTCTTCTGTCTGTTCTGGATCTCACTCTGACAATTCTGGCATGGATAGCACACGAGACACAGTAGTGTAGCTTGTTGTACAGCTTTGGCAATGGGTACTCATCGTACACCGAAGCCTCAGACAAGTCTCTCACAGCAGCAGCCTCCACCATGTTTCTGACAGTCACTCTCTTGATGGCCTTGTCCTTTGGAACACATCTTGAGCAGTTGATGCATCTGACGGGCTTGACGTGTCCTCTTCCCTTCTTGTTTCTTCCGTTGGACGATCTCTTCTTAGGCATTTTGTTCTGGACTATACTTGGTTTTGTTAGTTGATCTGACTCGCTGGACCTCTGCTGGCATGTGCTAGCAGTTGCTGGAATATGCCGATGTCTACCTACCTTGTTAGCTACCGACTATATTGGGCTCGCAAAAACCTTCCACTTCTTCTAGGTGTATAATATTTTATTTCGTTCTTTCAGTCTACATACACCCTCACTCTCTTTGGAAAATTTTACCTGGTGAATTTTCCCATTTATTTAAACCCGGTGCGAGGTGTGTCTTCCAGGGCTTCGCAGGCTTGTAGTGCCCTAAAGCAAATCACGTGAGGCAGGTGATCAGAAGCTGCCCCGCAAGACGGAACAGTAAAAAACCTGTGCACCGACCCTCTGTTAATAATCCTGTATTTTATTGGCTGGCTGAAAAAAGTCAGACCACAAGGGGGGGGGAGGGGAGAGCTACCGGGGGGTGGGAAGAATAGGTTTTTTTTTTGGCCATGGGGGATTGATTCCGGCAGCGGGAAATGCTACTGCCAGCAAGGGAGCCTGGCAAAAGGTGCTAACATGAGATTTTTTTTGAACTTGAAGTATACAAAATAATAAAAAAGTGTTTGCAAAAGAAGGATAGTTCACAGTCAAAGGTCTAGTAGTACACCACTATACGGCAGCGTAACCCGTTGATACTATTACCCACCAGTCAAGATGCTAAGACAAACGCTTAGAATTGCAAGACCTGCAAGACTCTTCTCAACCTCCGTCATTGCCAGATCTTCCCCTCCAAAGGAGTTCAAGACCGCAAAGTCTCTTTCGGAAGTGACAGACAAGTACGATCTGATTGGTCCTGGTGCTCAGCCCGGCACTGTTCCAACAGACCTGGAGCAGTCCACAGGTTTGGAAAGATTAGAGCTGCTCGGTAAGCTTGAGGGTGTGGAGGTGTTTGAGACCCAGCCTTTGGACGCTTCCAGAAAAGGTACAATTGCTGACCCAATTGTCGTGGACTCTTATGATGACTACAGATACGTTGGATGCACCGGTGCGCCTGCAGGATCTCACGAGGTTATGTGGCTGAAGCCTACAGAAACCAAGGTTGCCAGATGCTGGGAGTGCGGTTCCGTTTACAAGCTCAATTACT
The DNA here is from genome assembly GCA_030559035.1 of Ogataea wickerhamii. Lineage (NCBI taxonomy): Eukaryota > Fungi > Ascomycota > Pichiomycetes > Pichiales > Pichiaceae > Ogataea > Ogataea wickerhamii. The sequence goes on from JAKTQX010000006.1 coordinate 114,319, forward strand.
TGGGAACCGGAGAGCACCACCACCATTAGGGAGGCTTAGCAAGAGTCTAGACCCATTTTGTGAAAGCCTATTTATTAGAAGCGCACTATCGCGAGCGGATATCCAGCACCATATATGAACAGACTGAATACATAATCAGAACCCATGGAAGTAGTTTCGAGATACTCAAGCCTATTTACGTAACTCAAAAACCCGAGAGGATAGTGGTCCTTGGAAGGTTGCACTGTCTTCTTCTACGATCGTCCACAGTGACACCTGCAGCCACTACAATTCTGAATGGTGTTTTTTCGAATCAACAGCTCTAGCCGTTCTTCTACAACTCACCCAGAAGTCAAATGCGACATACAATGGGCCAAGGACCAATGGCTACAGCAGTTGCTGTCTCCTCGTATCGATATTTAGTAGTGATACCAGACCCCGCAATGTGCAGCAATTCTACTGGTTGCTGCACGGAGCACTGTATAGACCAGCGGTAGGTATACACTGCAAACACCGGCATCAGCCCGGGGTGTCCTACCGCAGGAACCAAGCCTTCAAAACTACAGACTGACGTTCTCGGATCTTATTGCGTAACTCGCTAGACTCGCGGTACTAGAGCTATCATCACATGTGGTAGAGAAAAACCTCTAGCACCTAAGCACGGACTTTGAGAAGGCTCGTAGACAGGTAGAACCACTTACAGCGGTGGACATCGATACACGAGGCCCATTTCCACCCGTTTGAGACGTGAAACCAGACTCATACTCAACGTTTTGATTTCTGGTGGCCGCAGAATTCCCTTCAAGTCAGAGGTATGCTCCGATAGTCTGATTTACAGGTCAGACTGCCACAACTCGAACAGCGCTGTTCGAATCGGCTGCGTCTTCGCGGAGAGGAACACCTAGCAATACCCAGAGCACACCTGACCATCACACTGGAGCAGGTGGTGCTGGACATTCTCAAACAGACTACCAGCACCAGAACGTAGAAATGCCACAAGCAACAACAGCGATCAGTAGACATAAACATAGCTCAGAGGCCACTGCCGAACAGCGATAAGACCATCGTGTGCATGAACCACCACACGGCAAATGCTCACAAGTGACAAGGGCCCTGGCTCCCTGGCACCGCGATGCAAGTATGCAGCTTATCTGCATCGAGTTCTGAGGCCTGACGATGACGCAAAAGAGACGTGCTCGTCAGTTCAACGAGTGACTATGTAGCCTGGTAAGTAGGTACTACCGGAAAACCCTGACATGAATGCAAATGCACTACATATCAATCAGCTAGTCCGCTAGTGAGCCAACCCGGTATTCCGTCCCCAGACCCTGTCTCACATTAGCTGGGCCTCTCAGACGGCGGGTTCTTATCGACACACACGTATCTTGGATGGTAGTGTGACACCCAGCTGGATTCTGACGTAGATGAGATCCAACTGTCGCCAAGAGTTTGTTCCCCAGAGAGAAAACGGAGTCTGTGGCGGGCAGTTTTGGTTTGCATGCCTCAGGACTACTTCAGCCACAGCCGTAGCGTGTCGATGGCCCATCTATTCCTCGTTGGTACGCGGAAGGATTCGACCAGCGGCTGGAGTACTGCCACCCATTGCTTGGCCAGAAAGGAGCCGCCCCATACTTTCCAGCGCGCACCAGAGGACAATCGCTCGCCTTAATGAGCCACAGCAGCCGTTGAAATTACCTGTCAGATGTTTCTGACGGCTTATGTTGGCAGCCCGCCTCAAGACCAGGGTGACTCTACCCTTGTAGAGGCGGCAGTGCCAGATTCTTTTTCGCTTCCCGCTCTCCAATGCTCCCCAAACCTTTGGCACAAAAAAACAGAGCGACATGTGTCTTGCTGGAGAGCCATAGAGGAGCAATAGTATGTAGCCAGCGAAGTGGTCGCAGCTGATAGCACCTCTTTCTCGAGCCACAGGTGATACGTGCACAACCCAAAAAGCCCTCTGTGTTCATTTCCATACCCCACAAGATACATTTGAAAAAGATTTCCTCTTTCCCACTATTTGCTTGTTCTACGTCATCGGGGATTGTGAGCTAGAAAAGGTCCAACTTGCAGTCAAGATACACCAAGATGACTCACATCAAGAAACAGGTAGTGCTTCTCGGCAACCTCAACGAAAGCTTGCCCGAGTTTAAACAATTCTCTGAGGAGTTCGACTTGATCCACTACACTCTTACAACTAAGACCCAGTTTCTAGCCGACCTTCGGGACAAACTGTCGGGGATTTCCGCCATCTATGCAGCATGGCTATCCTTCTTCCCTATAGGGGGTCTCACCGAGGATGTGATTGTGCATTTGCCGGCCAGCCTCAAGATCATCACCGTGTGTTCGGCCGGATTCAGCAACGTGGATCTCGAGGCACTGAGAGCCAGACAAATCGACTTCTGTAATACTCCCACTCTGGGTGCTGGTCAAGTTGCAGACACAGCTCTATTCCATGTGCTGAACGGTTTCAGACGTTTCACATTGTTTGAAAACCACCTTAGAGACATCCAGCACACTATAGAGACCAGAACTATTATGCAGAATTCCACCGTTTTCGACCCCGTGTCAGGACAGTTCCTTGTCGACAAAAAGCCAGCGGAGGGATACGCTTTTGGACACAAGCTGGGACCTATGGATATTCGCAGCCCTGAGAACAAAAATGTGACAATCGTTGGATTTGGAGCTATCGGACAAAAAGTTGGGAAACGACTCTCTGCCTTGGACATGAATGTCTTCTATGTGAAGCGCACTGCTCTCACCGAGGACGAGGAAGCCAGTCTGGGTTACGCCGCTCAGTTCGTAGAGTCTCTAGAAGCTGCGGCTCCTTATTCACACTGTGTAGTGTTGTGTCTGCCCTCTACACCTCAAACACGTCACATGATAAGGAGATCTATCATTGATAAAATGCTGGACGGTGTAATCATTGTCAATGTGGGTCGAGGAGACCTGATTAACGAACAGGACCTATTAGACGGACTTAAATCCGGAAAAATTGGGTTTGCTGGCCTTGACGTGTTTCCTGAAGAGCCTCTAGTTAAACACACAGAGAGAGAGGACATTGAAATCACCCCGCATATTGGATCATCTACTGTGGAGAATTTCGATGGTACTGCCAAGTTTTGTCTACTGAACATCACCAATTCGCTACGGACTGGAAAAGCCAGCAATGTCAGAAATTGAATATCAGAGAAAGCAGTATCTATGTCTTGCATTTTCCCCATATACAGGTGTAGATACTTACTCCACCGTTTCGAGCTCGCAGTACTTCAGTCTATTGGCCTTGTGGTTGGTGTAGAGTTGATTCCATACTCGAACAGCATCGCAGTCATTCACGTGCTTGTGCTTCTTTCTAGACTCATCCTCTGGATTTGAGCCTTGGGCACACACTATTCTGTGCTCTGGCATGAACTCCTCAACAGTGGCGAGGCGAGACCAAGGTTTAGGCAGAGGGGCGTCGCTGAAGTGAATCAGTTTGGCCTCGTCGTATATCAGGCGTGAATTCCAGCCGTAGTTGTTTTTTAGCCTGTGATTGAGGTGGGACCAGTATGGCATGTTCTCGTTGGAGTAGGAGTATGAAATCAATGGAAGGTCAGCAGGGTCAGCAAGATAGCAATCGTGAGAAGATCCGGTTTCTCTGAACTCCCCTGATAAGAGACCGTACGGATGATGGGGAAGAATCATGAGAAGCGGTTTAGTGGTGTTGTCAGAGAGGGTGTAGAAGTTTCCTTTTTTTGACAAACTCGGGAGATCTATGAAACGGTTGAGGATATCCATGTCGTAGTCTGATTTGTATTTCCAGTTGCTCATGGCGATCAGTTTCGTGTAGACTGAGTGGTTCGGCTCTATGACCATGATATAGCTTCCAAGCTTATAGGAAAGACCATGTTGGACCAAAAGAGATTGTGATGACCTGACGGATGGCAGTCCATCGTATATTGACCAGTATAGCTTCTCATCTAGTTCCGGCTGGCTCTCGATATATCCTGAATAGAAGTCCTCCAAAAAGTCGAATCTCTCCTCTATAGTGGGAACGGAGTCCTTGAGATCGTGTTGGATCTTTTTGAAGTCCCGGAAACTGTTATAGGTAACAGGCATCGCGATCATTGCTGGGGGTATGAAGAAAAGTTCATCCATGGCCGATTTTAATGTGGCATCCGAGTCTAGGTATATTATGCGATTGTACGCTGTTTGGTTGAACACATGGAACTTAGTAAAGCTTGAAGACCAGTAAGACGATTCCGATTTGTAGTGAAGCTCTTTTACTGCCACCAGCTTGATCCCCAATGACTCTGCCTTGCGGATTAGGCTAAGAGCGTCTGAATTTGCAGCGAGATTGAGTGTGTAGAGAAGGATCATCTCTGCGCTCGTTAGCGGCTTCAGCGTCTGGAAATTGATCAGAGCGCCACACAGATAGTCGAGAGAAGTGGCATATTGCGCGTAGGCTAGTTTTGACCAGTCAATGGGTACTACATTGACACCAAGAGGTGGATCAGTGTTTGCATTGACATTAGGTCTGACAGACTTGTTCTTCTTCTTCTGTTTTGCAGCCTGTTCAGGGTTGGCAAGACGTTTCTTCAGTTTGGAGAGCTGTACCGCCGTCTCGTACGGAATCGACTTGATATCGGAGCCGTCAAATGGAAGATCTGGAAGTATCGGAGAACCCGAGAAGAGTAGTAAATGGCCACCTTTCCAGATAAGGAGCGCAGCACACGCGAGCAGAAAAAGCTTCACAAAAGATCGAGGACCTCTGTGTCCGAGCAGCGGAGTCATTGGCCTAGCTGCTCTGGTATGGACATTGAGTGGAAACCTCCAGTACCTCTTAATCTTTGGTATACTTGCAAATGATGGTTTAGTATTTTCTTTACGAGAATAAATAATCCCTATACATCTAATGAGTGGAGATCAAAAAATTTAATTCCGTGAGATTGTAGGTAGCAGTATCACACACAGCCTTCACAGCTTCGGTAGAGTATCTGTGCAGGTGACGAGTTGAATAAATAGACAGAAAGAGCCACAACGTATATACCTATCTGTATCTGGTTGCAGTCTGTAGTCCGCAAAATAAACGGCTATAGGGGACGTTCTATAGATCCTCTCTGGTGAATTTCGAGAGGTCGATTGGCTCTTCTGTAAGAAGCGTATTTGGGCCCGAGAATGGCTCGCAGGTATCTCTCACTTTCGTGCCAGCCTTCACCTCCTTTCCGGCCTTGAGAGCGTCCAGAATCTCAAGAACAGACTCGCTGGTCAGATCCTCGTAGTAATCGTCGTTCACCTGGATCATAGGTGCGTTCACGCAAGCACCGAGACATTCAACCTCTTCCAAGCTGAAGATTCCGTCAGGAGTGGTCTGTCCCGGCTGGATTTTCAAGTGGTGCATGATAGCCTCAATAACAGAGTCTGAGTTGCAAAGCTGGCACGGGGTCGTGGTGCATACCTGGACATGGAACTTCCCAACAGGTTTTCTCTGGTACATGGTGTAGAACGTAGCCACCTCGTACACTCTCATAGGAGGTATATCGAGCATCTCAGCAACGTAGTTCATCACGGAGATGGACGTGAATCCAACCTGTCTTTGGCCGAGATCGAGCAGAGGCATCACTGCAGACTTTTTATATTGTGGGGGATACTTGCTGATGATTTCCTTAGCAAGTTTCTTGTTTTCCTCGTTGAACTCGAATTTGATGTTGGTGTTGTTCTTTTCTGTTTCCCTGTGCACAGAGATGATGTGGGACCATCTGGCCGGGTTTCGTAAAGCCACAGCCCCACGCCGGCTGTTATAAGCTAGACCTGTTCTGAAATATCTAGAGAGCATTCTGGATGTAATGGGGGGAGCGTGCTGAGCTTGTGATCCAGATACCGTATTGGGACGCTTGAAAAGACCGTCAGCAGCTGTTTAGAACTGTATGATAGCACTCGCACTGTACTCCACGTCTACAATCACGGATAGCCACTGTAAGCGTTGCTTTGTACAGGACCGCTAATGTTTCTCTCCTGTCCATCTAAGTTTTTATTTTTCAATCTGGCAAATGGCGTACAAGTAAAAACAAAGCTGGGCAGAGCACGACTCCTTTCTCACAAGAAAACTAATGTGGCTGGTGCGATTGCAAGCGACTAACACAGAACCGGCTAAAAAAATTTAAAGTAATTGAGCTAAAAGGTGCCAACTCGGAGAAAAGTGAAAGTTTCATACTGAACAGTCTAAGAGGGCAAGATACTCATTTCGCCCCAGAATTCAAGACTAGCACTGATTCCGATGTCTCAAAGACGGTTCAGCCTCAACACAGAGGTGGTTAAGGTGTCACACAAGGACGGCTTCAACGCATCTGTTCCTCCGCTGTATGCGTCTGCCACATTCAAGCCGAACTCGCTCGATGATATGGGCGAGTATGACTACACCAGATCGGGAAACCCCACGCGGTCTGTGTTGCAGAGCCATCTGGCCAAAATCATCAAGTGTAAGCATGTGTATGCTTTGAATTCCGGGATGGCTGCGATGGATGTGATTTCCAGATCTCTCAAAGCAGGAGATGAGGTTATAGCCGGCGATGACCTCTACGGGGGAACTCATCGGCTCTTGACGTACCTGCGTGAGATCCAGTCGGTCCGCGTGATTCATTGTGATACCACCAACTTGGATCTCATGAAGCAGAACATAACGTCCCGCACGAAAATGGTGTTTCTAGAGTCCCCAACGAACCCACTTATCAAGGTGTGTGATCTCAAAGGGATAGCTGACTATGCACATAGTGTTAACCCAGACTGCGTGATTGTGTTTGATAACACCATGATGTCTCCGATCCTGATGTCTCCCTTGGAGCTGGGAGCAGACATCCAGTACGAATCTGCCACCAAGTATTTGAATGGCCACCATGATATTATGGCTGGAGTTATTGCTACCAACAGCGATGAGCTAGCCAAAAAAATCTTCTTCGTGATAAATGCCACAGGAGCAGGGCTAGCTCCTTTTGATTCCTGGCTGCTAATTAGAGGACTCAAGACTCTGGCATTGAGGGTCGAGCGGCAGCAGGAGAACGCAGTGAAAATTGCTAAATGGTTAGAGGAGAAGGGTCTCAAGGTGCGGTATCCTGGTTTGAAGTCCCACCCTCAGTACGAGCTTCACAAACGTCAATGCAAAGGTCCCGGGTCCGTTCTCTCGTTTGAAACAGGCGATGTTCCTGTCAGTAAGGCTGTGATCGAGGCATGCGATCTTTTCTCTGTGACAGTTTCATTTGGATGTGTCAATTCGCTGATTTCTCTGCCTTGTTTGATGTCTCATGCGTCGATAGATGCCGCTGTCAGAGAGGAGCGGGATTTTCCAGAGGATCTCATCCGTCTCTGTGTTGGGATAGAAGGCGTCGACGACCTAATCACTGATCTAGAAGTCGCTCTGCGGTCTGCTGGAGCCATATAGATGTATAATCTTAATCAACTAACAAAAAGCTGCTCCAGACACGACCAGAAAAGGTGATGTTTTTTTCCTCTCTTGTAATAATATGACAGAAAAAATTTGAGTATTTTGGAGGAGATTTAAGTTGTTGCAGGGAAGAGTAGCCTAAAAAAGATCATATAAAGAGGGCTTCAACAGCTGGCAACGCGGTTTATCGTGCCATATCTGATATTCACACTAAAAGTGCACTTAGTCGCTCCTCGCAGTTGCTGGGAAACATTCGGGTTTCGACTGCGCGCTTAAGCCTCCAAGCTGTTCTTGAAGTTTGTTTTTTGCTAGCCCGGTGACACATAATTGCAGTTACGGGTGGTTACCTGGGAGATAATCAACCATTAGCTTTTATTCGGTAACAATCCCTTCTTTTCACTCAGTGTTATTGGCATTTTTCTACGTTGCAGGCTTTGGTTGTCTGTTGGTATTATGCCTAGAACAACATACTGGAATATCGCATAGACCTCCTTTTGTTAAACGCCTTCTTTTCAGCATTTGCGCTTATCTGGTTGAAGGATCATGTCGTCTCGGTTACAGCGGGAGCCTGCCACCTCTCCATCACAAGACCACCGGTTAGAACCACAACAAGAACCGCAACATCTGCAGTTACAACACCACCAACAACAACAACAACAACAACAACAGCAACAACAACAGCAACAGAAACAAACGAAATCCACAACGCATCAACGGTCAGCATCCGCCAGCTCATCAAACAACTCACAGCAGGTGAACAGGAACATCATTGCCTCTCATTACCAAATTGCACAAAAGATCGGTGAAGGCTCCTTTGGAATCATATTCCAAGGCTATGACCTTCTTAGAGATAACCAGCCGGTGGCGATCAAGTTCGAGAGCCGAAAGTCTGAGGCTCCCCAGCTAAAGGACGAATTCAAGGCTTATAAGATTTTAAACAGTGCGATCAACAACTTCATCAGAAACGGATCCGAAAACGATCCCCATAGGTACATATCAATTGAAGGCATCCCAAAGGTGTACTATTTTGGGCAAGAAGGGTACTACAACATTCTAATTATCCAGCTACTGGGACCGTCATTGGAGGATTTGTTTGAGTGGTGTGGTAGAAGGTTCAGCATCAAGACAGTGGCACAGGTGGCCAAGCAGATGGTTGAAAGAATTCAGTTCGTTCATGAAAATGATTTGATTTACCGCGACATCAAGCCTGATAACTTCCTGATCGGATCAAACGCTGGCGACAATGTGATCTACCTCGTGGATTTTGGGATGATAAAGCAATATAGAAATCCTGTTACCAAACAGCACATACCGTACCGAGAAAGAAAATCCCTCAGTGGGACAGCCCGCTACATGTCTATCAACACACATTTGGGGAGAGAGCAGTCAAGAAGGGATGATCTTGAGTCCTTAGGACATGTTTTTCTGTACTTTCTCAAGGGAGAGCTTCCGTGGCAGGGACTCAAGGCTCCTACGAACAAGCTAAAGTATGAGAAGATTGGAGAGAAGAAACAGTCAACCTCTGTACAACAGCTGTGCTACAAGCTGCCTGTTCAATTTGCAGAATATCTGACTTATGTGAGAAATCTTGGATTTGATGAGGAGCCTAACTACGAGTACCTCATAACACTCTTGGACAACGTGCTCACTGATATCGGGGAAACTGACGACGGATATTATGATTGGATGAAGCTCAACGATGGTAAGGGCTGGGACTGGAACAAGAACAAGAAAACCAATCTCAACGGGTACGGGTCTAATAATGCCCATACTGGCCGCCAGCAGCACAAGTCTACGAAAGGATTGCCTCCTACGAGAAGACAGTCTCAGAATACCACCGATAACCACGCTCAGCAAAATTCCACTGGACAACACCACAAGGCAGATGAAAATACACGGCTCTTATCTGGCCCGCGAAATGGTCAGTATGGGCCACGAAGCGATCGCTACGAGCAGCAGTCTCCGGAAGACTACGACGAAGCGCCGCGAGGGATTTTCGGGCTTCTCAAGATGGTGTTTTGCTGCTGTTGCTAATGGTGTTGAGCGCCTGTTGAGGATAGATGTTTTTGGTGTATTAATTAGTGTGTATAAGTAGCTGGTGGTTGGAGAAATGGATTCCACTGGGTTGGGAAGAAATTTTTTAAAGTCTTGAACTATACAGAATGTATGTTTTTTCTCTACAAGTGGTTTGTTTTCGGGCTGTTGAAAGGAATGATTGTTTGTGGGTGAAAGAGGCATCTAACAGGTCTCTGGAGCGCCGATAAATCTCGCAGAACCTCATGTCGCATTTTGAGCTTAACCAAAAGGTACTTGTTTTCCAGGGGCAGCTGTTGTATGAGGCCAAAGTGCTAAAGATATACTATCCTTTGTCCAAGATCATCAAGTTCCATGATGAAAAAACAAGGGAGCTGGTCGAGGTTCCTCCTGATCGCGGATTTCCTACCGCTTACTCCAGCGTGAAGGCGTTCCTGGTGCACTATAAAGGCTGGAAATCCAAATACGACGAGTGGGTGTTACAGGATAGAATCTTGGAGATGAACACGGAGAATCTTGTGCGGAAAAAGCAACTTGCCCAACAACAGCGAGATACACAGGCTTTACAGCTGGCTGTAGAGGCTTCGAGTGCTAGTGGAGATGGAAATGGTGTTGGTGCTGCAGTGACTGCTAAGCGCCGTGGAAGGCCTCCGAGCAAAAATGTCGAGAAGTCGATTAAAAATAGCAACGGAAGAAACGGGTCTGATCTGACAGCGAAGCGACAAGAGATTAGAGTGCAGGTTCCTGATAGTGTCAAATATGCGCTGGTTGATGACTGGGAAAATATCACCAGAAAAGGACAACTGGTAAAGCTGCCGTCGGACTATCCTGTTGATCGGATTCTAAAGGATTATAGACAGGAAGTAGAGCTTACGGGACAAAAGCTAGATGCTGCTGCTGTGGACAACACTTTAGAGGCAATTGAGGGAGTTCGGATGTGCTTTAACCAATCCGTCGGGTCCCTTTTGCTTTATCGACATGAGCGATTTCAGTTCAAGGAGATTCTTGACCGCTTTTCGGGTGTGGAGATGTCGGGCATTTATGGAATGCAGCATTTACTACGACTGCTGTCTGTGCTTCCGAACCTTATGATACAGGCTTCCATGGATTCTCAGAGCATTGGATTCTTGAGGAACTTTTTTGAGGAGTTTTATGTATGGCTTGATGAAAAGAAGCGCGGCCTTGATATTGGGGACTATGAGAATAATGTTCCTACATATTAGATGACCAGATATCATAGAAATATCTCATCTTTGATGATGGTGGAGTCCAGATGTTGAGTCAGCTTGGAAATCTCTGCTCCTGTGAAATCTCCCGTACGTTTTGTTGGGCTTTCCATTTCAATGTGGTTCTTCCCGCTGGAAGGAGTTGAAACCAAAGTCATGGCGGAGGAGCTGAACTCTCTGTAAGAAGGAAGCTTGCCAGGAGTGACTGAAGAAAACAGCTCGTCATCAGAAGCATACAATGTCTCACTTGAGAACCGTCTATGGGGACTCTCCATGTACGAGGAAGGCTCGTAGTTGGAATGTAGTCCAAGGAAAGTATTGTCGATGCTGAGGATTTGATCCTGCATATCCACCAGGTCAACAATCTGGTTGTTTGAGGCTGGAATCAAAGTTCCGCATTCGTTTGCAGAGATATCGATGTTGAAGCTGTTTTTCAACTTACAGCTTGCTACGGTGTCGGGTTCCTTCAGATTGATTCCGTCCAATTCCCATTGGACAATGCTGCCATCCTTGGACCCCGAATATAGCTTGTTGTAGCGGTTCCACACTATAGATGTGACTTGGTCAAAATGACCTTCAAAGCATGCCAGGGGCTTCAGGTTTCTGATATCCCACACCATTAGGTTGTTCTTCAGACTGGCTGAACAAAGATAGTTTGGGTCTTCAGCACACCATTTGACCAGAACAGCCTCATCATTCATTTTGTGTGGAATGAAAAAGGAGGAGCACAATCCGGACTCACTGTTTGAGCGCATATCAAAGAGTGACACTCCAAACGCTCCTGATAATCCCAGCAGCCCGTCCTGAATTGGGTTGCCATCAAAAGACGAAATACCCTTGACTTTATTCTTCAGGACAGGGTAAGATGATCTAGAGGTATCCCAGAGGAATATATTTTCCTTGTAGATCGAGAGCAGAGAGTTCTTGTGGCATAATCGCCACGAAGAAGGGGTCACGTCCAGTTTGTATACGAGACCCGTCGACTTGGCGTTGTTTGCAACTCTGGCTCCATCAATAAAGGAATCGATGTGCTTTTCGTGGTTGAAACGTTTGATAATCTCTGCATGCTTGAGTTCAGAGCCCCGCGCATTGGGAATCATTGTCAAATTGACCATTCCGTTGCCATGTCCAGAGAGCAGAAATTCAGGGTCCTCCTCGTCCTGTTCTGGTAGACTACTCAACCATTTCAGAGAATGAATATCTGGAAGGGTGATGTTGGAAATGTGAGTCAGCAAACTGTCTGCTGCCTCTAGATTATAAATTTTGAGGTTTTCATAGGCGGCATTAGATCCCACTGCAACAAGGCCCCTGTTGCAGGTGATTGAACTGAAAAACTCCAAGTCGGGGTCCTGACCAGAAGTATCCATTTTCCAGTAGTTGGACTTGACCTTTGCTGCTGGATCTGGAAGTCCTGCCTGCTCAAAATCTGTATCGACAACGAATTTCTTTCTGTTGAGCTGCTCAGAGAGTTTGCGCAGCTCGCTGTTGGATGAAGTGATCTGGTACTGCATGTGTATTATTATATCTTTGACAATGAGTGACTTAAGCTAGTTAGTTGTAGAGCAGTGAACTGGAGAAGAGATAGATGGTGTCTGTGGAGAAGCATCATCAACTCCTTCGAAACAGCTAATGTTTCCCTATATATATTCACATGGCCTGCCTCCCCTCGCTGTGTGATAGTTACGGTTGGCTTGGCTAAACCTATTTCTTCTTCTGGGTATACCCCAGATTTCATGACACCCGTGCACCGTCTATGTTGGAAAAGCTTTTTAGTTTCATCCTCATTTGTGGCTAATGCATAAAAAAAAGGTAGAGTGGCGTGTGACAAAAATCAGCATCTTTTATTTACTGCGTGGCGGTGCAGAATGTCGCGGTTGGATTCAGAGAGTTCCCGGTGTTCCGGGGCACGCCGCACGGGCGCAGCAGGGGGGGATGTCGCAGCTGTTTTCAAATTTCTCTCCCGCCCGGGAACGGATGAGACTAATAAAAAAAAAAAGGTGTTTAAAGAAAATAACTAACAAGGAGTCATTCTAAATATTTGTCATACTAACAAGGTTGCTTTGTTCATCTAAACATCGATAGACAAATCAGCGTTCTGCTGCATATCCAGCCAGATTGAATCAGGGTGATCCGGGTAACTGCAGGTTACGGCTAAGCTGCTGGTAGCATTTGAGGCACTATCTATAGGTTTTCCTTGTGAATTTTGCTGTGTGGCAACTGATCTAACGGGGACCTTATAAATTGTTGCCAAACACGTAGTGTTTAGTGCTTATTTTAACGTACACTTCTCATTTAGCATTCAAATCATTCAAAAGCTTTGCTGGTGCAACAATACGAAATGACAAGCCGGTCAAAGATAGTGGTGAGAGTCATCGCTGCAGAGGGTCTCTACAAAAGAGACATCTTCCGGTCTCCGGACCCGTTTGCTGTTCTGACTGTGGACGGGGCACAGACTCAGACTACAGAGACTGCCAAGAAAACGCTTTCGCCCCACTGGAATCAGACGTTTGAGTTCAACGTGACAGAGAACTCCATTTTGATCATACAGATCTTTGACCAGAAAAAGTTCAAAAAGAAGGATCAGGGGTTCCTAGGGGTGGTGAATATCCGAGTCGGGGACGCGATCAACTTGAGCGACACATCGAGCGAGCAGACCATAGCTGAGGAGCTGAAGAGGTCCAACTCGAACCTTCTTGTCTCCGGTAAACTGATCATCACCGTTTCCCACAGAAGCGACCCCTCGACTAGAGATCCTAGAGATCCTACTAATTTTTCCACAGGAGGCGGCTCCTTGCGTTTACCATCATCCGGCACAGGTGCAGCCACTGTCGCCCCCGCTGCGTCCAGACAGCCGGTCGCGACTCCTAGCAGCAACAACCAGTTTCCTGGATCGGCTGCCGCCGCAGCTATCGCAGCTGGTGGGTCGGCCTCAAGGCCACCTGCCGCACAACGGCACTTTTCATCTTTTGAAGACCAGTTAGGAAGGCTTCCTCCTGGATGGGAACGCAGAACCGATAATTTCGGCAGAACGTACTATGTGGACCACAACTCCAGAACCACTACTTGGAAAAGACCAACGCTGGACCAGTCTGAGACTCAGAGACAGCAAGAAAGAGAAAGAACAAGAGAGGCCGAAAGAACTATGTACATTAACAGAACCTTACCAGAGACGAACTCTCAGGTCGATCAGGCTGCTGCAATGACCATGGCTGCTACCGGTACCACAAGCCCTGGTCTCGGGGAGCTGCCCCCTGGTTGGGAGCAACGATTCACACCTGAGGGAAGACCGTATTATGTGGACCACAATACCAGAACAACCACGTGGGTGGATCCTAGAAGACAACAGTTTGTCAAGAGTTATGGGAATACCGGAGGATATAATGCCCAAAGGCTGTCTGCGATGGGTCCACTTCCTAGCGGCTGGGAGATGAGACTTGCTAACACATCTAGAGTATACTTTGTTGACCACAACACCAAGACCACCACTTGGGACGATCCTAGATTGCCTTCATCCCTAGACCAGAATGTTCCACAATACAAACGTGACTTTAGAAGAAAGTTGGTTTACTTTAGATCGCAGCCACAATTGCGGATCTTGCCAGGCCAATGTCATATCAAAGTTAGAAGAGATCATCTTATGGAAGATGCATTTAGAGATGTTATGAGACAGACTCCTGAGGATCTCAAGAAGAGATTAATGATCAAGTTCGAAGGCGAGGAAGGTCTTGATTATGGTGGAGTCTCTAGAGAGTTCTTCCAGCAGTTGTCTCATGAAATGTTTAACCCATTCTATTGTTTGTTTCAATATGCATCCAGTGATAACTACACTTTGCAGATAAATCCAAACTCGGATGTCAATCCGGAGCATTTGAATTACTTCAAATTTATTGGAAGAACTGTTGGACTGGGTGTCTTCCATAGAAGATTCTTGGATGCTTTCTTTGTTGGTGCTATGTATAAGATGATGCTGCATAAGAAGATTGTTCTCCAGGATCTAGAGAGTGTTGATTCCGAGATGTACAAGTCGTTGTGTTGGATGCTTGATAATGATATAACTGACGTCATTTACGAAACCTTCTCCATAGAGGAGGACAGATTTGGAGAGAAGGTTGTCATCGACCTGAAGGAAGATGGAAGAAACATTGAGGTGACTAATGAGAACAAGCGCGAGTATGTGGAGCTCAAAACGGAATGGATTATCTCCAAGCCTGTTGAGCAACAATTCAAGGCGTTCATGGATGGTTTCAATGAGTTGATTCCTCAAGAGTTGGTTTCTGTGTTTGATGAGAGAGAACTAGAGCTCCTGATCGGTGGACTTGCCGATATTGATATTGAAGATTGGAAGAAACACACTGACTACCGGGGCTACCAAGAAAGTGACGAGGTTATACAGTGGTTCTGGAAATGTGTGAGTGAATGGGAGGGAGAACAGAGAGCACGTTTGCTGCAGTTCACTACAGGAACGTCTAGAATACCTGTGAATGGGTTCAAAGACTTACAAGGATCTGACGGACCAAGAAGATTCACCATTGAGAAAGCTGGAGAGTCCGATCAGCTACCTAAATCACACACGTGCTTCAATAGAGTGGACCTGCCACCTTACAAAGACTACGAGAGTCTCAAGAAGAAGTTGACCATTGCTGTTGAGGAAACAGTTGGATTTGGCCAGGAGTGAGGCTTTAGTCAGGGACAGACTGTATCACTCTTCTTCATTATGATTCTACCAACTAGAAAAAGCCATTCCCCTTTAATGCTGAAATTTCGTTTTTTTATTCCCTTACATCTTTGGTGTACTGTGATTATCTTTTTGTTTCCTTTCCCGACTATTCTCGTGACATGGCTTCTATACTTAGCTAAGCCCTGAATGAGGCGCAACTTTTTATCATGTATGTGTTTTTGGAGACACCGATCTGATTGATATGAAGACGTAGAATTCCTCAACAGAATCGATGTACTATGATACACTGCTCTCCGGTAAGAGAGGCTACTTAGTATACCCCGGCCCGGCATCAGCCGCCTTTCAGACCCATGACAGAACGTCTCAGCTTCTGAAAGGATGTCTGGAAGGTAATTGCTGCTTCCAAGCCAGCTAATGTAGAGAGACGAGACGTCTGAGTAAGGACCGGGGAATGGAATTCTTGCAGTATCCCGGAAACCCTGAGATAAGAGCCATTATCGGAGTTCAATAATGCCGTTTATGGAGGTCGGGATAAGCTGGAGATATCGGAGACATCAGAACTGCTGTTGCTGCTGCTATTCAACTGCTCTCCGACTGCAACTTCAGCATCAAACTATCTCAACATAAAATAAAACTTCATATTTCAATTAATTTTACTCCGAGTTTTGCTCTCAAAAAAATTATCTCTCTTCATCCCATACACATAGTGAAAAAAAAGACAGTCCCAGACACAAAATGCTATGCACGGCAAATATGGCACTTCATTTCCGGTAAACTAACTTGTAGATGAGTCATGCTAAGTACTGGTAGACGTTTCGATCGTTTTCATCCCGAGCCAGATAGTCCTTTTCTATAAGCTCTTCAATCCTGGATTTGATAAAAGACGGCTGTGGCTTGAATCTATTGAGCAGCTGCTTCATCACCTCGTTGATGAGTTCTTGGTGCTTCAGCTCACGTCTAGCCTTCATTATTCTCACGATTGCAGCCTCAGTCTCGATAACTCTCGACTTTCCAATCGCGTCCATGGTTTCTGTTCTCTGAGAATCATCCTCCAGCTTCGATCCCGAAGAGACCGTGAGAACCTTAATCTTCGTTTGAGCAGACTTGAACTGCTCGTTTATTGAAAAAACATCCTCGGGATCAATCTCCTTCGACATCGGCCTCTTCTTCAGCAATCTCGACTTGGATGCGACAGAAATTGATTGCAGATGCCGTATAAGGTCGGGCTTGGGAATTTTTGTGGCTTCATATATCTCGTTAAACGTGTATTCTTGCTTTGGAGAGTCTTCCTTGAAACATGTCAGGATGATAATCGCAGCAAACGTGGACAGATTCACCTCGTATGTCTTTTTGGGGTATCTCATTCGTATATCCGCGGTCCCGAAATTAGGAGCCCACACAAGACTTCGGCCGCGGTGTTTAGACGAATAAAATGTCTCAAACCTAGTCTTCAAAATATCGAGCTCTTCTGGATATCGTATCTCTGCAAGCGCTTTTCCAACAGGCATAGGCCAGCAGTTTGTTGTGAGTATAGAGGTATCCATATCCAGCTTTCTTCCCCCATTGATCTTAGCCACAGAATCATCATTGGCTATAAACCTGTTATTGAAATCAGCCGACAGATCTTCGGAAATCTTTATATCTTTGAACATACCCTCAAATTTGGAAGTGAAGGATGATCCTATCTCTTGCTTGAGCTTGGAGATCATACTCATCTCTATGTCATTAGAAATTGATCGCTGCAATAGCAATCTTCTCGCAAGATGATTCTTGTAATACTTTTCAAAAACATCTTTGTCCTTGATAAAGCGAAATACCACAATTGACTTGTCTAGCAATTCCTCTACCTCCTCGGGTGACTTATCTTTGAAAGACTTTTTGATCCCATCATCAATGAAAAGAGAGAGATATTCAGCAATTTTATTGTTTGAGTTCAGAAAGGTCGCAAAGGAAGACTCAATCTCTCTGACGACTCCAACATCGCTTTCAAATGATGCCTTGATTATACGGTCATACTTGATCTTCAGATCGAGAAAGTTTTGAATCCACTTGACGGCAAACTGCGTAGTGTTTTCTTTAGTACTAAGTTTCTTGATCCCTTGTTCCTCTAGTCTCTTAGCTTGCTGTGCCTCTAGTTGTTCTTTCGTTTTCTGGTTCAGTTCTTCATAATGAAACGCGACCATGTTCCTGAGCTGCCGTTTCAAAATCTCCTGATCAGAATCTACTCTAGATGTCAGTTTGAAAAGCGACGACAATACAGTGTAATTATTATCAATGACCCAACTTTTCAGACCATCATTTTCCAGTTTCATAATAAGCTCAATATTTCTCGTGATCAGATCATTATCCATGAGATCACGTAGTTTACCGGAAGTGACATCTGGCAAATATAGCTGGATTCGCGCCTCTTCATCCTTACCCAATTGAGATACATTGTCAATATATACAGTTCCAGACTGCTGTGACAAGAGTTCTTTTGCCTTTTTCTCAAAATATTCATGACTAGACTGTAGTAATTTGGGCTCAAAGTAACGCAGATAGTAGTTCTCACCGTAACCAGAACCCTGATTGGCGAGATCAATAGTCATGGATATATTTTCAGTCAGCGTTGCAAACATGTAAATAATGGCCTTGATGATAAATTTATCAATGATCTCACCGTATCTATTTTTGTTGATGTACTCGATTATGATGTCTATTGCCTTCAGTCCAATCTCGTTCTCATTGTATTTGATGATGATGTCTCTAAAAACATTGAGACCAACGTCGTAGACTAACGGAAGATGAAACTCCTTGGCATATACACGGTCCAGGTACATCAAAACATCGCTCACCATTCTCATGCTCAAAAGATGATCTTCCCAAACATCACTGAGGGTCTGCAGAAATCCTCTCTCATTCTGTGATGTTAAACTTTTCAAAAGCGTGGGCCTGATCTCCTCAAGAAGATAAGACCGTATTGTTTGTTCCACCTTCTCGTATAACAGCTTCCCATGTTTACGGAGAACTAGATTGTATGCCTTTCTGTAAAGCTCCTCAAAAGACAGATTTGACGCATTTTTGTGCTGGATTTCAGTGATAGCGTTGTGGATGACCAGCCATGACTTTTCAAAGTCCACCTCGCTAGTGATGATTTTTTTTGGAGGGCGGATCTTGGTACGGCCTCTTGCACCCGAAGCCTGTGAGGCAAGCATATTTGGACCCTGATAGGACACCTAAAGGCCCGGACTTGTAGCAGTTTATGCCCCTTAACTACGGGTTGCGTGCTTTCTATATAGCTCGAATTTCTTTATCTTACCTAGTACACAAGAGATAGTTCCTAGTAGAATCTCTTGAAGTATTAAAGAAGTGTGGGTGCAAGGTTATGCAGCCCTGGAACAATCATAATTTTACTTCAACTTGTGTACAGAACCGACCGACACCGATAAAAATAAATAGATTTAGGGTAAACTTTCAATAGAAAGAACGCCTCTAAACGTGCATCACAGTTGCAGACACTCAGATACGAGTATAAATTCATCATGGCTTCAGATATACTGGATGTGCTAAACATCCAAGAGAATTCGCGGATTCAATTGCAACAGCAGAAAAAACAAAAGAAAGAACTTGATGACTTCGGTTCTTCTAAAAAGAAGAGGAAGACGGGGGCTATGAGCAGAGAGCTTTACAACCTCATCGGTTCTAATGCTCCACCTGTGGCTGTTGAAAAAACTCTCAAGTTCAAGGATAAGATCAAAAGTGCTAGAGCTTCTCCGTGGACTTGGAGTTCATTTAAAAATGGAGCTAGGAAGGACGAGCTTGTGCTCCATCATTGGGTGAAGGGTATAAAGAGCGAGGTGGATGCTGATAGACCCTACGGCTTCGAGAGATACAACACCAAGCTAGACATACCATCATTTTCGGAAGAGGAATACAATGAGAAGCTGAAGGAGTTGAGTGATGACTGGAACTACGAAGATACAAAATATCTATTTGAGCTAGCGAATCAGTTTGATCTGCGCTGGGCCGTTATTTTTGATAGGTACTGCTATGAAGCCTCTCATAAGGAGAGAACAGTGGAGGATCTGAAAGAAAGACTTTATGTGGTGAGCGCAGAGATTCTTAACAACCGGACGGCAGGTGTGAAAGATGCGAACCTGATCAAAAGTCTGGAATCATTCGACAAGTCCAAGGAGCTGGAGCGGAAAGAGTACCTTGACAGATTGATACACAGAGCGCCCACGGAAATAGCTGAGGAGGAGTCACTGGTAATAGAAGCGCGTAAGTTTGAACTGGCAGCCAAAAAGATGCTTATGGAGCGAGCACAACTGCTCCAGTTGTTGGATTCGCCACAGTCGGCAGCCTCTATAGAGCAATACTTGGTCTCTTCAGGATTGACGCAACTGTACAACTCTCTCATGACAGTCGACAAATCGAAGAAGAGAAAGCCCGAGGCTCCGGTAGCTCCTCAGCTGGGACCAAACGCTATTCCACATACACAACAGATCCAACAGGCACAGGCATTAGCCCAGGCGCAGGCGCAATCAAAGGTCCAGCTGCTAGGACAATCTAAAAAGATACAGAGCAAGCAGGGGCGCAAAGGAAAAGAAGTAGATGCGGAATCTGCTAAGAATAAAGGAGGTGACTCCGGAGCCGGAACCTCGGAGCCAAAATCAGAGGTATTGGAGCTGTTACAATCCAAAATGTCTGAAGAAGATATGGAACTGTATGGTATCAACTACCATGAAGAAAAGATTCAGCCCGGTGTGTATATTCGTTCTCAGAAGCTGTCTACTTTCAAGCCTGTGGTTCAAGCCAAGGTGGTTGACATACTAAACGAAATGGGGCTTGCACAGAAACCCACTTTTCCCACAGGAGTTGTTTGCAGTAAGTTCGATCAGCTTCTGCAGAAGATTGCGACACTTGTTGACCTCAAAAAACAGACAGATAAGATCAGCGCTGAAATCACACTTATCAAAAACCAGAAAGGTGTTTAATTAAGGGTTATGTATTGTTAGTTATTGATCTCTATCACCTCTCTAGGTTGATGGCGTTTCCGAACTTTGCGTAGAGTTGTTTTTTCAAAAGACCAAGAACGCTTTCGATATCTTCCACCTCGCCTTCCAGCAGCGAAATGCTCTCTTCTATCCGTTCACTCTCCACCTCAATCCTTGCAACAACCTCAGCTTGCCTCATCAACACAAACGAGTCGCCAATTTTGTAATTTAGTTTGTCATCTTCATCCACCAGTTCAATTTCCAGAGACAAGTCGTCAATATAACCTTTCTCTTTTCTCAGCACATCCAACTGGGCAGAAAGTGAGTCTTTTTTGGAGATCAAAGTGGAGAATTGGTTTATTTTCTGCTGGTCTTCCCAAGTAACCTCCGTAGTGTTTGTCTGTCCCTCTGGTAGGAGCTCCATTACGTCTGCTAGCTGTTTGCAAGCTTTATTGTGAATATATATATATCTAAATGTAAGGGAAGATCTTTTTCAAGTTGATATTTTTCTCCATGATTTCCTCATCAATTGCGTCGCGGGTTGATCGACGCATCCCCAGACGCGACTTGAGATATTTCCGAATACCAATGTAAATGTTTTGTTACCGGGGAACACTTCAGTAATGCTGTTCAATAGTGAACATTATCACAGCAGCGATGTCACACGAAGAAACACGACCCAAAATAACTTCCAAGGAACTGCTCGAGAGGTACCTTTTGGGAGGCAAGGAGCTGTATCAGTTGGTATCCAAAAACAAGTTCCATGCTCTTGTGAAATCCACAACACGAAAACAGGTCCCTTCGACCCTTGAATCAGAGTTGTACGATTTACTCGTGGAGCAGAAAGAGCGCGAATCGACTGAATCTGTCAAGTCCAGTCTGCAGAGACTTAAACTTATACAACTTCCAGACCCCGACGGTTCTCTGATGTTTCAAATTGACAGTGGCCGACTAGACTCGCTTATCGAGTCTATGAATCATTTGAACAGCTCAATCAGCACCGAGATGGAACAGCTTGAGCAGCAATGCGAGCGAGAACTATCTGGCCTAAATGCGATGATTGACAGCCTCAGCGATTTGCGCTACGGATCTATCAATTTCAGCTCCTCCATCGAAAGCTTGACTGATCAGTTGCAACAGTTAGAAAATGCCCTTCTGCCTCCCAAACCAGACTAAGCGTCGACGTATTGATCTACGCCATCGACAACAACATCGCTGCCTATGTATTTGAAGCTCTCAAATTTCCAATTGAGCGAACAGGATAAGTGGATCATGTAGCCATTTCCACTAGTAGGTCCTATGGCCCCTGTTGAACGAGAATCTTGAATATACACCAGTTTGCCGATACGTGAGTGCACCAGGGCCATTGAACACATGCAGCAGGGTTCATGGGTGGTATAAATGTGATAGTTGAGGCAAAGATAATTGTTCGTCTGATGCGAGGAGATCTCTTTTCTTCGTTGCAGCTCTTTTGAGGCCACATCCTCTATACAGTTCATGACTGAGTGTCGGAGTGGATCAGCATCAGACCGGGTGTCGAGACATAGAGACATTATCTTGTCTGTTCTAGGGTCCACGAATATTGTTGCTATCGGGAGCTGGCCATCTTCAATCCTATGAGAGAGGTCCGCTAGCATTTTCAGGTATTTAAGATCTTTTTCTGGGTCAAAGCTCTTATACAGTTCATTTAATTCCTGAACCAACGGATTGCCCTTCCATACCAGGGGCCAGTATGCGTCCGACCATTCGGTATTCAGCTTCTTGTCCATGGGCCTGCTCATGGGAATATCCTTCTTTTCTATGATAACCTCATCCTCATATTGCGACAGATGATCTCTTAGTAACGATTGAAGATCTGTAAATGAAATCGAGTCTACCGAACAGAGTAAGACTTTCAGACAGTTCACTTCTCCCCTGTGCCCTTTCATGAACCGTTTCACATGACTCAGCTGGTCTAGGGAGTCAGGAAGCGTATCCTTGATGAATTTGGTTAAAAGTTTCGAGTTTGCTGGCTTAATGTACGTGATCCAGAACTTTTTGAGTACAATATCGTTCCGAGTAGTCAGGGGCACGACACGCTTGAAATTACCATAAAAAATCTGTTCCTCATAGTTGATTTGAGAAGGGTTATCAGGAGCCATATCCTCTGTATCGCTCAAAGTTCATGAAATCCACTTTCCACCACTATCAATGCTCGGAAGTGACTACATATCAGAAATATTTTTGAATGAAAATTATCTTTTGTTTACCCATTTATATTATTTCCAGCTGTTGTTGTTATTTGCTTTCTCGGTTGAATGTCTGACATCTTCCTGTGATCTAATGAATCTAAGACAATTCATAGAACAGAAGGTTGGACATGAAATCCGTGGTTTTGAGTCTTACTCGCAAGGTGCACAGGCACTAGAATTCGGAGAGCTACTTTCTGATATGGTAATCCTACCCCACAAAAAGAGCAAAATCAGTATTCCTTCGAGCTGGAGTGAATTAGGGCATTCAGAGATTGTGGATGCTGTGGTCAGATATCTGGTGGAAACAAAGACTTCCAACGTACTTTGCACTGGGTACTCGAGCGGTGTTGACTTTAATAACTGCAGCAACACTTTGGTTTGTAGGGGATATAATTCCAGCTCCAACACTCTCAAAGGACCTCTCTTCCGGATCGTCCTCTCCATTATTGGAGGAGCTGCATTTTCTGACATGCTGTTGAATTACACTGCTACATATCACGGTCTGATTGTTTGGGGAGAAGTTCCTCGTACCCAGCTCAAAAATAGAAAGAAGGGTATCATTAACATCAACAAGATGCTTTATTTCGAAACAAGCATGCTCCATTCATTGAATCCCTTACCATTCAACCCTAAGAAGCTTATGGAAACAATATATCGGAGCGAATTAGCCCCTGACAGGACAATTCCAAAGAGGTTCAGAAAGCTGTACAAGGTGATCAAAATTCTGCTGGCTCGGAACCGGAATGCCCAGCCAAAGTATCCTTATATTTTTGACACGATATGCCCACGTAGCTCCGAAGAATGCCGTATGCAAAACAATTTACAACAAGCTTTGAACAAGAAGAGTGTGACGCGCTTTATTCTTGTTGTTATCAACATCATGATCCCACCACAGTTGTTTGGATCTAACAGGAACAAATCCTTATTATTCAAGAGAATCGCGAGTATAATTCGGATCAACAGATTGGAGCAGCTCCACATTCAAGATCTTGTACAAGGTTTCAAGCTGACAGAAATATGGTGGCTGCAACCTGATCGTTCGTGTACATTAAACAAATCTCAGTTCAACCGGGCACAGTCAATGTTCAGATCTTTTATGACCTGGTTCATCGATGGGTTTCTTTTCAAGCTGATAGGCTCATTCTTCCATGTAACAGAAGTATCACGATCTTCAATGTTACTTTATTACAGGCACGATACCTGGAAATCAATATCGAAGCCCTTCAAAGATAAGTACTTCAATAAGTATCTGATACGGTCTAAAAACGCTTCGAACAACTTGTTTGATTTTATTGGAAATCAGGACTACATTGGTCAGCTTAGGCTTTTGCCAAAGGCACACGATTTTCGATTCATATCAATCCCATTCAAGGGACCCAAGGGCGCGAATTATGAGTACATGAGCTTTTATAACCGTGAAGTTAAGCCTGTGAATTATATTCTCAACTGCAAGCGAATCACGAACTCTCTCCGTTCGGTCGATGACGTTGTAATGCAAATGCAGAAGTACAAAATGGTCCTTCTAGAGGACAATAATGGAATATTGCCCACCATTCACTCCCTTAAATTTGATGCAAAAAGAGCATATGATTCGATTCCTCGTGAGAAACTACTAATGGCGGTTGAAAGATTACTTTCTGAAGATTCAGATGACACCCAGTATATTATCAAAGAGTTTCAAAGATTGGGGAAAAACGGGCTTAGGTCTAAGTTCAGGCAGCTTAAAGTCAGCAAAGCACACCTGGAGACACCTTCAACACGAACTCAATCAATCGATAAGAACACGTCAACGGTCTTCACAAAACGTGAAGTGATCAACATTGTAAGTGCACAATTACAAAAATCCGCTCTTTACTCTCATTTGGGAACATACTACAGAAAGCAAGGCTTATTCCAGGGTTTTCCGTTATCTGGAGTCCTGTGCGACATAGTGTATGACGAATTTGTTCAGTATTTATACTCAAATGCTGAACATTTAAATGATGACAAACTGAGGATAATTCGTCTAGCTGACGACTTCCTCATTTTGTCGCCTATGCTTTCAACTGTTGACTTTTTCAAGAAGCTAATAAACAGAAAGATTTCAGAGTATAATATAGACATAAATCGGAGAAAGACTGAAGTATCTAACACTGAAATGGACTTTGTGGGATTTACTATTGATCTCCAGCAACTCTCCGTCTATAAAAAGATGGCATCGTACAATAACTCAGCGATCGCTATGAGCTCTTACAAGGAGTTATACGATAAGCTGTCATTTTTGTTCCGAGAAAGGCTTCATAGCTCGTGTATTGATCCATCATTAAATGATATCCACACGTTAAAAGTTAATATCACACAGTTGGTCCAGTGGGTCATCATGAGATTCTTCAACTCCTGCAGACTGTTGGAGAGCAGAGACAAATTTGACAGTGAGATGAATAGCAAGTTTATTCTCGATCTGAAGCAATCTGTCACCACAAGAATAGCTCAGGTTCCAGAGTTGCAGGGCTGGAATATAAACCAGCTGATTCATGACAACATGGATATTTGATTCATCAAGAAGCAGAGAAACGACCCTTCAGCATATCCTCAGTTTTCTTATTTCGCTTTCTTTCAATCTCTCCGATTCCGCCGCTTTTCTTGAGCTTTTCTTTCCCAACAAAATCTCCAAGCTCTTCTTCGAACTGATCAATATTGAGCATTTCTTTTTCTTTCTCTCTTACCTTTTCTGCCTTCATGATTGCTTCCAGCCTCGTATCATGATTTGGGCGAAGATTTCTAACCTCATCTAATAGTGCATTTCTAACATCTTTGGCTGATAACGAAGGGTCAGGGAGAGGCAATGTTGGACCAGACATTCGTGAATGTGCGTGACTCTTTTCCAACTCCTCACAGCATCTCACAATTAGACTGTAAGTTTCACTAGCGGATCCCAGATCCTCCTCTAGCAACTGAATAATTGTCTCCTGCTCTTTGAAGAACTCTTGCTCCTCTAAAACGGCCGTCAATTCAGACTGCCATCTAGAATTCCAGTTTTTTCGCTCGCTGGTCATATATCCAACAAGAGTCCCAAGCTTGGATTTGGTACCTTTGAGCTCTTTCTCTACAAAAATTATTTGTTTTTGAGTAGGCCGACTTCCTCTCTTGCTGATATCCAGTTTCAAGGCCTCTATGATGTCCTGGAGGTCGTCAATCCTAGAAACAAGCTCCTCGCATTCAGAGCTTACCTTTCCTTTACAGCTCTCCATATAAGGATTGCTGATCACACCTTCAGGGGAGAGACTGATTTTTTGAAATTGTTTGACCAAGTTGAATGCACCCTCGACCAAGTTGGTCATTTTCTCTTTGGAGTCAGACTGTATTTGTCTGGCTTTGGATAACTCAAAACGTAAGTCGGCAATATCTTTCTTATTCACAATGTTATCCTCTTTGACCTCAGGGGTAGACGATGGAGTGTTGATCCCAATAGCAGAGGCAGATGATACTGCAACCGGCATCTTGTCCAATTTGTCAACAACAGTCCTTTGCACTAAAGCAATGTCATCTTTCAATTGCTCCATTTGTTGTTTCATTTGGTTCATAAATGCTGAGGTGGAATCGGGCTCGTAAATGGAAAGAATCACTCCTTGTTTAACCTCATTGAAGTCTTCCAACTCGTAGGGGACCCCACTAGAAGACTCCTGAATGTAAAATGGAGGTGCAGGTAAAGACTCTACATGTCCATATCCAAACTTCTCGGTAAACAAAACTCTGAGAGCTGTCTCAGTTAGCGGAAGCTCTACCTGAACCTTCTTTGTTTTGTCTCCCAGCTTCAAAAATATTGATTGACGGGACAGTATATGTGCTTTGGGAGAAGCATGCACATCCTCAAAAGTATCCAGGGAGCCGGATGCCACAGATTCTACAGATCCAGCTGTTCTATGTGATACTAACTGCTGATGTACCTCAGATTGTCTAATGTTTTTTGACACTTCTTCTTGCAAAGGACTGTTGGGAGCATTGGGCGTGGAGAGTAGCTCGGGTTTGTCATACGGAAGAGGGGAGCTGTAAGGGCTGGAATGATTCATTGAAAGTATCTTCGAGCTTTGATATGCTGAAAACCTCTTGGAAGCCTTTCTCATTAATGATTGATTGTTCTGTAATCTGGTCATTGGATCTCTGCTCGGCAGAGAGCCATCGCTGGAAAGACGCACAGAAGGGGAGTCTGTCTCATCTGGCAAACTTTCAACAAATCCGGCTGGTCCTGAAACCGACCTCTCTCGACCAAGAGATCTGCTGCTTTCAGAAACGGCCTGTAACTCTGCCTGTTTGGCTTTCAAAGTTTTCATCAGTTCCGAAACTATCTGGCCTACTTTAGGTAAAAACATATCTAAAGCCTGCTGGGAAGGTTCCAAGATCAACGATTCTTCCAAAACCTGGCGCAGTAAGTTGGGGATATCTTTAATGTCACTCACCTCTACTCCCGCGGCTATGTATGCCTTGCGAAGAGCTTTGAAATCATCTCCAACTTGAACAAACTTGGAAGAGACTTCTCCAACAGTGGTAGTCTTGCTAGCCCATGCAGTAAGGGACTGAAGCAATACCTTTGTTGAGGTCAAGAGTTGTGCAGTAGATGTTGATACCGTGGGCGTGTGCTTTATATTTGATGTTAGTACTTTGGATCGGGGTAACGGTGCCGAGGCCAAGTAAACGTACAGATTTCCGTTTTTTCATGGGCGATCGAGCCCCTCGCGTCGGCAATCGAGCAGACTCAAGAGCGGACGACATTTGACTGTATTCAATGGTGCGTTTTCAAACAGCAGCGATGCTTCTAAAACCACTCTCCGTAGTACAAAGCTCTTCAATTTGGTCATATAGCAGGAGCCAAAATCTCAAAAGTACTGTCAAGGAAAAAAACAAAATAAAAAAACAAGGCAGGTCATAACAGTGGTGCACGGGTGTACTGAAGTTCAGGGAGAGTTCCATCCCATTTGGGAACCCTAAAGTTAGATAGGGACTTCATGCAGAAATGGTCGAGATTGCAGTGAAAGCGCACGCCTGTATCAGAAGTGAAATAGTTGGACAGGCGCAGACGCAGACGCAGACGCAGATGCAGATGCGGACGCAATCAAGGCACTACCCATGGAACCCTTATTCTTTAACCCTTTTGGATGCTGAGTTGTCGAGGTGGACAATAAGGCATGCTCCCGTGCTCCGCGTTAATGTTGCCGCCATTACATTCGGACATGTATTTCCGTCTCATTGAATTAAAAACAAATAGGCCGTTCGGACATAGACCTCCTACGATCGCCACGATAGCTTATCTATATTTTTCGAGGGTGATACACAATGACAACGTTGACTAAAACTCGACGCCCTGAGATTTCTAGTAGTGTGTGGAGAATGCGGAGAATGAAGTGCGAGTCCCTCATTGATCTTTGAGTCATTATCGAATGGGAACTATGGATTGATTGCCATGTTACATCTTGTGTCCACTTATAGCCTTCAGCGCACTATTCGATCTATATAAGTACAACCACCGACCGCCCTGATCTCAAGTTTGTTGTGTATCTTTACTTGGTATTATACTCACTTATAAACTGAAGCTCAGATAACAAAAAATGACAATCCAAAAAGACTACACTGATCCAGAAACATTCTGGGAGATTGCCGATAACCATCTTCTCGACTTTGGTGGGCGGATAACCAGGGAAATCATTACCAGAACTGAAGGCTGTTACATTTACAACAGCTCTGGCAAGAAGTTCCTGGATTTCACATCCGGTCAAATGTCCACCCTTCTTGGCCACTGTCACCCTGAGATCGTCGATGTCATCATAAACAGTGCAAAGACACTGGACCACACCTTCTCTGGTATGGTTTCCTCTCCTGTCATTGAACTTGCTGACAAGCTCACCTCGATTTTGCCCTCTGGATTGGATCGCTGTGTGTTCTATTCCACAGGTGGTGAGGCCAATGAGTATGCTATTAAACTAGCCAAGACAGTTACAGGAAAGTTTGAAATTGTTGGCCTTTCTCTTTCCTGGCATGGTATGACCGGTATTGCCAACGGCACTACATATCAAGGTGGCCGTACCGGTCATGGTCCATTGGTGCCAGGAAATCTAGTTCTACCAGCTCCTAATGCTTACAGATCCGTTTTCCGTCATCCCGATGGCTCCCACGACTGGCGTGGTGAACTGGAGTACGGTTGGTCCCTAGTTGATGCCCAATCTTGTGGTTCTTTGGCGGCTGTTATCATCGAGCCGGTTCTTTCGTCCGGTGGTATGTATGTGCTACCTGACGGCTACTTAAAGGAAATGAAGAAACAGTGTGAGAGAAGAGGAATGCTTTTGATTGTTGATGAAGCTCAGACTGCCCTAGGAAGATGTGGTGCCATGTTTGGATCAATTGCTATGGGCGTTGTTCCCGACATCCTCGTCTTGTCTAAAACCATTGGCAATGGTCTGCCATTATCGTGTATCATTTCCTCCAATGAGATCAATCAGAAAGCACTCGACAAAGGTTTCGTTTTCACCACTACCCATGTTAATGATCCATTACCAGCTGCTGTAGGAGCCAAGGTCTTGGATGTTCTGCAGCGGGACGACCTCATTCAAAACGGTCTTGCAAGAGGCGAGCAGTTTGTTACTGGTTTGAAAAACCTTGCCAAGAAATATGAAGCCATTGGTGACATCAGGTCTATCGGTTTGATGGCTGGAATCGAAATCGTGAAAGACAGAAAAAGTAAGGAAAATGACTATGATGCAGCCGATAAATTAGGAGACTTGATGATGGAATACGGATTGTCTGCAAATCTGCTATCATCTAAGGCCACAGGAGGAATTTTCAGAATGGCTCCTCCCCTTGTGATTTCTGAGGACGAAATAAATGATGCTTTGGAGATCATTGCGAAGTGTTTCGCTGAAACCTATGGCTACTAGGGTCGTCACAGCTCTTCTATAATATTTTTTTACAATTTGATACTAGACTGACCGAGAATTGTGTAAGAAGAGCTCTTTTGAAAGTAACTAATCACCCTGAGCGTGTAGCCTATTCTGAGTTCTGTCATCGACATATTAAAAGCCCACCATCCAGTGATATTTACCCATTATTTATCGTCAACTACAGAAATGGTTATCTACGGTAAATTCAGTTGAAGATTGTCAGGTTTGGACAGAATCTCTCGATGTATTAACAAGATACAAAACATAATTACAGACTGTCTGTGTGTTATCGTCGAGCAAAGACAGCGAACCTCTTGTTGATAAAGAATTATTATGAAGCTTATGATGACTTCGGAGCCAGCAGTAGGGTTGACCTGTTGAGAATAAGTTGGAGCGGCTGGTTTGAAAATGTAACCATTTGAACCTCGCAGCTCCTGAATGCGACCGATTACTTAGTTCTCACCTTTCGAACTTCTTCAGGTGATTTCAATGATACAAAGATATCATTACAAACAAATGACGGGCGCAAAGCAACCGATAAAATCCCTCTGATCCTAGCTCCAGTATTCCGATACGAATCAAAGAACTGAGGTAGACAGTAATTCAAGGTTAAGGTTACTTCACTTCAGGCTACCACTATCTTCTATGGACATGCAAATCCGCTGTTGATAACAGGTTTATGAGTGTAGGCTTACCGTCTTACTTTTTCGGAGGTATAAGTCCGCCTTATCAGCATATCCGCCAATGAAAAAGTTTTAGCATCTTCGTATCTTCTTCGATAAGATTCTCTATCTCTGATAAAATGATCCTCGTGTACAAAAGTGCCCATTGGGCCCCTCGTTATCTTTAAATTCAACATATCCGTTATCTGCATATTTTACTACTCAAAAAACATCTTATGCTGCCTGTTATCTGAAGGGAAAGCCCTTTATCACCTTCTAGCCATCAATTGCCTCTTCTTATCGTATTTTCGTCTCAGCTTTTCGAGTAATATATAATACAACAACTTTCTACAAAGCCCCAAGTTTGAACAGGCTTCCTTATCATATATTTTGCTGACCCAAAAGCACAACAAACCATTATGGCGTCAGAAATCCATAAAGAGAAAAACTTGCTACCTGCTGAAGTCTTCGAAGTAGACTCCGGTAGTATCGGTACGACTAACCAAGAAGTGGACCCCATATCAGAGTCCAAAGGTATCTGGGGTGATTTTGTCGATTCTTTCAAGCGGAAAGAAAACCAATTCGAGTCTAACATCGGCCAGGATGAAGCTCAAGCTGCGCTGCAAAGAACTGCCAAAACTCCACTCAAGAGAGCACTAAAGGGTCGTCACTTATCGATGATCGCCGCTGCTGGGTCAATTGGTACTGGCCTTTTTGTTGCAAGCGGAACAAGTTTACAAACAGGTGGTCCTGCAGGTGTTGTTATTGCTTATTCAGTTCTTGGTATACTGATTTTTATTACAATCCAAGCTCTAGGAGAACTTTCAGTCGCTTATCCTGTTTCTGGTGCCATGAGCACTTATAGCTCACAATTTATTTGCCGCGCTTGGGGCTTTGCAATGGGCTGGAACTACACCTTGAGCTATATCATAGTTGTTCCTTATGAGATGGTTGTTGCTTCGATGGTAATTCAGTACTGGAATAGCAGCATTAGCCCCGCCGCTTGGGTTTCTATTTTCTGGGTTTTCATTGTGGTTCTCAACATATTTGGTATCGAATGTGAGTGTACAGTCTTTGAACCATCGTGTCAATGGATGAAAGTAATACTAACGTCAATATTTGGAGATTAGCTTTCGGCGAGAGTGAGTTTATTTTCGCTTTGATCAAACTAACTTCAATTGCAGGATATATAATCATGGCTATTGTTCTGATTTGCGGTGGAGGACCAAGTCATGAGTTTATTGGAGGTAGATACTGGCGTGATCCTGGGCCGTTTGCCCATGGTTTCAAAGGTGTCTGTTCTGTGTTTCTTTCAGCCGCGTCCGCATTTGGTAGGTAATCATTTACTTTGAGAAACCTTGAAAATCATTTACTAACAGAAGGTCTTGCTTTTCCAGGTGGATCAGAGATAATCTCTCTTTCTGCAGCTGAGACTGCCAATCCAAGGAAGGCGCTTCCAAAGGCTGCAAAACAAGCTTTTTGGAGAGTATCCCTATTCTATATTTTGGGGCTGCTCTTTGTAGGACTACTGGTACCATACAATGATCCGGGGTTAGGTACTTCCTCGTATTCTGCAAAAGCGTCTCCATTTGTTATTTCCATTGTGAACGCAGGAATCAAGGGACTTCCTTCACTTTTCAATGCTATAATCCTAATTGCCGTGCTATCTGTTTGCAACACGGCTTCTTTTTCGGCAACAAGAACGTTGGTTTCACTAGCTGAACAAGGCATGGCACCTAAAATATTAGGATATATTGACAGAAGAGGAAGACCTATAGTAGCTTTTTCGATCTCTATGGTTGTGGCCTTGTTATGTTTCTTAGCAGCATCATCTAAAGAGGCTGAGGTTTTCAGTTGGATGCTCTCCATTACAGGACTGAGCTCCCTTTTCACTTGGGGCTCGTCCTGTGCTTGCCACGTTATTCTACGATTGGCAATGAAAGCACAAGGTAGAAGTGCAGATGAGCTTTCATTCAAATCCTTAACGGGAATATGGGGGTCTGTATTTGGGACGATCGCATACTGTGTTCTGATTGTCTTCCAGTTCTGGGTTGCGGCATGGCCTTTTGATATCAATGTTTCAGCCTCTATTCGAGTCAAGGATTTTTTCAACAGTTATCTTGCTGCCCCTGTCATATTTGCTTTCTATATCGGATTTATGATATGGAAAGGGGAGTATAAGATTTTCCACGGACTTAAGAATATCGATCTCGATACTGGTAGAAGAGCTGAAGACTTGGAACTGATCAAGTTGGAAGTCATGGAAGAAAAGGCAAGAATTGCGGCAAGTCCATGGTATAAAAGAGTTTATCATTTCTGGTGTTAGGCCTTTTTGGGAGTTTTTTGAGAATGATCGATGGGATGAATCTCTACTCTTCTCCAAAGAGGGAGGGGAGAGATAAGGAACTTTGAAATTCAGTTAGAAAATGAGCTTACGTACTCAACTTTGTAGGTACTGTTATCAGACTAGATCAAAATATGTTAGCTATACAAAAGAGGGGACATAAGTCCAAACACATAGCCCATATATTGGCCCACTTGACCCGTATATGTTCCATATGACAGCAGCTGATGTTAGAAGCAGCGGCTGGCTCAGATAAGGCTACACCAGAATTCAAAGGTCGTATTTACTGAAAGTTAGCAAAGGCTCCACCGTCAATAAGGATTTCCGCGCCTGTGATGTATGTGGCCAAGTTGCTTGCGAGAAATACAGCAGCTCCAGCTATTTCTTCAGGTTTACCAAGGCGTCCCAACGGAATTCTCTCGGTCATTTTTCTCTTTTTTTCGGGTTTCACATCAAACGCCTCTTTTGACATATTAGTTTCGATAGTACCAGGGAGAATAGAGTTGCATCTGATTCCGAATTCACCCAAGGTTGCTGCTTCACTTTGCATCATTGATAAAACCCCAGCTTTGGTCGGGGTGTACTGAACTTGCCCTTTACCACCAACTTTAGCACTAATTGAACTGATAGCAATAATTGAGCCACCTTCTCCTTGCTTGATCAATTGTTTTGCAGCTGCCTGAGTGGAATAAAAACTACCATTCAAGTTGATTTTAACATGTTGATCAAATATAGCTGGGTCCATTTCTGGGAATGATGAATAAATGTAGATGCCAGCATTAGCCACCATGCAATCCAGTCTACCAAATCTTTCAACAGTTTTCTCAACGAGGATTTCCGAAGTTCTGGGATCAGAGATGTCTCCTTGAACAGAAAGCAGTTCAGGTATTTCTTTTTTTAGCTCCTCAAGCTCGTCTTTTCTCTCAGATCTATAGTTAATTGCAACTTTTGCGCCACTTTGATGAAATGCAATAGCGATAGCTCTGCCTATACCGATCAGCCCCCCAGTCACTATGACGACTTTGCCCTGGGCTAAATTGGTGCTGAGTTTTTGAGATTCGGACATCGACTTATTACAAACACAGTTGGATTAGCTTCAACCTGGGGTGTGGTGATGTTTCAGACTGTTGGGTCAGTATCTGTATCTGAGAATAAGCTCATATCCTTTATATGGGGTCTCCAGCTTATAGTAAGACTCCCACAGTGCGACTACATTTTGCCGTCTCGTATCGTAAGATAAGAATATAATCGTCAGGTCATCGGTATTATAAGTCCGTTCGCGACTTGCAAAAAAAGGCCCCCCTCATTATTTCTTGACTGAACTGAAGATATATTAATATTAACTCCTTTCATTCTGTCTCTTACTCAAAGTGAAACGGGCCACAACTTACGCCATGATCGAAAACGGGAAGGCAACAGACGTATACTTTACTCTCAATGATGGCAATAGGATACCAGCCTTGGGGCTCGGTACACATGCCCCCACTAGTCCCGAGGAAATCACCAATAGAGTGATTACTGCCGTCAAGGCTGGATATCGATTAATTGATACCGCTTGGAGCTACGAGACTGAGAAATATGTCGGGAAAGCTTTGAAGCAGCTATTTGAGGAAGGAGTTGTTAAAAGAGAGGATCTTTTCATAACTACTAAAGTCTGGCATTCTTTTTGGCACAATCCAGAGAAGTCGTTGGATAAATCACTTGAAGATCTTGGAATTGACTACGTCGATTTGCTACTACAACATTGGCCTATTTGTACAAGAGGGGATGAGAATGGACTCCCAAAGAGACCGCTGGATGAAAATGGTAAGCTCATTTATGATGACGACCCTTTTGAAGGCACAAAGTTCATTGAAGTTTATAATTCAATGGAAGACATTGTGCGTAACACAAAGAAGGCAAAATCTCTTGGCGTGTCCAACTATTCCACAATGAGGTTGAAAGCCTTGTTACCTAGAATCAAGCACACTAAACCTGTCGTGAATCAATTCGAGTACCACCCTCATCTTGCTCAGAAGGATTTAATCGATTACTGCAATGAGATGAATATCTTGGTGGAGGCATACAGTCCCGTAGGTGGATCTGGAGCTCCGGTTATCAAGGACCCTTTGGTTATCGGCTTAGCTGAAAAATACGGCGTTACTGTTAACGAGATAGCCAATTCTTATCAGATTTTAAATAACAGGGTGAGCATTATGCGTTCATCCAACCTCGAAAGAATCAAGAACAATGTTGGCTTGGCGAATATATCGAAGGAAGACTTAACTGCTCTTTATCGTCTTGGAGAGGAAAACCCACGAAGATATAGCAACGATATATGGGGATGGGGAATTGGCTTTAAACACTGGAAGGATGACCCTTGGAGTTCTTTTTATTGATGTTCTTTTTATTATTATTAGATAACCAGGACAAATTAGGATAGTTTTAGTCATTCAAAAAATCAGCGAAGAATGCCTCCCAATTCGAGTATTCATTGTTCGGGTGAAACATTGGCGGTCCGCCGAAGTCATCGAGGCCATTATTTGGAGTTGCTTCTAATTGTGAGGTGTTTACCGCCAAATTTGAGTCCACAGTTCCTATGTTGAACTCAAACATCGGATGTCTTGGAGCATTGTCTGAATTTGCCTCCTCAAACATCTGACTCTGATTAGCTAGGTATTTTCTATACTGCTCATCAAAATCGTATCGGAATGGCCCATTCTTGAGTTTTGCTCTTATGGCAATAAAAGATTGTTCACTAAGCTTCCATCTTTCCGCACAGTTCTTCAATAGCATCATGAATAAAAAAAACTGGTCCTGATCAGAAGCTCTAGTTCCCAGGTTTCTTTTCAGATCACCTCCATTTGATATTAGTATGACAGAGATGGATAATATAGAGCAATAAATCATCATTGGTGAGCACTTTGTATAACCATGAACCAATATAAACCTTCGAATTGCAGCATATAAGTCGGCAATTGCGTCGCTGCAAATCTTGGGTCCATCTGTCAGCGGAGTTTTATCCTTGACGTCTGCTGTCTTGATAATTTCAATGAATGGCCTATTTATGCAAAGAAGAGCAATATAGAAACTGTATCTGAATGCCATCTTCGTAGGATCGTCCCCACTTTCACGCAGTTCCTTTGTGTCCCATTTCATTTGCTCAGGTAACTCATCTCTCAAACTGAATAGTTGAAGATTGTAGTTGGCGAGGTGTCTAATTTTTTGGCTTATATCAAATTTTGCACTTGAGGAACCACTGAACAGATCGTTCAACACGTTGTCAGTGATATTAAACAGTTTAATAGAGCAATTCAGCAGGTCAGCAACATCAGTGAACGCCGGAGGCTGGCCCTGAGCGCTGTATGTAAACTCATCGAGGTAATCAAAACGAATATCATTAGTTTCCCTTATGGTCGTGTCTGACTTCTTTAAAGAGTTTGGTCTTCCTAGCAGTAGGCCAATCATATGATCAGCAACATAGCAACCCCAGTATATCCTACTTCTCGTGCTCACTGTGATATCTTCGATATTCGAAATAGCGGTAGGACATCCCACCTTCTGGAACCATTCTTTGGGGTCTAAGTGAAACCCTACATTAAGTCCCATATGTAGCGCATTTCCCGAGAACATCCATCCCATATCGTTCCTCCCATTGTAAATGTCATAAAGCCCCAGTAACAAAAATCCCTGAATTGAAGGTATGGATGGCTGACTGAGCTTTGAGAGCAGCCCTTGTTTTGCATTTTGATAAAAGTGAACATATGACAGACCTGATATTTTAGGTTCTTCAGACAACAACGATCCAAGGGCACAAATTGCGTAAACTAGCTCTACTGAGCAATATGCAAACTCATCGCTCGAATCACTTTGAAAAAAGTCAACTAAAAAAGACTCCCTGTATATAAAAGCATGTATGGTCATAGGGTACAGCCAACGAAAGAATAAATAGACACATTCCATAACTATAGGGTCATTTCTCAGATCTCTGATCAGGTTAATGCTATTATCATCTATGGTTTCTTTTTCTCCCATCGACCCACTACTGAATACAGATGTTGGTCCATATATGGATGTGCTCTTATTCTCGATTCCTCCAAAAGGATGGGTCTTCTCGATCTTTTTGTTCAAAGATGACATATTCAAAGACAATTTGAATGCACTATTTTCCGGGACTAGGAGGGCCGTATGACTAACTTTCGGGGAGCTCTCAATACCCAGGCAAGAGTTCATCTCATTAGCAATATCGTTGAGATTTTGCAGGACAGCATTGTGTTTCAGTTGTGCTTCTCGCAATCTGTTAAGCTTTGCAATACTGTAAGTGTGCTCATTCTCCAGTTTATTGATACGCATTGAATTTGGACGATTTCTTCGCTTGTCGATTATAGGTTTGATGCAATCAAGTCCTGTCTTTTTGCAGAAGATGCATGATTCTTCAGTTCCTATACATTTGATCTTCCTCAAGCGACAAGCTTTACATGCCAAAGACTTACCGTTCAGAGTTTCACGATCTCCAACAGACCTTCTAGGGATATTTGAACCATTTTTCGTCATTGGATGAGCTCTGGTTCACTGCAATTAATAAGGGGAAGGGATTTGAACTTTAGCGGAGATGAGAAATACGACTCTCTTTTCTTGCAATCTAATTAAATGTTTTTATTATCCAGAATAGGTAGATCAACTCATAATTTTGAAGGCATGGTATATACCCTGCTAAACAGGGATTTTGGAATTTTTATTGTAGGTACACCCTCCTTCAAATATCTGATTTCGCACGCGTATCTTTGCACCGTTAGAGCCTAGATATAATCGAAGTTCCTTCCGATAGGAGACAAAGGGGTACAGAGAGCAGTTGAGTTTTGATAAGTGGTGACTTCTTTGCTAGGGGCCATGGAAATCTCCAACTCCCCTGAATGGGAGGATGAGACTCTCACATGGGGTTATATAGAGAAGCTTATGGTGAGTTATCACATGAAAACATTGTGCCTCCAGTATATACTAACTTTATATGTTTCACAGCGAGATGAAGAATCCAGTCCCCCTGAAATAGATCACGGAGAAGAGCTGGGACATAAAGCGCGACATGAGGTTCATTCTGTGGCTACAAGAAAGACGAGAAATCATGGGTTTTGTCAACGACATGTATATACTGCTGATTTGGCAGAGTACTTGAGTTTAGCAACCCGACCGTATCTGGATCAACTATCCAAAAACGGCTTATCAGATTATCAGATTGTCAGTCTTTTGAATAGAAAGTATATCAAGTTTCGACGGTTTTATGAGGCAATTGAGGTACCAAGACATAGATATAAAAAAAAGAACTTCTCGAGCTATTTGGAAGATTTCAAAAAGTATGAAAGTTCCAGGGGGCGATCCGGGATCAGTCTCTATGAGACTGTTGAGCCATTGCTCAAGAATACTAAACAGAGGAGAGAGTTAGCGAGGTTGACTTCGCTGCAACTCGAGGAACTGATTGGTATTGAAGAGATATCAGAAAATGAAGGATCGGATATAGTGACTTCAACTACGCAGACGATAGAAACGACTAGGAATCATGAAACCAGCACCGGATCTAACCTTGTGGGGTCTGCAAATTCAGTGATTGACTTACCAGAACCCCAAACTGGACTAGTTCCTTTGTTACAAATGGACCATTCTATAGAGTTACTGTCAGAACATAACACACCTGAAAATTTGGCCGAACCGGGCGATTGGGCTACTGATAAAAATCAGGGCGAAGAATCTGGTGCAATGGATACTGAAGGTCTAGTTGAAGAGGTCGGTGCCGATCCCTCGGGTTCAATGACAGACAATTCAAGAAGAACTAGACGTCATAAATTTTCACAGGACCACGTCTATATTACCGATACTGCTGTACATCTTGGACTATCAACCTTGTACTCACTGAATGAGATGTACGACAATGACAAAACATATCAGGAAATTCTGACTCATCTGGAGGCGATCTACGCCCAGAAACGAAAGGATCGTGAAAATAGAGAGATTGGGTACGGTCCCTTCTTCAAACCGACATTTTTGGCTCATATTGCAGGAGAGGCTAGATCCCATTCTGCAAACTATCAAAGGCATTCCAAGCAAATTACTGGGGAGGAGGGAAATGCGTTTATCGAGGAGGACAGTTTTATCACTTCTGATGAGGAGTATGTATATCAGGATCAGGAAGTGGCGGAGGAACAAAATCTCCATAGCTCACATAGTGATAGCCAGGTGGACTCATATGGATCTTTGAAAGGATCGCTAATGGACCTTCCAGTAAGTCACCGGGTATTTAATGTATCCGATAGCCAGGAGGAAGGAAATAAAACAGACTCGGATATTGAGTCAGAGCAAGAGATTCATTTCAGAAACAGAATACTCAAAAAGAGTAGGGCATTGAAAGGAGTTTTGCCCAATTCGTTCTTTACCATTCATTCTGATCGCAACTCGAGTGGTATGAGCGTAACTTCCAGATTTGTTACCGATGATTCTCCTAGCGTTGGAATTGCAAGAAAGAAAAAAACACCTCGCAAGTATGTTATCGATGATGACGAGCTTCAAGCCTTTTTGGTATCCGATGATTATTATAGCAGCGAGGCAGATAATACGGTAGATTCCAACTTAGTTTCAGAAGAACAGGAGCTACGGGTAAACACGAATGACCGATTCACTTATCCTGATGCTTCTGAAAATGACGCAATAAGTGTACTCTCCTCATCTCCCTTTGAAGAGGATCCTGGAGAACTAGAGAATGATTATACTGATCAGCGCACTGCCAATTATGATTTGGAGGGGCAAGCAGAAGAGGTCAAGTCTGCGGGAATAGACTACATGCTGAATTCAGACATACCGAAGTATCAGGTACCTCGCCACAGATCTAAGGTCGTACAAAATCTTAAGAGAAGGCAAATGCAACAAGTACCAAGGTCTATGCACGCGAAAAGACGGAGACCTGATATTGGACAGCAAATTTCAAGAGGAGCAAGATATGGTAGTGCAGGGTTTCAATCAAAGCTTCACTTCAATACGCACCACAGAAATCACACTCCAATAGTTGTTAAAAGCTACTCACCATCTTTGGAGCCCTTGGAGGTAAGCACTGAAACAATTGTGATTAGCGATAGCGAAATGGATAACCCACGGGGTCAGTATAGGTTCTTGGAGCTCAATGGCAGCATTGAGGGTTTTCGCGGCAGAAAACCGACTATCAGTTCTGCTTCTCGGTTAGGTCATCAGAATAATAACGAAAAAGAGACACGACGACCTTTAGTCGAAGTTAAAGGGTCTTTCAAGAGGCAATCTGCTATTAGCAAAGATGCCCATGAGCCCGATCTGAAGGAAATCAGCTTGAATACCGAAAACTTTTACTTTGGAAGGAAGGGTATCACAGGTACTGTCCAGCTGGAGAAGCCTGAAGATCATAATTCTTTCAAGGCCAAATCAGTACTTGGTAATGACTACCATCAGAAATACGACCCTGAGAATAATCAACGATTGAACGGAAACAAGGCATACAAGGAACTAATTGACAGAATCTCACGCTCTGTCATTGACATCGATGTATCGAGCTTGGATTCTTTAACTCTTTCCCAGTTTAGGCCCTTGAAACTAAGAGATAATTCGCTGATTTACTCCAACTTATTTAATGAGTGCACCAACGAGTACGGTGATTACTTTCGTCCGGGTGAAATCACTTTTGACTTCGCAACGGTCCATTTCACAATCACAAAGTTTAATGTCAAGGAGTCTTCAATGCTGGTTGAAGCTCTCCTGAGGTCCATCAACACTGGTTTGAAGAACTCGACAGAGCTGGATAAAAGTGAACACGTAAAGATCAGGCAAAATTACATCCGAATCATCCAACTGGCTTGGAATCTCCGGAAAGATGATTCTCTGGAAATCGCAAGGTTCACTAGGACAATTTTAATGGCCTCACGAACATTCATAGAATCAGAGTTGGGTGATAAAGTCAATCTCTTGTACCTGCCATATTATTTTGTGCTAATGCATATTCTACAAAGATTTATGAGGGAAGGAAAAGAAGAAACATTACAAAACGCTGCTGAATCCATGTCTTCCAA
Source organism: Ogataea wickerhamii (assembly GCA_030559035.1). Taxonomy (NCBI): domain Eukaryota; kingdom Fungi; phylum Ascomycota; class Pichiomycetes; order Pichiales; family Pichiaceae; genus Ogataea; species Ogataea wickerhamii. Next base: position 154,828 of record JAKTQX010000006.1, read on the forward strand.
GATCCAGAAATCAATTCTTGTCGCGGCGTGCATGTTACCCCCTTCACAATTGTACAGGTGTTTGAGCGGGCGAGATAAAGTTTCTGCATATTATCTGGAGTCGATCTCTTTGTTTTTGTCGATCTCTAGAAACCCATGGCAATACATGGCGTCAGTTGCAAAGGAGCACAAGTTACAGCTTTTCAGTGTCGTTAACTTTCTTTATTTTTTACATTCGAGAAGTCCTGTTCTTGTCGACTGGGAATATTTCATCTACGAGATGGACTCTCTTCAAGATAACAAGGAATCTTGCAACTGGAAACTTGTTTTATGCTCAATCAGGAAGATAATAGACGATTTGGACTGGGTATTTGAGGAGCCGTTGCTGATCAAGATCTATCGTCTTCTGAGTTCTCAGAGATTTGAAAATCTCGGAAGAAATGCGCCTTCTCTTTGGGTGTCATCTCACCCGTCATCCACAAGGTTCTTGGAACATGAAGGTTGCCTTGATATGTATTTCAAGCTCTTGGTTCTGTACGTTACAAAGTACATGGAGCCGGAGAAAAGAAGCAGTCTGATCGAAAAGTTAACTCCCGTCGGTGATATAAGAACCAGCACAGTAGCTTTACTTCAAAGCAGAGCAAACATTCTACTTGTGATGACGTCCCTATTCAAGGTCGACTTTGTTACTCATTTTGCAAATATTATCAAAGTGTTGCTAGATTTCAAAACGGCCGAGTCATTCAAAATATTACTGGAGCTATTGCTGGTGATCTCGCAATGTCATATGAGCACCTTTGATAAGTTTCCTTTTGGGCTGAGCAAATTTTGTATCTCAAAGGTTATCATAGCCATTAACGATAGCTCTGTTAGGCCAGACTCAGTGGCAGAAGGCATAGAAGACTTTTTTGGCTTCTTGTCACACTGCACTCTACATAGAGGGATGGATGAATATGCATTGAAAGGAACTCTGGAAGTATCCGTTGCCTTGTTGGGGGTCAGAAAGTTTGACTATGACTCGAAACTATTTTCCGCCATAAACCTTGATATCGATATCATTGAGAAATTGCTAGCCAGATCTCCGCTGGACCTTATTGAGACACAAGCCGTGAGACTTAAGAACCAGGTGGTCAGTTCTCTCAAGTCGATCATCATCACCTCTGATATCAAGAATCTTGGGGTTAAAACGAATTGTATCAACTGCTGGGTTCATATTGCCTATAGATTGAAAGTTAGTCTTGAAGCTTTGATTCACCTAGAATGGGTCTATTTTGGCGATGACAAACTCAGGTCCAATTTTGAGCTCATATTTTTTACTGCAGTCATGCGATATACTACTAAGGCATCTGCTCAGACTATTCACGACGACTTGTTTCAAGTATTGATGAGAAACTTGCCTATTTTGCATAGTCCCTTCTTTCTCAGGTTTTTCCACTCTTTGGTCAAACAGGAGGGACTGACTGATTATTTCACCCTAAAAAATGGGAAAGATCCATCCGTGCTTACACGGTTTGAGTTTGAACAACATAAGCAACAAATCATCATCAAACTACTGGCAAGAGTCATCATGGCGATGAACCGCCCAGGAGCTAAACAGAAATTCTTCCCGCTCTTGAATTGCTTCATTGTATCTTTGAGTAAGGAGTACTGGTACCAGAAACGGCTCTTTACTCACTTCCCAAAATACAAGGAATTCACCTCCAACATCGTTAGATATCTCAACACTGTTGCAGGGAAACACATTGCAGAAGTTCCCGAAGTTATCACTTTGAAACACGAGCTTGATATCAATGATCTCAAAGCCCCTCTTAATGAACGATTCGAGTCATTGAGCAACGTAGATGAGGTTGTCTTGCTACTTGAAGAGGAGTATATCAATGCGGTGATTCACAAAACAATGAGTGTCTTTAGTCAGGAACTCCAAGACGCACTTTTTGATCTCCCGTCATTCTCACACAAGGGAAGCAGGCGATCATTATTATATCCTCTTGTCTTGATCGTTTACCTTCATGCAGAGATCTTACCGACCCAGTTGGATCACTGGGCCCACATCGACAATTGGCTCCATATCATTTTAGATCTCACGAAGTCAAAGGCCTTTCTTGTCCAGGATGACATCTGGTGTCTCGTCAAACTATTAACGGTCACATCAGCGTTGGCACAATACAAAGCCAACCCTTTCATTCCACATGTTGAGAGTTGTATAGGTGTTGTATTCGACCTCATGCAACTTTTAAGGTATGCTCTCGGTGGGTTTGCTGATATGACACAGTTCCTAGAGGCTGTTCCTCTATTTGCCTCCATAAAGACAGAAGATGAGCCTCCCTCACTATCCTTTGAGAAAATCTCTTCGCTTTCACTTGACGAGCAATTCCAGAGGCTGCTTACCCATTATGGAGATGCTCTAGCGAAAAGTTCCAGCTCGTCGCAGACTTCTTCCGTTACAGCTGCGAGCCCGGGTTTGTCTGAGCACTGCGAAAAAGTCTTACACTCAATATATACAAACGACAACGATTTGTGTCAGGCTGAACGATACTCAGCCACCTATTTATCATGAAATGAACTTAATGTATGGCATTATTACACTAGAATTCTGTAGCTGAGTAATTTCCTTATCTATTTTCCCCAGCAGCCACCCAACTGGTGCCTACCGTGCAATTTAGCCGGTGATCAAAGAAGAAAACATCAACTTTATGGCGCTTAACCTTTTATTTTTTTTCAAGGTACCTTGCAGGATAGCGCCCAAACATGAGAAAAATCATGCTAGAGCAGTTTCAAAGGGTCCTTCTTATTGAAAAGCAGACGCTCAAATAGAAGGAACTGGGATCAGCTGAAATTAGTGTACACAGCACCTTTATTAGGCCACAAACATGCACTCTGAAAGCGATACCAGTAGCTCCTCTGGAGAACGCAGAACGTTACTGGATTCAGGACCTATGGACAAAAGAACAGTCAGTGCCATAGAGGGAACCTCTTCAAACAACCTATCAGCGACGATCTCTCTCAATGAAAAACAACTGAGACGAAGCACCATGCAGTTCCCTCTAAGGAGAGAACAGCAGGATGTTGAAGAGGCAAACCGCGTCGAGCTGAAGAGCGTACATGTGGTCCATCCTAGTAGTGCAGTTCAGCTCGATTCAGAGGTTGTGCACTCCAGCCGCCCTATACAGGAACCTTACACGGCAGAAAGCCCACGAAGTAAGATTGAGCAGGATGGAGCTATACCAGAGAGTTCCAGGGCGACAGCTGGTGAGTACAACTCAGGGTCAGAGGCAACTCGAACTGGTCCCTCTTCAGGCGCTGAGGCAAAGACATCGCCACAAGCACAATCACAATTGGGTGGTCCCTTGTCCAATCCTAAGTTGAGATCTGCACCAGTTCAACAACAAAGCGGCTGGTCCGAAGGGCAGAATCTGATTCAGGAATATGGCTATGTATCACCGGGTGAGAACCCAGCTTCCAGAGGAGGCAAAATTTTCAATTCTGAAGGAGAAGTGGAAACCGTTAGATCAAATTCGGGGGTCATTACCACAAAACAGCCCTCGCGTGGAACAATAGCAGGAGCAGGAGCAGAAGCAGCCGTTACAGCCAGCACCGAAAGTGAAAATATACCTTACTCAGCAGCATCTCTTACCGGAATGACTAGCAAAAAGGGATCAGTATCGCATGTGTGGGCATTCGGAGATATTGATGCGCTGGAAAGAACCAGCGTTAGAAGTTCAAGGTCGGATTTTTCGTTTAGAAGACTCAGCGTGAGAAAGTACATGTCAGCCTCTGGTACCGGAAAGCGAGCCAATACAGAGTTTACTGAAAGAAGAAAGTCTGTTGACTTCAAAGAGGAAAGCATTTCTAAGATTGCCAACGCAAAAAATAAATACCAACTGGCTGTTTCTCCATGGATATGTGGTGCTGGTATTGTCATAATAATTATTCTGGTGCTCTACTCAACATTTGTATCCTTCAAGGCATGGTCTCCAAAGGCACTCTCTAGCCGAGACATTTCTCGGTATTTCGGTAAGCTCAGCGATAGCCGGAAATTCGATGAAGTGAGTAGCCTCATTGATCATTATGGGATCAATGTAACCAGCATCGATCACCAAGGCAATAACAACTCCTCGCGGAAAAATAGCGAAATAGGATCTAAAAACGGACAGATAAAGGTCAGTAAAGGAGGGAGCGTGTCCGAAAGGAGGGTTCAAATGTCTAACACGTTTTCAGGAATCAACCCAAAGTATCACGAAGACGATGAAGTGCGGTCTTTGATGGAAGATGATAGATTGTTCCAAGTGTTTCATGGCTTAGCTTATGCACCCAGAGGGGTGATCGAACCCATGTGTCAGGCAACACCACGACAAGTATTGCTAGATATGGCGGTATTGTCCAGAGTTACCACAAGAGTTCGGACTTATGGAACTCAGTGCAGGCAAGCAGAATTGATTCTCAACGCGTTCATGGAACTTAATCTCAACATGACACTAGCTCTAGGAGTATGGATTGGAGCCGATGACTATACGAATTGGAAACAGCTGAATGAAATGAAGTGGATAGTTTCTAATTATCCCAGGGAGTACTTTGAATCAATTTATGTGGGAAATGAGGTTATGTTCAGACAAGAGAAAACTCCCAAAGAGCTCATGGCTTACGTGGAAGAAGTGAAAAGCTACGTGAGATCCATTGGCTACGAAGATCTGCCCGTAGGTACTTCTGAATTGGGATCCCAGATCAAAGATGAAATGATCCAAAGCTGTGATTTCATTGGAGCCAATATCCATCCTTTCTTTGGAGGGGAGCAAGTAGCATCTGCAGCACAGTGGAGCTTAGACTTTCTGGATCACCAAATCCTGCCTCTGACGTATCATAAACGTCATGACTTGCCAATCGTTGTTTCTGAAGTAGGGTGGCCATCCGCGGGCGGAAAGTACATTGATGCCATTGCCGGCGTTTCTGAGCTTCAGGCATTTTTGGACAGTTGGATATGTCACGAAAAGAACTTCGAATGGTACTATTTTGAGGCCTTTGATGAACCTTGGAAGAAAATTTGGCACGAGGAAGGGAGTAAATGGGAGACGGAGTGGGGTTTTTTAACCCACGATAGACAGATGAAGGAGGGTATCGTCTTGCCAAACTGCACAAAAATGCCCACCAATACCAGCACTGGAGGAGATTAATACATATTAACTCAGTTTTGACTTTGTAGTTGAGATTTGATATATTTTATAATTGGTCCAGAGCCAAAATAATCCGAAGCAACAGAATGATAGTATCACGTTTCCAATAACCCAAATGTCAGGCAGTTCTTCAGGAGCAGGAACAAGCATGTCCAGTACGTGAAGAGCAGAAACCATAAGATAGGAACCAAGAATAACTAGTTTCCAGAATTTACCATGGGGAAGGACCGGAGTGGCTAGCTTTCTAGGGGTAATAGGAACACCCATAAAGTTAGCGGCTTTTCTAATCCAGCTCAAGTTTCCCATCAGCCAGTTTCCAAGAGTAGTGATAACCGCGTATTGCAGGGCAAGGCCATCCCTTTTCAGAAGTGGCCACATAGAAAACACGGCAACATTGCAGATCCAACAAACCATAGAAATCACATCTGGGTCAACCTCATTGAGTAGAAGTGTGATCGGCATGAGAGGAAGCAAGATGGATTTTTCATGTACTTGGAATGAGAACAAGTAAAAGCCCATCGAGCAAGATGCTAGGCACCAAGCAAGTAGATTCTTTTGAGGCCTCAAGAAAATTGATATCGAGGAAGGTGAAATCGAAATGAACGTAAGAAGCAGAGATGCAAGTTTCAACTGATCATTTGTGAAGACTGACTTGTACTTGATAACAACATTAGTGGCGCACCAGAAATTAGCCACTTTATCTTCGAACAGACCCCTGTCAAACGGAAAAACTCGAGTGAATATCTGTTTAAGCTGCGAAAATCCTCCTGAGTAAACGAAAGGAGCAAGGATGATTGCACTGGAGGACAGCACCGACACCGCAATGGATATGAAGCGCAAGATGTTGAACTTTGGAAATGGCCTGAAACACACGCTTAAAAGGTAGGCAAAAAATATCGGTGCGTAATACAATGCCATTTGTTTAAAAAACAAAGACATAACAAAGAAAATGGATGCTATAGCGAACTGGTCTTGTAGTAAGTTAACCAAGGCAAGTAAGGTGAGTCCCAGCATGATGGAGTTGTACTGAAAGTGACCGTGGTCAACAAGTATAAGGGCAGGTTGGAACAGTATCGCAGCTGCTATTATTGTCTGGTCGATGGATGATGCCTTGTTGTATTGACGACCAAGTAGTCTAGTATACATAAGCACCGCAGGGATGTAAAACACCAGCTCACTGAATAGTGCAGTTGCCCTCATGAAAGAGATTAGATCAGCTGTTTCAGTGCCTCGTGATGCATCCAGAGCTAACCATGTGGGGTCTGTCCAAGAGCCAAGTTGAGCGAGCAGCCAAGAGTGGTAGGCGGTCAAGGGTGGGTAATCAAGCCCCCAATATTGCAGATCGTAGAAATACCACTGTGTTATAGGCAGCGATTTGGTGATCTCAAGCCAATGCCTCTGTGCTTCAAAGTCGCCATACATAGGTGGGCTATTCTTGCCCGAATATGATCCAAGACCTACTGCACATCGAACTATCACTGCAAATATAATTATGATGTATCTGGCAACCCATTGATTTGGGGCCTTGTGAAAGGGCACTAGGAAGTCATTGAGAGGCGAGCTTCGAAACAAAGAGACAAACCTGCGATTACCATTGTGATCTGGCATCCCTGGTGCTGGTTGTAGTCCGTTAAAACAATACAGGAGGGTGTGTACTTAATCTATGTACCAAGACCTGATATAGTTTTGAGAAGTTGTTTGTCGCATTGTAGACAAATTAAAAAAACAAGTGAATAACCAGAATTGGAGATCCCAAAAAAAAGATGCCCCTTACCGGATTTGAACCAATGATCTTCGCATTACGAGTGCGACGCCTTACCACTTGGCCAAAGGGGCAAAAATCGGTAAATGTTGGCTTGTTGTCAACCTTACACACACAATAGAGATCTCTTCATATTTTGTATCCTCTGCTTCGGACTTCTGCTGTCACCTAAAATCTCCAAAACTGTATGTTCGTTCCAAGTGTAGATTCAGCATTGACTCACTAACAGATTATGGGCTCTGCGGTCTCTGTGGAAGACTAGGTGGAGCTAGAATTCGATGTGCACGGTTATGCGGGGATAAAGGGCGATGTCTTTGAGGGGAAACGGGTAGCGCCAGTGGCTGTCGCTGAGGTGATAATGGTCTTTGCAAATAAATGGGGGTGGGTTGTCTACCAGTGTGTGAGAAAGTCGGACTTTCGTGATACTCAGGAGGCTCTTCATTTGAAGGATTGTCGCCAATGGAAAGCGGGTCGATAGCCGGAATGCTAGGCAGGCTGATTTCCCCCGGCATTGGAGTCACTGAGTAAGTAGGAGAAGGTGGAATAGGTGGTGTTCGGTCCTGTAGTGAGACCTGCTGTGGAGCCTGGGTTGGAGTCGGCGATATTGAGGAGCTGGAACGTCGGCGGGGTAGAGGGGGAGGATGGTGCTCCGAGGTGGGGGAGTTTTCAGGCTCGATATGAATCTCAGGAAGACTTGAGGCAGGGTTCAAAGAAGCAGACGAATGCTCCACCAATGAGGCAAACGGGTTTGTAGAGAGATACGACCTGGAGGGGGTGTTGGAAGACTCGTTTTGCGACATTGAGAAGCGATAAATATTTGATCCAACAAGCAGCGGGAGCTAGATGACGTATGCTGGGACTCAGCAAGACACCAATCTCCAAGAAGGTAGGGAGGAGTCACTGAGTGATAAGCTTTAGTTTGACCTCAGATGAGTTTTCTTATGCTCGGTCTCTCTATCTGCTCTAAGCACTCGAAACCTGTACACCGGTAAGTCAGCCTGTGCTTGATTGAACTGGGAGTGAAAAAAAAAACTGATGAAGCTATCCATTTCTTGCTTCAGAAAATACTTTTGGTCACATTGAATCAAAGCACTAATTCGCCGAGTCGCAAAGACACCCTCGAGAATGCTCTCGCTGTCTTTTACGAAATGTTACACCAAGAGGCCACTGGTATTGCCCACGGCCGAAATATTTGCTCGTCAGCCGATTCTTCAGCTCACGAGGGGGAAGAGAACCAAAAGTGGATTGAACCCAGAACTACAAAAGGTGGTAACACAACTTTCTGTGATGTCTGCTGCCAGAAAACAGCCCAAACGTCTTAAGCTGTGTAACGAGGACTATGTGAAGCACTTGACTGTGAGCAAAGCGTGGTCTCTGTTGAGAAAGGAAAAAAAAAGGAATGAAGAAGCAACCCTAAAGCGTCAGTATGAGTCCATAAAGAGAGCCAACCAGGACCTGAAACTCCTGAGTCCGGAGCTCTTTGACGCGGCGAATGGAAGCGAGTATGGTAAACGTTTTCCCCTCGAAATCAGGGTGCCAACAGAACACCCTCCCCGGCAGGTGTGGTATTACGATTATACTCCGCCAGCGAAATGATATGCAGTTTATAGTGAAAAATGAAGTACATAAGAATACTTATTTGTGATACAAAGTGTGTCACCAAAGTCTCTGCCACCAATGGTTAGTAACCGACCTGTCTGGATTGGGTAGTGAGAGCCAAATGAGAAGAGTTCCAGCGAGTAGCGCGATGATGAATGGCATACAAACGAATGTCCCTGCGTATTCTGATGTTAGTCCCACAAGAAACGGAAATAGGGCTCCACCTGATGAGCCAAACGCTGTCATAATAGTCAAAGAAACTACCTGGATTTTCCGTGGCAGAACCCTCACAGATACTGTGATCATCAGAGGATATATTGGGCCAATGAATACCCCTGCCAGAGATGCGAATACGGCTTCGGCAATGAGTGAGGGTATCACCCAAGTCAGCACTGTTGCCACAATTGCTAGAACACACAACAAGGAAACCCCTCTTTTCGAACCTCCATACCTATGCAGGAAGTCTGTTAAGAGAAGTCTGCCCACTGTGAGACCACCCCAGAAACCGGCGGAAACGTATCCTGTGCCTGCACTATCAGCTCCTCGATACTCTTCCAAGAAAGTCACCGTCCACCCTCCCATGGAAACCTCTGCTCCCTGATAGAAAAGAACGAAAGTTGCCAGGAGCCACGTTCTGGAGTTTTTCAAGGCAAGTTTAAGTAGGGCTGTGGATTGGGAGGCACTGTCTAGCTGTATGGAGGGCTCTCCCCTGTTTGTGACACCAGAAGTGATACGCCGTAGACTCTCAGCATATGCTGGAGTCTCTGCAATCATTGTTAGTTGCTGTTGCTGTTGTTGTGGTTGAAATTGCTCTTGCTGCTGTTCTTTTTGTTGTTCTTTCTGTTGTTCTAGCTGTTGCTCTTGCTGCTTGTAATCGGAAACGTTGTCACTATCACCAACTTCGGAAGGAGGTTCGTAATTATCCCACGGTTTCAGGTCTTCTTCTGCACCCACAAAAGCGTAATAAATGTTGAAGAAGTTGAAAACTTGTATTCCCAAAAGAATCAGGTAGTAGAAATGCCATGCTACACCCGAGTTGATCATGGAAACAGCAATCAGCGGCCCCACACAAGCTCCAAGACCATACATTCCATGGAACATTGCCAGATAAGACGAGGCCTTCTTGAATCTCGTTAAAAATATAATCTGCTGCGATAAGCAGATAGCAAGTCCAATTCCACCAAAAAAGAACCCGATGACCATTAGAGGATACTTCGATCCTGGGGATACTAAAGCATACATCACTATGAGAAACAAACAGCCTCCTGACATCATTTTCTGTTTTCCAACACTTGTGACCAGCTTGTGACTGACCAGAGCGACGAGGATGAATCCAATAGAATTTCCCAGCCAAATTAGCGACACGATTGTGTAGTTGATATTATAGTACTTCTCAATGGTAGGTAACAATGCACCCGGAGCCGCATCAGAAAGTCCTGCTCCCATACCCCAAAAAATGACAGCCGGAGCTCTCCACCTATTTCTAGGAGGATTGTTCAGGGTCATTCCTTCAAACTTCCCGGATTCCTGATCCAACGAGCGATCAACCTGTGGCGGAGGATGCCCAAGGTTTTGGAGAGATATCATCGAGGTTTCATCAAAGTAAGAAGTCACATTAAGATCGTAGCCTGGTGTTGTAGGCAAACTCTCGTACACAGGCTGCGGAACGACTTCGCGAGAGGCGGATTGAAACAGTGGGGCTAAGCTACTAGGGTCTTCGAGCCTGTATGAGGCCGTGAATTTTCCACTAACAGGAGGGTTTCTTTTGTGCATGACAGGAGACGCATCATATGCCACGTAGGGATGCGCAGGCTGAGGTTCCGAAGTAGCAGACGCAGTGGATGATGATGCTGATGATAAAGGGGGGTCGTTTTCTAAGCTCCTTTCAGAGTGTTCTAGGTGCCGGTCAGATCCGGGATTTTCAGGGCTTATTGGGCCCTCGGTCTGAAACGTATCTTCCTCTGCAGGATACTTCACCGTCTCTTCTCCCACGCTGGTTTTCTGCCACATTTCAACGAGGTGAAAGTTTGCTTTCCAGTAGATGGGAGGCTTCGTGTATTCAAAACTCTGTGCGATTCAGTATTGATCCCTCAAAATCAGAAAGTGGTGGGTTGGAAATTGGCTTTGTTCTTATACCCGTAAAATAGATCCCTTTGCGCTCTATATTACTAAACTAGGAAATCACTGTCATGCTTGGGAAGTATAAATTATTGAATGCAAGGTCGTTGAACACGCATAAGGTGTAAGATCTGTGGTCAAAAAAGCGGGCTTGCCGTATCCGGCAATTTGTTTTCCGCCCAGTTTGGGGGGAAAACGTACCATTAGTAGGTGGGGCCTAGGGCGGGGTAAAGAAAATTGTATAAATCGTCGCGTCGGTCGTCGTAGCAGATGTACAGATCATAGATCCACCAGAGACCCTTCAGCAGGCACGGGCGAGTTTGCCGCGGACCTATTGGTAACAGTAGCAGCGGTGAGTGCAGTCGTGGGTGAGGTGTCAGCGGTGGAATGAGAGGGCACTATGCTTTTCTTTATATCTTCAAACAGATCGATATCTTCGCCAGCGTCACCAACGTCTCCAGCGTCCCCAGCTCCAAGCTCGTTGTATCCTGAAAACAGATTCTCTGCTTCATCCTCATCTGCGCTAATCTCGTCAGCATTGGGAAAGTTACCATATAGTAGATCATCATCTCCTGCACCTGGAGCGATATTTTCTGCGCTCTCGGACGGCTCAAAGTGCATCCGGTCATGTGACAAGCTGTCTGATGCGATCTTGGACTTGGTGTTCCCAAACAGTCGGCTGAATATTCCAGGCTTCACATTCTTGTCTAGTCCGTTAGAAGCCAATAAATCATCATTGCTGAGACTATATTTCTGTTTCTGCTGGTCTCTGCGGCGCTTCTCGGCAATGAGTCTCTCTTCTCGTTCTCTTTTTTCGTTTGCCAGTCGATTCTTGATCTCCCGTTGCTCTCTCTGTTTTTCCTCAACAATTACTTGGCAGTTTAAACTCGAAACTTTCAGTAGCCTCTGATTGATTTGTACCGAACTCTCGCGCTGTGTAGTTTTCGGTCCAACCTGTTTTCCTTCGCCTTTATCACTCGACCAGTTGAATAGGCCCACTGTCCGGACTCTTTCAGTGGGCTCCTGTGTCTGTGTGGAAATCCTCTTCTCAACCTTAGTCCACCCTTGAGAAATCCGAGATACTTCTTTCAGTATGTAGCTGTCCTTCCCATAGGCTCTTGACCTCATATTCAGAGTGCCAATATCATCCGACCGAAATACTCTATGCGATGACGTAAGCCAGCTATAGTATTTGGAGGCTTCACCATCATCACGAAACAGCTTTCGAGGCATTGAGTCCGCAACAATGTCGGAAGGCGAACTGAAAATACTTGCCAGAATTGAGTCAACCGTTCCATCAAAGTCTAAGGGGGGGACGGCCGGCTCGTATATCTCCTCGACCGTGTCAAACGAGCCAAATTCACTGTCGCTGTTGGATTCAGTCTGTTCATGGTGTGTTGTCTCATCAGACCAGGGGTTCTCTGATTCCAGCCGAACGGTCAGCTCTTCAGATCTCCAAGGTGCAGACTCATCCTTTGTGTCCTTTCGTGGATTGATGCCATGTTCCTCTGGACCGGGTTCTTCGCTGCTCTCATTGTAGCTCATCCTCTGTATGTTCTGAGCTCTTATAGAGTTCAGCCCTCAATGTCATCCAACCTCAAAAGAATCCAAAATGGGAAACTCTGGTCACCGCTTCGGGGTCTTAGATGTCGTTTGGAGAGTACCTTCCAGGTATATATTGGAAACCCAACTCCAGAACAATCAGCATAGAGCTGAAAGTCGATATGACAATAATTGCAAAAAAAATATTTTGGATATGATATTATTTTGGCCCAAATAAATCCTGAGGAAATGATTTGGAGCGATTAGTCTGGCAAGAGAAGCTCACTTGTTCTTCCAGATTCTTATGAATCCACATAACCATGGACTATCAAATACTGAAACTAAGTCAGTTTCCTCAATACGAGATTTTTGCGGCATATTTTGCCGACGTCAGCAACCAGAAGAACATCTTGTCAAATCTTCTCTCTTCAAACTCGGACTTTGATTTTTGCTTCGTCAACGCAGAAAACATAGTGTCACTTGAGCAGATATATAGTGCAGTGTACAGGTCTCTTCTGGATGTCACCCACGGAAGAGCAAAGTCAAAAACTATCCATAGCGAAATCATATACAGTCTCAGCCCCAATAAGAACATAATGGACTCTCTAAAGAAGTTTGGTGTCTCGCCACAAGCATCGAGCTTAGTTATACTCAAGGTTACAGATACAGAAAAGCACACAGCGGATCATGAGGCCACACTAAAACAGCTAACCCAGCGGATTAAGGGGTCCTTGGAACCTCTCAATGACGATACACTTTGGAAGGATGCCAAGCTGGACTCCGTAAAGAATAATTATAGGCTTGCGGAGAGCGATCTAAGTGACAGAGCTAGGACCACGAGGCTTCTTGTCGGCATCACCCAGCTCAAAGGACTCTGAAGGACAACTGGATGTATGTAGTACATAATCATGACGTAAGCCATGGAGTTTAGATCTTCTTTTTTTAGCTTCCACACAACTATCGGAGCTATAACGATTCGCAGCAATTCAGTATATTTGAAGAGGCCCTCTTGTAGCTGCTATCAGCCGCTTTTACATACTGATAGATTCTACTTCATGATAAATGGGGTGCGTTCTGTGAAACTTGCCGCTCCATTATCAGTTCTGTGTTGGCTGGGGTTCACTGACTACTCATTTTGCTATGTCTTTTGCAAAACTAAGCTGTACGATAAACTTGATCACCAGCAAATTGCGGTGGGGCTGATTGTCGGAGCCAATGTGATTCTTTCCGGCATACTCGTTAACTGGCTTTTGATCTTTGTTAAGGGACCTGGCCTGCAGCAGATACCTGTTCCTCCATATGACCTCAACAAGTATTATCGAAGTGGACAATTACTGGAAACTGGAGTTGATGAACAGGAGGAAACACGTTCCAAGGATATTCCTCAGTTTATAGAGCCCCCAGAGACATTTCTCTGCAATTTTGAGGGTCTTCCATTCTGGTGTTCAACGTGTTCATCCGTGAAAGTACTGAGGTCTCGCCATTCTTCAACTCTCGACAGATGTGCTCCTCTATTTGATCATTACTGCCTTTACATTGGAAGTCTCATAGCTCACAACAACTACGTATTTTATGTGGGGTTTGTTTTGTTCATGGATGTTCTATTTGTGTACTCTCTGGTGCCCGTTTTCTGCTATGCCAGTGAAATACGAGACTTTTCATCTTCAAATACTTTACATCCTTCGGAGATCATCATGATAATTGGAAATGGGGTCTGGTTCTTGATGCTAACAAATTTGCTTTTTAGCATAGCCTATACAATCATCAGAAATGAGACAACTGTCGACGTGCTTAATAGAAATAAGATCAGGAAAAATCAAAGAAAGATACCCCGTTCATTCAAAAGCAGCCTGCTGTGCTCTGGGAAAAAGTCGAAAGAGATCATCTCGACTGATATGGACAGCTGTCAACGGTGGGTTAGTGTCAGACACCCCATGAACCCTAGTATCAGAATAATACTAGACATCAGCAGTCACGAATATCCATTTGACAAAGGTCTGGTGAATAATATTCAGGATTTTTTTGGTAAATATCCTGTTTTCACGAATGCCATGCAAATAGTGCACTATGAGAACGCCGCAATCTCGGACACCTTCAAAAGAGGAGCAGTTGAGCGCATACGAAATGGGGAAGGTAGGATGTTTGGGTCTTTTAACGTGAAACCCCAGAAATTCCCAGTTTAATGATTAGAATCAGCGGCGTACTTTCTGATGAGTTCATGCTCAATTTGCAGAGTATCATTTCTAAAGTCTGCTCGAATATCGGGAACATTGGTCTTTTCTATGTCATTTCCATCACTGCCGTTGGTGTCATAGTTGGCACCCAACCAGTGCTTTTTCAGCTGATGCTCAAATCCGCTCATACATACAGAGTTTTTAGCTAGCTCTGACATATCCACATTTGACAATTTATAGATTTGAGCGGCCACAGAGTATTCTTCAATTAGGGGTTCTCTGGTATAAGAAAATTGTAACGGATCGTCTGTGGATAATGAGACATTAAGTCCCCGTTTGAAGTATGCAGGAAAAGGATTCTTGTCATAGGTGAGAAAGAGTGCATTATTTGATAGCGGTGACATTGCGATCCCAATCTGACACAGATAATATAGATATTGAATGAATGGAAGCTTTCTTAGCAAAATACCATGGGAAATACCCTCAGCCACCAAAAAGGCTGATGTCAGATGTTCCGGGTCGCCTGCTTCGCCTGAGTGGGGTCTCAGCACAAACGTATTGAAACCTCTCTTGGCCCTCCAGTGGTTCAAAGACGTAATGTTAGCATACAAATAATAAAGGTAGTAGGAGTATGGGGGATTGAACTCCGTGTCCCAGTCTTTTGGAAAAGGGAACTTTTTATGAACCCTTCTATCGATTTTTGATTCATCGTCCACCGAGTCAAACCCGATGACACGTTGTAAAAAAACATAAAGCTTTGGATGGGATTTTGGATTTTTTGTGACCTCAAATAGAGGCAGGAACAGATTGACCACAACATCCTGAAATGTCCTCACTAGTCCACTTTTCTTGTACACATCATAAAGTCGAGGTATCTGAACCAGCCATCTAACGTTGTGGGAAAACAGCTCGTTATCCACCACCCACTCCGCAAGCTTGTCCCATTCGTCAGGAGATTTTCCATAGACAGATATTCTGTACTCAGCCATCTGATACTTAGAAGCTTCTAAATCATCAAAAACCTCTCTCGTTAGTTCCGCCAAATAACTACCCTTAATATAATTGTCAGTTTTGAGGAATATCTCTCTAAGACGAGATTCGCCCATAGGGTTGTACTTCAGATTGAATTTATCAAACCTGTGGAAGGTGTCTTTATGCGCATGCATATCCAGTGTATCAATACTCAGATCATATGCTGTCAAGTTCAAAGACTTGAACACCTGGTCCAAGGTCAAAACCTGACCATCTCTTTTGATAACCTTTTCATTAGGACTGTGTCTAATTTTATGCTTGATGAATCTCAATAGATGTTTCTGGTTCATACAAGCGGAGTGGTGAACATGGGTGTCGACTTTTCTGACGTTATAAAAATCTCTATGAGGATTTCTTTTGGACTCTGAGGTTTCGGCATGTTCGTTCAACAGAATGTACAGGTTCCATTTTGCTTCCAAATACTCCAGTCTTCTAAATGCAAAAGATTTAGTAGGGCCATCGGAGGCCACCGAGATTATCTTATCCAGATCCATGTAGTAGTCTCTAAGCGTTGCAATCTTCAACAGAGGCTTCTGTGACTCTGCGTCATATATCTGATAAACATCGCCCGCATCAAGATGGAAATCGATGGAGTCATCTGGTCCTGGAATCTGAACCTTGCGCATGTCGAAGCTTTTTGCTTTCTGTCCATCCTTTCCTAACACACGATGAGCAGCATACCTGTCACTCTTCTTCCAGACAGGAGGAGGAGGGTCTGGGTATACTACCCATTCCGATGTATTTTTGGGATTATCCGAAGCTCTTTGAAGTGACAGAGTCTGATACTTTTCTCTCATGTTGAGACACATTTGAACAGTCCTGTACATGTCTATCAGCTCAGTAGAAGGATTTTCATCTGTGGAATTGTGGTCGCTGGCCAACAAACTCCCCAGCTTATATTTTTTTGGTTTGGCATTCTCAGAATCTCCGTTCTGAGACAAGATAGGAGTCAATGGAGACAGCTCTTGAGTAACATGGTTGTACACAAGCTTGCCGCTAGATGCCGAGCCCGGGGCTAGATATTTCACGGTCCCCGCTACCGGTGGAGGTGGCGGATTGAGGAACTCAGCAACAGAAGATCTTCGTGAAATGATGGAGGAAGCCCCAGAGGCCCCAGAACCCTTTGGAGACACTCCGAGGGCGTTGAATGCTCTCACTTTGGCATCCTGGTCTCTCAGAAACTTATCTTCAGAGTAGGAAAAGTGTGTAGCGTCACGGTTCGCTCCAAAACCCTCCTCTTCCTTCTCCTCCTGGTCGTCAGAAGGAGTAGCGGACCCTGTTGGAGATTCCGATATGCTGTTGTCGGTTTCTGTATTTCGAGTTATTGAGCTTGGACTGAGAACACGCTTTGACATGATTGATGTTAAGATGGCCCAGACAGATACTGGTACTTCCGGATGTATCAGTATGTCTCGGTAGTCCTTATTTCATATAAATAGGCTCTTCTGTGAAACGTGCAGAAAGTGAGACGAACTATCTTTTTTTTTCCCCTTCCACTGATAGATTAGCGCGGCGTTCTCCGATCGTAGTTTGGGAACCTGATTCACCCCAAATATTTCTTCACTGTCCAAACTCAAATGCCATGTACAGATTTAATAGAGGTGATTTCAAGACCGGTGAGAGCGTCGGATAAACACTATTAACTCGTAGAAAACAGCTATATAACACAATATAGGCAACCATCCTATGGACGCAGACGCTTAGGGTCCCTAGGGAAAAGAGACGCTCTTCTTATGTTTTTCAAGTCCAAGAAGAACATAAGTACTCTCTCAAGGCCAATTCCTCCCCCAGCATGCGGAACACATCCATAACTGAAAGCATTGACATAGTCCGAAAGGCCAGGAACAGAGGGATCCACTTCATGGATTTTCATACGCTCGCTCAGAAGAGTTGGATCGTGAATACGCTGGGCCCCTGAAAGAATCTCCTCTCCTCTCATAAAGAAGTCGTAGGAGTTCGAGTAGTTAGAGTCCTCTGGATCAGGCATAGTGTAGAACGGTCTGACAGCTAGCGGAAATTTGTCCAGAATATAGAAATCAGTGTGATACTTTTCTTTGACAAGCTTTCCGAGCAGTTTCTCATTTTCGGTGGAAAGATCTTCATAGTCATCGACGACCTTGCCGGAATCTCTCAACATCTGGATTCCATCCTTGAAATTCAATCTCACCATCTTCCCATCTTCAGGAAGCTCGAACTCGTCGACAGGGTACTGCTTTCTGACAGTGGCAATCTCTTTTGAATATCTGTTTTTCAATTCAGTGAATATAAACACAAACAGCTCCGACAGTAGCTCAACACACTCGTGGTAGTGCTCTTCAATGGCCATCTCCAAATCCAATCCCACAAACTCTGTCATGTGACGATGCGTGTTAGAGTTTTCAGCTCTGAACACAGGAGTGATTTCGAAAACCCTTTCAAAGTCAGCAGCTATCAATTGCTGTTTATACAACTGGGGTGATTGAGCCAAATAGGCCTTGCCTTTGAAGTAGGAGATCTCAAAGACATTTGCTCCACCTTCAGAAGGAGCAGGAATGATGTTGGGTGTATGGATCTCCACAAAGTTCTTCTTGTTCAAAAACTCTCTGAATAACAAACCAATGGCAGCTTGCAGCTTGAAAATCGCCTGATTTGTCACTGTTCTAAGATCAATAACCCTAGAGTCAAGTCTGGTGTCCAAGTTAACAACGGGAAGTCCAGACGCCTCCGCCTCTGCCTCCGATCTAGAAGCATCTTCGATCAACAATGGGAGTTGGGCAGGGGTATCAGCAATTAGGTATATCTTGGAAATAGTGATCTCAATGTCCTGGACAGTGGCACTTTTGACAGGCTCCTCAACCTTAGAGACCGTACCCTCTACCACTACAATCGCCTCAAGATTCAAAGAAGCTGTCCATTTCACCATTTGCTTCGATACAGAGTCATTGTTGGCTTTGACGAGCCCCTGAATAAGTTCTGTCTGTTGTCTCAGAGATAGGAAGCACATACTGGCCCCCTGCTGTCTTGAGGTATGGATTCTTGCTCTGAAGACAACACTCTTACCAGAATCGGCCGCAGATAAGTCGGCAAACTTAACTCTTTTCTGTCCTTCTCTGTGGCTAGACTGCATCAAAGGCAGTTTTCCATAGTTATCCTTTGCTGTGTCACTTGCAGCAGAGGCTGATGCACGAGCCTCCTGTTCCTTTGCTAGTCTTGCGGCAACCTCTGCCTTCTTTCTTTCCTTCTCTTTCTCCTTTTCAAGCTTCTTCAATGCTTTTTTGGAGAGAGGTTGACCATCAGGCCCAAGAATTACAGCATTTTCTCCTCCTTCAGAGCTAACTGAAAGTTCACTCAGTTTTTCTGTTACGTCCTGAGACATCTTGTGCTGCTTCTAATGACTCGCTTAAAGTATCTAAACAACGTGATGGTTTATCGTCACAATGATGAAGGTCAACTTCAACCTCAAGTCAGTCACCTGAAAAAGGTGAAAAAAAAATTACTGTTGACGCGTTATGAGCCCCAGCTACGTCAATTCCTAAACTCTACCAAAACTACGTCACTCTATTGCAGTGATCTACTATGATTTACATTTGTAGACTTACTACCGAGTTGCTATGCAAAATAGAGCAGATCGCTGATATCAGCAATAACGTTGTTTGGAACTTATGCAGATCAAGTTATTAAAGGAAAAGACCAACAAATGCAGGAACTCACCGCATCTAAAGATAAGGTCCGAGTAAATAAATATAGTTGAGCCGATAGCTTACAGCTCGGTATTATCCAAGAAGAAGTAGTTACCATTGAGCTTCTGCTCCTTATCCATTTGAGAGTCAAGCTTGTTGATTCTAGGTCTGAAAGAGTTGGGGTCTCTTCTGAATGTGACATTCAGATTCTTCAAAAACCTGTTACATCCAGTCAAAAGTGACTCAGATTTTCTTGCAGTTGCGTCCTTGGATGGAGTACCTTCAAACACCATAACCTTGTCTGCCATGTATGTAGCCATAATGAAATCATGTTCCACAATGAATGCAGTTTTCTTGGAATGAATGATAAATCTTCTGATAACCTTGGAACAAATGATACGTTGCTCAGAATCCAAATAAGCAGAAGGCTCATCAATAAGATATATGTCGGCTTGAACACCTAAAGAAAGAACAATAGCGACTCTCTGCAACTCACCTCCTGATAAATGCTGCACTTCTTGATCTATAATATCCTCGATTTTCAAAGGCTTAACAACATCAGTATTGAACTGAGGATGTAGGAAAGATGCTCTGATCTTTTTCAGGAACAATTGTCTAACTGTTCCAGTGAATCTTGGAGCGATTTTCTGGGGTTTCATAGAAACGTTCAGCTTCGGAGACTTACATCCCTCGTCTGGTTCGATGGCGCCGGCAAGTAGCTTACACAATGTGGTCTTACCAGTACCATTTTCTCCCATCATGACTATAATCTCCGAGTCTGAAAAGCTTCCGGATTCAACGCTAAGTTTGAAATCACCCTGAGTTTTGGTCATAGCAGGATACTCAAAGGCTCTCGATTGATCAATGATGAGGTTATCGGAGGCATCTGCCAATCTGAACTGTAGAGACTCGGTTCTGAATCGCATATTTTCAGTTGGGATGTGTCCGTCCAAGAATATATTTATGCCTTCCCTAACAGAAGCAGGTAGTGTGACCACACCGTAAACCGAAGGCACACCATACAGAATGCAAACAAAATCAGACAGATAGTCCAAAACGGAAAGATCATGCTCGACAACAATAACGTACACCGTAGGCCCCAACAAGGATCTGATTATGTATGCGGCGTTCAGTCTCTGCTTGACATCAAGATACGAAGAAGGCTCGTCAAACATGTACACGTTCGCCTTTTGAATGCAAGTCATCCCGATGGCAAAACGCTGGAGCTCACCACCTGAAAGTTTAGCCACCTCTCTATTGAGAACTCCTTTCAGCTCAAGAACGCTCACAACCTCCCTGGCTTCTTCTGCCCGGTCCATCTTCGCCTTCAACAGCTCACCAACCTTGTTTACTGGCCCTTTGATCGCTCTAGGGATATTATCAACATACTGAGGTTTGATGATGGTCTTGATGTTATCTTCAAGCACCTTGGTGAAATAGTTTTGTAGTTCTGATCCTCTGAAAAACCTCAAAATCTCTTCCCAGCTAGGAGGGTCATCATATCTCCCCAGATTGGGTTTTTCCTTGCCGGCTAGAATCTTGAGAGCTGTGGACTTACCAATACCGTTGGTGCCCACAAGACCAAGCACCTGGCCAGGTCTCGGAGTAGGAAGTCTATGCAGCTTGAAAGAGTTAGCGGAGTATCTATGCGTGACTTCTTTCTCGAGGTTTGTGGGAAGATTGATGATATTGATAGCATTGAAAGGACACTTCTTAACACATATACCACAACCAATGCATAAGTTTTCAGAGATGAACGCGATCTTTGCCGTCGGTGTCACCTCGATACACAGTTTTCCCGTCTTTACGACAGGGCATGCCTTCCGGCACTCCTGCCTGCACTTC
This sequence comes from Ogataea wickerhamii, assembly GCA_030559035.1. Taxonomy (NCBI): domain Eukaryota; kingdom Fungi; phylum Ascomycota; class Pichiomycetes; order Pichiales; family Pichiaceae; genus Ogataea; species Ogataea wickerhamii. Next base: position 175,706 of record JAKTQX010000006.1, read on the forward strand.
TTGGGTTTGCATCGATCGTCCGAAACAATGGCAATACGGGTATTTTTGCTACTCATTTTGGCTGGTTGCCTGTCTTTCCGTTATTTGCTTGGTTCTTTTACCGCGTTTTGTAGCCCTTGTCTTGAAGTCTTTGGTTCTCTGAAAAGCAGTCCGATTGGGTGCCCCAAACTTCCCGTTTGATTGTCAGCTAAAGTATATCAGCCAGTAGTATAGCCCCTTCTACGCGCTCTGTATATCATAAAGCCAGCTATACAAGGGTTCTTTCGGCTTATTACAGCTTTCTTATAACCAACCCTGCGCAAACAGTAACTCGTTACTAAAAAATTTTTTCAGCACCAAAAAAAACAAGTAAAATCACTAGGGGCACGACCCTTGATATTCTTACCAATATTTCAGTACTCTTTTCTCAGGACCGGTAGTTACTGCGAGATTGCTGAGATCTTGCGGCCGGAAAGAAAATTCCTGCCCTTAGCGTACTGACATTTACCCGTGAGCTCCTCAAAAATTACAATCCTGTAGTATGTGATTGGTTGAAATTGTGATTTAAGACTCATGGGCAGGCTAAGCAAAGGGAAGATCTCCAAGACATAGATATCTCCTAAGCGAGCCTCCATGGGGCATTAGAGTTGTAGAGAAGCATTTTTGAGGCCGAACCTTCTAAAATACAAGCTACAGAATTTTTTGGCACCACTTCTAAATTACTATTATTATTAAAAAGTTATTAAAAAACCATCAAAGAAGATAAAAGCTCGCCAAGAACTTGAAGTAAAATTGGGGCTGTGTAGCATTGTCTTTTGGAAGGGCCCCAACAGGAAATAGCAAGTAGTGGAGATGTTAGGGAGCTCGTGAGCCAAGAAGTGAGATTGAATCAGTCCTTTTTGACATCTTCTTTCTTGGGCACTCTTTTGTTCGACATAATGCAACTCATAATAAGATTAACGGCGGCCAACGCTATGGAAAAGTAGAACACGTTGTAAATAGACCTCATTATTACATTTCTAACAGCATCACGAGCATTTGCGTCCAGTTCGTTGAGCAGGGCAGTGTTGTTAATGATGTCGTCAGGGCTCATGTCTTCTGGTATGAGATATGCCACAGATTCAATGTTTTTTTTGAGAGTAACATTATAGATCAGGTTAGCGATCTGGGATGAGAGTGCAGCACCAATATTTCTGCCAAAGTTGGCAAGCGTTGTACCAAGAATTGTGGATCCAGGAGTTTTGGGAGCACATATTTGTACGCTCATTAGCGCAGGCTGAAAAAGAAACCCTGCTCCAACGCCTGAAAGAATCTGGAGCCCAATTCTTTGGGGAGAGGATGAATTCACTTTGAGCTTGAGAAGTAGCCCAACACCAATGCACAGGCAGACTGATCCGAAGATGGCCACAGGCTTAACATACCTGGTTTTCTGGATAAAAATCCCGACAATCATCGTGAATACAATGGCAGATACGATAAATGGCAGTAAAGCCAGACCAGAGTGAAGTGCATCTTGGTTTCGGATAACCTGGAAATAGATAGCAATGTATTGACCTAAAACCATGAAACATCCATATCCAAATGTGAACATGATAACAGCAACGTCAATTGCTGGCACTTTGATGATTTCAAGGGGAATAAGTGGTTCGGAAGAAAACTTGAAGTTCCATATGCAAAATACAATACTAAAGATTCCTCCTAAAATGAAACATAAGATCACAGCAGCGGACCTCCAAGCAAACTGATTGCTCCCAAAGGAAACAGCCAGCAAAATAAGAACAACAGAGATGACCATGAGTACTGCACCTGTAAAATCCAATCGCTTGGTTCTAGCCCATATACCATCTTTCGGAGTCGTCGGGTTGAAAGTCAGATAGAATAATGGAAATATCGCACCTCCACAGCACAAGTTGATATAGAAACACCACCTCCAGCTGACGTATTCGGTGAATAGACCACCAAAAATAGGGCCAACCACCGAAGCCACCGCAAACGTAGAGCTGAACAGCGACATTAGCATGGGTTTTTTATCGATTGTCACTATCTCAGTGGCAATAATAAAAGCAGCTGCTTGAATTCCACCACCTCCTACTCCTTGAAGAGTCCTGCCACCAATTAGCATGTTCATGGAGTTTGCTAGAGCACTAACTAAAGAGCCAGCTTCAAATAGGAATATCGCCACAAGCATAGTCCACTTTCTTCCATAAATGATGGAGAGCTTACCCCATATCTGAACACTGCATCCAAGAGAGAGATAAAAAGCTGACGTGAGCCAGGTTACTCTCCCAAATGCATGAAAATGATTGGTGACATCTGTAAGAATGGTGAAAGTGATGGTGGTGTCTAGTGCGTATAGGAAAAGACACAAGCATACCGAAAAGACACAAACGTACAGTTTGATTCCAGTCAGGTAATGATCTTGCCGATTGGTTCCGTCTCCTGCATCACTTTCAAAGAATTTACGCTGAGGCTCAAGCTTCTCTAGGTCTTCCGTCTTTACAGCAGCCTCAAGATCACTGCTCTTGGGCTCTCCCGACGTGACCGTTACGGTGACATCTCCTTCTTGTGGGCTGGGGTTCACAACAAGGTTCGAGGAGCTCATTATTCTTGACCAATTTGGAAGATGGCTTACACTAAATAGTTGAAGGATAGGTTGGGTATTTCGCTTTCTGACATACTAAAAGACACTAGACAGGGAATTATGACTGAGTGATACCGATACTGTTCTAGATATGTGACCCATGATTACCAGATCCACGTCTTTCGTGAAATAACGGACCTGTCCCAGCCGTCCTTACGCCGAGCTTTAAGGCTTTGTTACCCCATATAATCGGCAGAGCCGAGTAAACCCGATTATCGCCGAAACGCCAAGCACCAATTTATGGCTATTTCGCATAACGAGCTAACGCCGAATTTCCGCCGAATGCACTTTACCCGAGGAAGAGAAGATAATTGGGTATATTCGACCAGCAACACGGACTTATCGGCAGAACATAATATGATCAGAATAGCTAAATCATTAAGGCCGGAAAACGGCGCTCTTAGCGCACAAACCCTTTAAAAATCGAAGATTCGGGGCATGTGGCGTAGTTGGTAGCGCGTTCGCTTAGCATGCGAAAGGTCTTGGGTTCAACTCCCAACTTGTCCAATTTTTTTTTGCGATTAGGCGAACTTCCCATTTTCAATCAGTATCAGTTGTAGTGCAGCATTTCGGAGATGCATTCTGAAGATGATATTCTCTCATTAATCTGTTGCTACGCCATCAGGGGAAGGAGCAAAGCATGAGGTCCTCAGAATTGACGGGAGTGAGCTATCTGAAAGCGATAGGCGTACAGTAACGCTGAATGGCGCCTTGATCTCACCGATTGCTCAATCTCGCGGATGGGCTCTATCAACCCCTAGTATCCTGTAGCAAACATCCTGTTTCGAAATCTCCCGTGAAGATGGATGAGATTGGCTAACCGTTTTGCACGATGAAAAGTCCCGCCGACGAGCCGCCCCGTACGGCTACCACCAGAAAACTGGCCCCGTTGGGTGTAACCGTGGGATGACGATGTTTTCCCTGTCGGCTGTCGATTCCCTGTTCTCGAGGCTCCCTCGTTGCGCTCCAAATGCACCAACCCCCACGTAGTACTATTTTCCTCCACTTTTGCCAGATTCGGTAACTCTGAATTTGAGCGCTTACTAGTATTATCAGTAGACGCCACGGCGCCGTTCCCAATCAGGAAGTTCCCGCAAAAATTACCTCGATCCCCATCCTGGAACAAATGACTCTTATCAAGTTTCATGATATAAAAGCCGGGGTGTTGAGCTCAAAGCGCCAGGCATAAAACCGAACCGCGTGCTTCTATGAAGACCACTACAACTGTAAGAAACTTCCGATCTACTTATTTTAGTTCAGGCCTGACAAGTAAGCTAGGAAAGATCAGGGGAAGCAACACTGCCCCAATTCATTATAATGACAATCGATCAAGATACCTCTTATGTGTTCCAGAAGAAGATCAACGACAAGGGTCTTCTTTGTGTAGGTGCTAAGCCTGATGGAATGCATCTGATCTTGGAGGATCCCAAGACGGGAGAGAAAAAAGTGGTTTTTGATGCTGTTTCAGGCGCTGCAGTTTTATCTCTCGGTCACAAGGACCCAGAGATCACTGAGCTTATGGGCCAGTTCGCCAAAGACTCGGTGTACACATTTGGTGCTTACTTCTCGAACCAGGCTGCAGAAGGGCTTGGAAAGTTCATGTGTGAGAAGTCCAACGGTGATTTCAGCTCTGCTTTATGGACAGGATCCGGCTCTGAAGCCAACGAAAACGCTCTCAAGGTCATGAAGCAGTACCACACCGAACTAGGCGACACCAAGAGATACAAGTTTATCAGCAGAAAACAGTCCTACCATGGCTTCACTATTGGTGCTCTTTCCATCGGAGACAACTCCAGAAAGTGCGCTTTCACGGATATCCTACTTCCTGCTGCACAGACACCAAAGGTTTCTGAGTGCTACGCTTACAGAGGCATCAAAGATGGCCTTACTGAAGAGCAGTACACCGAGCAGCTACTAAAGGAGCTGGAACAGGTGTTCATTGATAACGACCCTGCTACCATTGCTGGTGTCATATTCGAGACGGTTGGAGGATCTACATTCGGTACTCCTACTCCTACCAAGGGATACTTGGATGGAGCCCGTGCCATTGCTCACAAGTATGGGGCTCTTTTCATGCTTGATGAGGTCATGTGTGGTCTGGGTCGTTGCGGTTACCCATACACTTACATGGATCCTGACTTTGGACTGTCAGAGGGAGGTCCCGATCTTCTGACCGTTGGAAAGACCATTGGATCTGGATATGTGACTCTGGCAGGTATACTAATCTCGCCAAAAATCAAGAAGGTCTACGCGGAAGGTTCTGGATACATTTTAGGAGGGCAGACCTACCACTCGCACGACTTCAACTGTAGAGTGGGTCTAGCTGTCCAGCAGAAAATCTACAGAGACAATTTGATTGAGAATGTCAGAGAGACCGGCAATTATCTCAAGGGAGAGCTGAAAAGACTTCTCAAGGACTGCAAGATTGCAGGTGATGTCCGCGGAGCAGGTAATTTCATCTCTGTGGAGGTTGTCGCTGACAGAGAAACGAAGGAGCCTCTGAGCCCATCCTTGAAGGCTGGTCCTACGCTGGGCGATAAGTGTTTCGCTAGAGGAATGACCTCTATGGGTGTTTCTGGTACCATCGGATCCAAGGTAGATGAGAAAGGAAATGTTTCCTCTATAGGGGATCATATCACTGTCGCTCCAGCTTTCACCTTCACCAAGAAGGATGCTGACTTCATAGCCCGGGTTCTTACAGAGTCGATTCTGGAACTGGAGAAGGAGCTTCAAGTTTGATTTTATTTTGATAAAACAGAATGTTATGTGTCTTAAATGTTGAGTCTTTGCCGAACCTGCCTGAAACTGTAATTGAGACTAGTGTTTCTCGCCAGATATTTATCCAGTCTGCCCGTGAAGCTCTGGTTGTTCCATAACTCTTGTCCGTTTTCGAGTCGTAGCTTAGGGGTTCCGTTCTGCTCAATGCAGACCCCACTGGATACACTCCCACAAATACACCCTATAGCCAAATCGTTACTCAGAATCATTCCCGTAGCGAATCCTCCTATGAACGAGTTGCCACACCCTGTAGGGTCGAAAATGCAGTAGTCATCAGCCTCAGGGTCAGAATGATAGGCCGGAAACCATGTTTTATGTGCCGTAGTCACCAATACCGACCCAAGCGCCCCGCACCTCAACAGCACACAGGAATCTGGGGTTTTAGTCATGTGCCGGATGAAGTTGGATGCAAGATCTTCACATCCCTGGCGGCTCAGCGGCTCAGAGAGACCAAAGAACGCAGCGGCTTCAGCAGCATTGGGTGACAAAACATCGATTCTATCAAGTATCTGAACACACCTTTCCAGATTTTCTGGGGTGCAATCATCAGGTATGGGCTCCCATATAATGATAGGATTATCGGGTCTAAGGCTTTGAAGCTGTACCATTGTTTCTATGCATCTCTCGGGCGAACAGATAATATGATATGACGCCGAGTTCAGCATTTGCGGGTACCGGATCAGTTCAGGAATATCTATCTTCAGTTTAGGAGTCGTATAGCGAAACTCTCGGAAGTCGTTTGGACCGTATTTGTTCCAGCCCCTTGTACACTGGCGAGAATTGTCATAGCGGATGATGGCACCGGTATTCCAGGACTTGAGCTCCTCCAATATCTCTTCAGGACAATCATTACCTATGTCAACAACCCAGCAGCATTGATGAGATCTGTCCTTTCCCAAGACCATTCTGGAAGATAATATAGCGAACGTTCCACCCCCTCCGATCACGTTCAGCAGCGACTTATCTGGCCAGTGGATCTCGTCAAGAATGAACATTCCCATAGAAGCAAACACCGGATACACCGCATCTTGCGGCATTGAAGACTGCTTGTGACTGCCGTCGGCAATAAGGTTCCTTCACGATCTCTGCTTATCTTTTTTTTTTCCAACATATTTTTACTTATCATTTCAACTACATCATGTACTAGTAATCCAGGAGACGACAAAGGTCACAGAGACGAAGTCTAATTGAGTACCTCTACACCTCTACACCATCAACTTCAACCCCTCATACCTGTAGACTATAGTGTTGAAAACGTAATATTTTGGCCGGGACCAATCTGGATGTTCTACCTATATTTCTCCAGAACCTGGGAACCAACAAGTAAAAAAAACGGTGTAGCCTTATTAAGATTCAAAGAGTTTACACAGAACGTGAAGTCAAGCAACAGAAGCGATCACATGCCGTCTATTTGCAGTTTAGTACACTTTTACTTCTCAAAGCATCTTGGCTTATAGATCAGGCATCTGGCAACTAGTTAGCTAAAATATATCTTCATCAAGTCTGGCTGCAGGATTAGACTCGATGAAGCCAAGATCCACCTTATGTCCCAGCAACTCTCTGATGTTACTCACCCCATACTTGATCATTGTTGGTCGTTCAAGGGATAGTCCCCATCCAAGTACACGCATGTCTTTAGGAAGCCCCATCGCTTCCAGCATTTCTGGTCTGAACATTCCTGAATTTCCGATTTCGACCCATTTCTTGAGTCCCCCGTGCCATGCATAAATTTCCAGCGAAGGCTCTGTGTAGGGGTTGTAGGTAGGTTTGAACCGGCAGTCATGGACACCCATCTTGGAGAAAAACTGCTGCATGAATCCAATTAGATCTCCCAGCGTAAGATTGTAGTCTGCAAAAACTCCCTCGACTTGGTGAAACTCGGCCAAATGCGTGGCATCAACAGCTTCGTTTCTGAAAACCCTATCGATAGAAAAAAGTCGCGCAGGCTTAGGATCTGCTGCCAGTTGTTTCAGCATATGAGCGGATATAGCAGTAGTGTGAGTTCTTAGCACGGTCTTCAACGACTCCTCGCCTTTCCAAGGATATCTGTAGCCGAAAGAGCCATAAGCTCCGTCCTGGTGCACTTTCTTGACGTTCTCCCAGTACTCGGTATCCTCGGGGGCTTTAGCAGTCGCTGGGTCTTTCAAGTAAAAGGTATCTTGTAAGTCTCTTGCAGGATGCTGCTGAGGAACATACAAAGCATCAAAGTTCCAGAAACCGCTCTCCACATACTGGTTGGAGGGCATTTCGGAAAATCCCATGCTGAAAAAGATCTGTCTGAACTCCTCCCTGACTTTGTTCAAAGGGTGGAGGGCTCCCGAAGATGGGAGCAGGCCCTGAGAGTCAAAATTATATGGCTTGAAGGTTGAGGAGGACCACGAGCCAGAAGCAATCATGTCGCTTGTGATGTCTGTTTCTAGATGTTTGATTTCCAGCGCAAACTCTGGACCCTTCGTAACAGCAAAGGTGAAAACCTTGGTCTGCGTAATCAACTTTCTCTTCTTAAGCTCAGACAGGTCTTTTTTGTTCTCTAGAGTGCCCGTTTCCCGTATTGTCTTGAGCTGGACAGCAGTCGCATCTTCCACACTGACTGTCCCATCCACTTTGGCAACCAGTTTGTCACCATCCTTACCAATCCATCCGTTCTTGAACGCTCTGCCTTGTGCCACTTTACCGTTTTTGCCCATGAGAGCGTCAACTTCGCTGATTTTGAGCCCGCCAAGGCTCTCCAACACCTTCTCAAGCAATCTAAACTCGTGAGACCCCTCAGCAACAATATCTTCAGCCTCTTCGGTCAAAATCCACTTATCAGTCTCCTTCGTGGAGTAGCTCACCATGGATCGAGAAGCTAGCGAGTTCAAAGCTGCCTGCACAGACAAAGCGTCAACCTGTGGAAGCTCCACAGAAGTGTCCCGGATGGAGCCATAGTCATTCAGCACCTTCAGAATATGCAGCTGCAACTCCGACATTCTGGTTGTTGCCCCTATCTTCAACTTGACCCTTCTTCGAAGCTTCTATTTGTCCGTTCCTTCCTTTTTCTTCTCTTTTTCTCATGGACAAAATTTTTACCGTATCTTATTGAGTGAGCGAAAGTTTGTCTCGCCATAAAGTATCGAATATCAGCGATTGTAAATTTAGTAGCACGTCACCTCTGCCACAACTAATTCTGTGATCCGTGGGAAGAAGTACTCGTAGTCGAAGAGAAAGGAATCTCTCAGACGCGCTTCCAAGCTCAAACTAGCTGATATTGTGCTTCAAAACATATCCAATATACTCAAAGAGCAAAGAGTTATCATCCCGTCCCCAAATTAACACCCAAGAGTATGGAATCTATTGAGCCCGAAACAGCTGAGAGACCATCTTACGATGCCGAATCGACCATAACAGACGCACAGCTTGAATTGGAGCTTGAGAATATGCACAAAGACGGCTTCTTCCGCGATCTTGCTGATCTGGAAGACGATAATAATTCAGCGAGCCATTGCAGATGGAACGACTGTAACCTGGAATTTGCTGAGCTCGAAGATCTGGTTCATCACATAAACACGGATCATATTGTGTCCAAAAAAGAGGATTCCAGCACTGACTACGCTTGTCAATGGAACGATTGTTCACGCAAAGGAGTTCATCAACATAGCAGATTTGCCCTGATTTCGCATCTAAGAACGCATACTGGGGAGAAGCCTTTCTACTGTATTCTGCCTGAATGTCTCAAGTCTTTCACGCGATCCGATGCTCTGCTGAAACACTTGAAAACTGTCCACGACATTGAATCGAACAACCTGGCCGATGCTCTAGACCTTCTCAGTAAGAAACAAAGAAAAAAACGACTTGAAATCAACAGAATCAGAGACTTTGACATCACAAACCCTGAAGTCGACTTGGACACTCTCCCTCAGGCAGATACTGCCTTATATAGCAGTCAACAAGCCGCCGCCGCATTCTTTGAAATCGACGACTGTGGAACCCCTGCCTTGCTGGAGTCTCTCATGCGTCGCTCCAAGTCGCTCATCGACTCGCAGACAAACGGGGTCTCGATAGAGTCGATAGAGTCGTTTGATAACCTTTCCCTTGAGTCACTACACAATTATGAGTCTGAGCTTGAAAGTTACAGTGCCAAACTGATTCAACTGAGAGAAGCTCTAAAATCAGAGCTCACCAAATCCACCAAACTTAAGCGGTTCTATTGGCTGAAGAATCAAACTATACTAGATGGGTTACTCACCGTCTACGGGATACGGGATACTGACACTGTCGGAGAGCTGCAGAATGTTGAAGGTTCTTGAATAAGTAGGATTTGTTTTTAGAAAATGGGTTACAATCGTCAGCTTTCAATCGTCGTTTTTGAAACGAACAGTGTTGAGAGGAGAATAAAGCTTGTCATACAGCTTGTCAGGAGCACTGCGGCCGATGAGACGTCTTGTGTCCACGTATGACTGGTCGAGTTCGTTGATGTTACGCACTCCTAATAGTCTCATATCCATTTCCAACTCATCCTTTAATATTTGGATCGCTTTACGGACTCCCGCTTCTCCGTAACCTGAGTTGGCGTATAAAAATGGTCTTCCAAGACCCACCGAAACTTTCACGTCTCTACCCCCAATAGCAACAGCCTTAAGTATGTCTGTGGCTCTTCTGACGCCCCCATCAACGAAGATCTCAAAATCAGGTCTAAGCTTTCCACGCTCCTTTAAAACTGGAACCACCTCAGCAAGAAGTTCGACAGGAGGAGGTGCAGTATCAAGTTGACGACCACCATGATTAGAGAGTACCACACCATTGCAACCATTGTCAAAGGCTAAAATGACATCCTCCACTCTCTGAACTCCTTTAATAATGATCGGTAGATTTGTCATCTGCTTGATCTCTTTAACTCCAGCCCAGTCTAGATGAGGGTCAATAAAAGATGACAGCACCCTCGAAGCGCCACCTTGCCTACCGACATTGTTTGATTCACTGCCTGGCTCTCTCTGAACGTTAGCCTTATTCCCTTCAAATTTCTGACGTCTATCCTTTTCCCTATTGCCGAGTGATGGGGCATCGACAGTGATAAAAATGGCTTTCATTCCTAAATCTTCCGCTCTTTTGACCATTCCCTTAGTGACCTCTTTATCCTCATTGACATAGAGCTGATACCACTGAGTTGCACCAGGTATTCTTGCGGAAGCGATCTCCTCAAGCGAGCTTGAAGCCAGAGTGGAAATCATTTGAATAGCCCCCTCTTTTCCAGCACCTCTGGCAATGGAGCACTCACCATCAGGATGCCCTAGCTTAGCCAAAGCGGTAGCTGTTATATAAAATGGAACAGATGACTTGGTACCCAATAGAGTGGTTGAAGTGTCAACTTCACTGACATCCACGAGCACTCGGGGTCTAAAATATATGCGTTGATAGGCATAGTGGTTTTCTCTCAGAGAGATTTCATCATCTGATCCACTGGAGTAATAAGCCCAGGCACCCCTGGGCAGAATTTTCTTAGCCACATACTCGAAATCATGAAGATTCTGGATCTCCGATAGCGCTGGCTTATTTTCTATATTATAAAGTCTCTCCTCCTCGAAGTCATCAGCTGGAGGTTCTGCAACAGGGGCAACCCCATCAAGTCGACCTAAGTGTTTTCCCTTTGGGAGAAAGGTGTCAATGGTACCTGGGGGATGGATTGGCTTATAGATTTCCGTTGCATCCTTACCTGCTGCCCTCACAATAGGATGTTTTCCACCCGGATGGTTCGGAATAAACTCTGACATGTCATATACGTGACCTTCAATCACGACCCAACAGTCATCTTCCTTGTTGTGCTTGATAAGCTCTTCGACTGATATGACCTTCTCTGGTTCGGATGTTGGTGACTCGCTATAAATAGAGGTCAGCGACAACGAGCCGATCCCGAAAAGAGTCAACAGACCCGTTGTCACAAAAGCACTCCTTTTCCATTTCGGTAAACTCCCAGATATAGTTGATGTATGCCTTTTGGTGCTCCGATGAATAGTGGAGGAGATGGGATGGCGGCCGGCAATCCTTGTTATACCCCTAAAAGAGGCCTTCCCTAACAGCATATTTCAACCAATTGAATATGTTCCAATAGTAAGCTCTTTTGATTCGGCAGGTTTTCTTTTTCTAAAGGTCTCGAAAACACAGTCCAAAAATGCAGCTTATTCAATCTTGAGAACTGCTATCAAGACAGTCCCGGAGATTGATTGCAATGGGTACCGGTGGTTGAAAGAGTCGACTGGAAAGAACCCTTTTCGAAAAAAGTGGGGGAACCACTGTCGACAAAGTCTGACTGTCAGTGAAAAATCTCGGCTCAATATATATCCGGGCTCCCCTTAGCGCTAACTGTGGAGTAATTATTCAGGCTGTGCAAGATCAAACTCTGTTTGACAGAGTGAAAGAGGGGGGAATCAAACCACTATTCCTAGTTATTCTTAGTGGGGGAATAGTGCTAGACTTGGTGCCCGAGTGACTTATCTCAGGATCTGGAACTCAGCGAAACAAGTTGGAATGCGGTGACTTTCAAGGCGAGAATCCTTGGTTGTAAGTAGAAGCTGACTTGGGGACATGTGACAGATCGCAATAAACTCAGATTTGTGAGAAAGGGCTCCATAGTTCTTGAGTAAAAAGATATTATGCTCCAGGCTCTTGTTTTTTCTTCAGATATTCAACAGCATTACTGTGTGGAGCATGGGGCTTGGATGTCGTTCTGATGCGTTTCAATGCCTTACTTCTATTATAGCTGAACTATAGAAAAACAAGGGGAGAACCTCAGATCTTTTTCTCAAAGCAAACATTTTTTTGATCCCCTTTTTTTGGTCCGTGGATGATCTTATCTGTATAACTTTTACATAAGGTAACACTGCTCTCTCGAAAACAGGCAAAGGATGAGGAGCCCAAAAGAGCAATCAAAGAGTAAATCAGGTATACGAATCGGCGTGTTGATAGGGCATGATTTGAGCATCTCTAGCAAAAGAGTCGAAGTCTCCCTAAAGAAGAATACCCTGCTGAGGATCGGACGGTCAAAAGGCGAAGACGCGGTTCATTCAAAAAGGGAAAGCCTCGAACTGATACTGGATAACGTACGTGTCTCATCTACTCAGTGCTATATTTGGTCAATACAGTTTGACGAAGCAATGCCATGCATTACTTATTTCAAGGATGTCTCTTCAAATGGTTGCTTTATCAACAACAAAAAGGTCTTACGTAACAGCTACACAATACTTGAACATGGTGACAGAATAGTCATCCCTTATGGACTGAGTGTACAGTTCAGATACGAAACCAGGATTCGGGAGCTGTTGAGCAGCTTCAGCCAGGATGCGAAGAGATGTTCCGCTACTGACCTTTTTGAACCAGATGGAGACTGGGAAATTCTTCCGAAAACGGTCGGAATAGGCACCTTTGGACAAGTATTATTACCCCATACTATGGTTTGGAACCTTGACTAACTCAAATGTAAATAAGGTGAAAATTGCCCGGAGTTTCTTGCATGGATCGAGGCTGTTCGCCGTCAAAATTGTAACGGGAAACAACGAGGACCAGCTTATTGCCGAATCCTCACTACTCATGAAGCTCAAACATCCCAATATCATCCAGATACACGCAGAATACGTCGACCCGGCTCATAAACTAATCAAAATTTATCAGGATCTGGCCATTGGTGGTGATCTCTTTTCCTATATGTCGCAAGATAAATCCACCTTGCAACCATTGATTGAAAGTGAATCACTTGTGATAGTGTACCAGTTGATGAGCGCGCTTAGCTATCTGCATGGGATGGGGATTGTTCACCGGGATCTCAAACTTGACAATATTCTGATTCTTGATGCTCCAGTCAGATTTCCTCATGTCGTTCTGGCAGACTTTGGAATAGCCAAACAGAATCTCGCGGAGGGTGTGACCCCAAAGAGCCAAGCCATCCCTGGTAAAGAGAACTTGGGGATGGTTCGGCGGAGAACCTCAAACAGGATGTACACAATTGTGGGGACAGCAGAGTATGCAGCACCCGAGGTGGACCTGTTGGGGTACAGTAGAAGCAGAAATGTTCCCAGAGTGGGAAGGGACGGATACAATGAAAAAGTTGACATTTGGTCACTTGGGGTGGTGACCTATATACTCTTGACCGGCATTTCACCATTCTACTCAGACTCACTAGAGATCACGGCACAAAAGGTCAAAAAAGGTAACTTGTATCTGAGGCTTCCCGAATGGTGTCGAGTCTCAAAAGAAGCCAAACTCTTTGTGTCAGGATGCCTCAGACAAGACCCAAAGGATCGATTCAACATCCACGACGCTCTTGCAAGCGTTTGGATCAATAAGGATAACCGCAGGGTCTGGCTCAAAAAGTGTTACAACAGCATCATTGCAGCTTAGATATGATCCTCCAGAATCCTGTATCAGATCTCTCTTTTCATTTAAAATAGGCTCCGATCCCTTAGTTCATTCGCTATATGATCATGAATCAGTGGAAGCAAGCAATGCTTCTGCCAAAAACCTCACTCCGAGCTCAGCATATTCAAAAACCTTCAATTCTAGGAGCCCTTTACCAGAATACCTAGGCTTGCTAAAATACACAAGAGAGCAAGCAGCCTCTGCTGCCAATTTATCCACTTCCAGAAAATTCAGATTTATAAACAAACAAAGAAAAATTTTGCCTACGGTTCCGAAACTGTGCTTAAATTTTCTTGAAGGATCTCTAGCAGTCGGCAAAAAAAATTGAAAAGCCCTTATAGCTTAAAAGAACATCCAGAGGTCCTGATAAAGGCGAAAGATAGACGTACACCACACCGACGTTCTATCTGAGTGTGGTTGTTTGAGATACAGGCCGGGTGGATTGACCATCACGGAAATAACAACGGTTTTACGGTGAGGTGTGATCTCTTTGGTGGCGCGGCCTACTTACACCCATTTACTCAGTAAATCTAAGCGCAATTCTGCTACCAAGGCTTTTAGTTCTCTATCGTCTTATTAAGCACGCTTGGTTTCTTGTTGTGATTGGGCAGTTTGATTGAGAGTCTTTTTGGCCGAATTTCCTTCTTCAACGCTAATCCGATCTGAGTTTACATTTGCTATTGACTGCTTATTACTGCATCCTACTTAAAGTTTGATTCCTGTTGTCTTATTGATATAAATTTCGCTCTCACCGGTATCTTCTTCTATGATAGCTTCCAAACTCAGTTTAAGAGGCAAAACATCCACATTTCTATACTGCCCCTTGGTTTGATATTTGAACGATTCAGACATGTACAATTCTGGCTATTATCAGCAGTCAGCTGTTCCTCAGCAGCATTCTCAGTATCCGGCAGATAACCTGTCGAATAATCACTATTCCATTCCATTAGCTCCCAGAACTGTACATCCGACTAGTTCCAATTCGAGTTCCTACAGCGGCCAGTCACCTCAGCTATGGATGGGGGATCTGGATCAACGCTGGGATGAAACAACCGTTCATCAAATATGGTCAAGCATCTTGGGGCCGATGGGGATATTTATTCATTCTATCAAATTGATAAGAGACAAGCATAGTACCAATCTCGGTCTCGCCAATGCGGGCTACTGCTTTGTGCGATTCCATAACTTAGAGGATGCCACTCGCACCCTTGATACCTTCAATGGTAAACCTATTCCCGGAACGAACAATTTGCGGTTTTTTCGCTTGAATTGGTCTTCAAATGCAAGTACTTCGAATAGTCCTTTTGCTATTCCTTCTGACACAATTGCTCCGCAGAACCACTATCAGAATAGACAGCATACCCATTCTCCAGCCGAGTTCTCTGTTTTTGTGGGAGACCTCCCTCAAGTGATAACTGAACAAGGGCTGCTTCAGGCTTTCAAATCAAGATACCCATCTTGCTATAACGCTAGGGTCATGTTTGATCCAGCCACTGGCCAGCCAAAAGGTTACGGGTTTGTTAAGTTTTCACAGGAGGAAGAACAAAAAAGGGCTTTGATTGAGATGCAGGGCTTTGTTTTACTTGGCCGTCCCATCAGAATATCTACTGCTTCGAAGTCACAGCCTGTAGGAGGTGTGGGCTTACAATCCACCCCCCACCAACCCAACTTTCAACAAAAATTGAGTGTCCCACCCTTGCCATCATCCCTTCCCTTACAGTATTACAATGATCCAAACAACACTACTGTTTTCATAGGAGGTCTCAATGTTCCTTTATCGGAAATGCAGCTTCGTGATCTTTTCTCCAGATATGGTGATATTAGCTATGTTAAGATTCCTCCAGGCAAAAACTGTGGATTTGTTCAATATTATCATCGGGCCAGTGCTGAAATGGCAATAACTGAAATGCAAGGGTATGACATTGGAGGAGGCTGTAAAATCCGGGTCAGCTGGGGTGCTAGGGCTGCGCAACGAAACTGGTTTGCTAGGCAATTAGCAACACAGCCAGTTGTACACCAACAATCAACATCCAGTAACCATCAGATCATGGCCGGCAGTATTGGTTTGAAGGGGACCAACTACGATTTGTTCAATGATCTCCTAATTTCTGGTCGAGAGGAAGACACTTCTTACAACAATGGATCTCGTCATACTCTCATTTTGAACGAAGAAAAACTTCTCCAGGAGGTAATCCCGTTTAGTCCGATCAACCCGTCAGTTGGGGAATCATCCTCCAACAGGATGATAGCCGAACAACTGGAGCTGAATGATCTTTGGACAGCTACGCGGAACGGAGACCTGGATAGGTTAGACACTGGTTCAACATTATACAGAATGGACTAATGGCTAAACTTATTCCCTCAGTGGCAGCCCCGTTACCTTCTGATTTCTATTGCTATGCTTTCATTACAACTCTTATTCCATTATTATTTCACGTTTGCCATGCTTATGTATTATGCTTTTCTCATCTGGTTTTATTGTTTTGTCGGGTTTGGCTTTCTGTTCCAAGCATTATCAGTGTTTATTCATTTGACTCTCCAATTCTTTAATTTACATACATGGTGGTCACTTACTCACGGAATACTAAACTGAGGGAGATAGGACCATTACGGAAGGCCCTTTATTTCACCATCTATCATTTCCGCCTTGCTGCTACTTGCTCCTGCTTAGTTGAACCTCTGTTGACACAATCTCATTTTTTATACGCTTCTCTTTCTTTATTTGGCATACATTAATTTATTTTACTTCAGTTACTTCACATCGTTGCAACGAACCACTAGTTGATGTTGTACTAGGGAATAAATAAATTGGTATGTATGTAAAGCTAGTAGTGAATAATAAGGCACACCCAGTGGGGGAGATACTTCTTTCGCATGGCTTCAAGACAGGAAGCTCATAGACCCTTGTCAACACGAGCCTGGAACAACAACTGCTCGCCCTCTTTACCTCCCAGATCTTTATATAATCCTTCGTGAGGGTACGATCTAGGAGTGTTTGGTCTGTCAGGCCAAATATCCAAAGCCCATATAGAGAAAGCAAAAGCTCCCAATCCTGAGAAGAAAAGTAAAAACCTTCTAACGGCGGTTTTGTTATCGACAACTTCAGTGTAATCTGGCGACCACAGGTCTATCATGTCCTGGAATGGGTGGAGAGGCTCGTTGAAATTACGTCTGTTCTGTTGATCATCGTATTTCAGATAAGGGTCCCTCGTCTGTGGGAATTCGTAGTTCTTCGGAATCTTGTAATCTGGGAATTCTGAAGAATATGGTAGTGAATCTGGTAGCTTCTGACTGGATGCCAATCTCAGGAAGCTTGTCGACAAATGTTTGCTACCAACCCCGCATACAGGACCTCTAGAGATTAGTCTCAGCATATTGACTGGATCCACACCTCACAGAGTGTTGCTTTTTATAGGACCGGTATGCCTCCACAACAGGATCTTCTCCTAGAAAAAACCTTATATTGTAGCTCTAGCTCCATGTGTATCAACACTTCTCATAACTTCGTCTCTTTTTCTACTGGTTGAGAATCTTTTTTTTTTAATCATTTGACCGTACTATATTTTGACAGACGGTGACTACACGAGCACTCAATCTCGATTTTGAGGGCTATCCACCCTTGTTAAAAACCAAAAAAATAAAAAAAAAACAAAACCAATTGCCTCTCTATCTTAACCAAACTCGCACCGTTTCATTATCCGAGTGTTGATACAATTCACAGGGACACGCATCTTTGGAAATATTGTCTGGCTAGTACAGTCAGCTACTTCTCTCTGCTGATTCAAGGGCGCCCTCACTGCATATAATAGTTACAGTATATGTGTATTATTCTTTGGACAATCTGATCAACTTCAATTCATTTTTGACCAGCAGTTGGCTACCCTATTTCGCAAACTAGCCACACAAACTCAAACCACTCTGTTGAAACGTGTTTATCGATTGTAGTGCACTTATCTCAAATGAGTGAGCAGCCCGCACTGAAGCGTTCAAGGGATGTTCTTGAGGACCTGTCATTTGAAGAATCCTCGGCTAATGATATAAAATCTAGCATGGTCAAAAGGAGGTCCTCTAGAAGGGTCAAGGGTGTTCCAGATTACAGACTATCGAAACCGAAGCAAGAAAAATCGCACTCGAAACCCGTATCCGACGTGATAGCGGTTCCTGATCCTGATAAGATATCGATGTGTTATCTAGCCAGCACTCGAACGTTAAGACAAACATCAAAAGGCAAAAAGGAAGATCCAAAGTCTCATATTGCAGATCTTTTGTTAGAGAATGAGAGATTGACTGAGGAGTTATACCACCTCAAGAGATTCACATCACTTGTGTATTTCAAACCAGGAGCGCCCAAACAACCCGACAATTACGAAAACTTTCTCCACGACTACCAACCATGGCCTCAAATAGACGAATCCAAACTTGGAAGAAGAAGTCGGCGAATAGTCGAACATAGTGACCCACTGAAACAAGAAATAGAAGAGTTGGCAGACCGAAAGAAAAAGTTGCTTTTTGAGAAATCACAGACACAAGTCTCCAATCAACAGAACGGTTTCGAAAAAGAAGCAGCAGCGACAAGCATTGCTAGTGAAAAAGCTTTGACTGTAAGAGGACAGCAACCAAAAGTCTCACAGGAGAACTCAATTGATGACAGTTCTTCAGAAACTCAGATGCAGGACAGCGATCTCGAGTCCACCAGCGATTCTGATATTTCCATTCCCGCTTATTCACCTGCGACTTTACCAAAGGCACTTCGACTTACTCTGAATATGAAGCCACAGCTTGTGACACATCCTTCCCATGTTACCCACCCTCAATTCAATAACTTGAGTGACTATTTAAACTCATATCGATCCACAATTGAGGAGACCGGTAAAGATCTGAACAATGAAGAGTACCTGGAGTATATTCACAATGAAGAGCTTTTGATAAAAAAAATCAAAGATGGCTTAGACCGGAAGCTTCTGCGTCTCGACCTGGAGGAGAACGTCTTTAGAAATGTGCCTAGCGGAGCCAAGGAACCAACAATGATCAAGAAAAACCAGCACTACAATCTAAATTTTTATAAGCAATCCCCGAATCCTTTCAGATTGAGGAACGAGCTTACCCACTATGACCATTTATTGGCGCAAGGTCTGAGGTCTGCAAAGTTGATCCATGATCTCAGGCACACAAAGGTTCAAAAGTGTCGCAGAGTCTCTGCCATGATAGATTCCCACTTCAAAAAGCTATCACAGCAACAGGAAAGAAAGCAACGCGAATATGAAAAGAAAATATTGAAACTGGCCAAGGACACAGCCAAGGAGGTTAAGAAGAAATGGCTAACTGCTGTGAAAGCTTACAGGATTTTGGAGGAGAGAGAGAAAGAGAGAGAACGGGCTGTCAAGAGCAAAGAACAGTTATCAAAAATATTGGATCACAGCACTAAAGTCCTTGGTGCTCAGATAACCCGTAAGAGTTCAACTCCTGTTGAAGAAGGTAGCGGCCATAATGGAACATACAGTAGTGATGTCTCTAACTCGGGTGACGACGATGAGAACTTATCTTCTTCTGGTAGCGACTTAGACGAAGAAGTTGAGCCGGATGAGATAGCCAAAATTGACAGTAAGTTAACAGTGGAGGAACTGAAAGAGAAATACAAGAACTTGGACGTTGTGTCTGCAGAGCCAGATTCAGACGATGAAACTGATACTGAGTCTGCGGGACTAGCCTCTCTTTATAAAAGCGAAACTGGAGCGGTCAAAACAGAAAGTATAGTCGACTCTTTAACTGAGGATCAAAGAAGAAAACTTATTGAGGAGGAGAACGGAGATCCCATTTTGGATGAACAAACTGATAGCAGTCTATCTGATAGTTCCCTTTCTGACTCCGAAAGTGACAATTTTTCTGCAAGCTCTGATGAATCTATTGCTGAAGGCGGTAAAAAAACTTCTGGACTCATGTCTCTTTTGGGAGGTGGTAACGATTCTGAAGATGATTCCATCTACAGCGCTAAAGCAAGCGATACTCCCTCTTCTTCGCCCAGAGATGACGACGATCAACTTTCTGCGATTCCAGATGTGCCACTACCGATCCTCCTGCATGGAACTTTGCGCGAATACCAAAAACAGGGCCTAAACTGGCTCGCTTCTCTATACAATAATGGGACTAATGGAATACTTGCAGATGAGATGGGTTTAGGAAAAACTATCCAGACTATTTCATTGATTGCATATCTGGCGTGTGAAAAGAACATATGGGGTCCACATCTGATTGTTGTACCAACATCTGTTATGCTCAATTGGGAGATGGAGTTCAAGAGATTTGCTCCTGGATTCAAGGTCCTAACATACTATGGATCCCCTCAGCAGAGGAAAGAGAAGCGAAAGGGGTGGAATACTCCAGACACGTTTCATGTGTGCATTACTTCATATCAGCTTGTTGTTCAAGATCAGAAAATATTCAGAAGAAAGAGGTGGAGATATATGATTCTCGACGAAGCACACAATATCAAGAACTTCAGATCACAGCGCTGGAGATCCCTTTTGAACTTCAACACCGAAAATCGGTTGTTGTTAACAGGTACTCCTTTGCAGAACAATATCATGGAACTTTGGTCACTGCTGTATTTTCTCATGCCATCAAGTAAGACTGACCAGATGATGCCAGAAGGCTTTGCCAACTTAATGGACTTCCAGCAATGGTTCGGAAGACCCGTTGACAAAATCATACAAGGCGGAGGCTATTCAAGTTTACAAGATGACAGCGAGACTAAAGAAACAGTAAACAAGCTCCACCAAGTTTTAAGACCCTATCTTCTCAGAAGAATGAAACAAGATGTCGAAAAACAGATGCCGGCCAAATATGAGCATATCATATATTGCAGACTTTCTAAAAGACAAAGACTGCTTTACGATGATTTTATGAGCCGAGCTCAGACCAGGGAGACTCTGGCCAGCGGGAATTTTTTGAGTATTATCAATTGCCTCATGCAACTTAGAAAAGTGTGCAACCACCCGGACTTGTTTGAAGTTCGGCCCATATTGACAAGTTTTGCAATGCGGAAATCGGTGACTTCTGAGTATGCCATAAAGGAGTTGGTGGTCAGGAAGAACATTCACAAACCACGACCTGAAGGCGCGAATTTACAGTTTTTGAATCTAGTCCCTGCCATGAACACGAACTTTGATTCATTTAGTTTGGAAAGTTTGCGGAAGATATCCGCTTCACGGTTGTTTGAAGAACAGTGTCAGCGGTTGCAAAATGACCTCAAGACCGAAGAGAGAAATTTCAACAACCTAGAGAAATATTACAGATACTTGAACTACAAGGAGCACAGTCAGCTACTAGAGTTGTTTGAACAACGTCTATACTCCAACAACTTCAACTGTGATAAAGAGCAAATATACTCTTCAAATATGATTGATCTATTACGCCTTAGTCATAGTAATAAGAAGTCACAACAATTGGTGAACTTGGGCCTTGTCAAGCCTGTCATTACGAGATCCCTTGACATGTCTGGTGTCATTGAGAAGTTTTCATTTGTCACTCCAAAAGTGGTTGCTTCAGACATAGTGGACCAGGTTATTCCCGTGGCTTTCCAGCCCATGTTAAGAACTGTTTCAGAATACGATGATCCGTTCCATTTATCGCAGGTGAAATTATCAATAGCATTTCCAGACAAGTCGTTATTGCAGTTTGATTGCGGGAAATTGCAAAAGCTCTCTAAATTGTTATTGGATCTCATTCCAAATGGCCATCGTGTTCTGATTTTCACTCAAATGACTAAAGTGCTGGATATATTGGAGAAGTTTCTGAACTATAACGGTTACACATATATGAGACTTGATGGAGCCACCAAGATTGAAGACCGTCAACTTATGACAGAAAGGTTCAACAGAGATCCAAAGGTAAAATGCTTTATTTTGAGTACTCGTTCAGGAGGTTTGGGTATTAATCTTACGGGAGCAGATACTGTCATATTTTACGACTCGGACTGGAATCCGTCCATGGATAAACAATGTCAGGATCGGTGCCACAGAATTGGTCAAACTAGAGATGTTCACATATATCGTTTTGTATCTGAGTACACAATCGAGTCTAACATTCTGAAGAAGGCCAATCAGAAGCGTCAACTTGATAATGTGGTGATTCAAGAGGGAGACTTCACAACTGATTATTTCAGCAAAATTACAGTCAAGGATCTTCTTGGCGACGAAGGCGATGACGAGACGCAACCAAGTGCAAAGCCTCTGATCAACGCTTCTGGTTCTGGCCAGTCAAAGAGAGAATTAGCAAAGGCTTTGGAGCAGGCTGAGGACGCTGAAGATGCCCAAGCTGCTGAGATGGCAATGCGGGAGGACAACTTGGATAATGAAGATTTCAGTGAAGACATGAATTTGAATGGATCGAAAGTCTCTGGAAATCCAGCTAATGTTACGGCATCTAGCTCTCATAAGTCTTCTGCTGAACCGGAAGATCTTGTGAGAAGGATAGAGGCCAAAGAGGCCCTCAATGGTAAGAAGCCTTTAGATTCAACCTCTAATAGTAGGGGAAAAACGGACGAAAACGGTGAGATAGTTAGAGAGAAGCAGGAGGAGGAGGAGGAGGAGGGGAAGGAAGAAGAAGAACAGGACGAAGGGGAAGAAGAAGAAGAAGACGACGAAGAAGAAGAAGATATTGGTCATATCGACGAGTATATGATTCGGTTTATTGCCAGTGGCTTCTATTTTGATTGAATTAAATATGAGGTGTATACTACTCAAATTTCAGTTCATCTCCTCTCTTCTTACGCTCTTTGGTCTCTCTGTTGCCTCTGCAAGATTGGAGTGAACACTGAACGATTTGATCAGCCTTCTGAAGCTGAAGGCTCTCTTGGCAGAGCTGTCGCTTTGTAGCGATTTGGAAGCGAAATTAAATGCCTGATTCTCTTGCGAGTTGGTCCTTAGATTTGAGCTACCTGAAGCAGATCTCGATGCCGTTGGATTAAGTGTGTCTTTAGATAACCCCGTGATGTTTCTCATTGATTGGGAGGCAGGAAGCCGTGATGTTCTCATGACAGATGATGGCCGAGAATGAAGAATAGAGTATTGCTGACTTGCTAATGAAGACAGGGATGACATTGAAAGCTTCTTCTTAAGACTGAAGTCCGAGATACTTCTTGTGAGTTGTCCAGGGGTAAATGGTATCTTATCAGTGGACCAGAGTTTGATAAGAGCTCGCTCGACTCTAATTCGATCCTCTCGCTTGACGCTTATCAAAATTAATTGCTGGTAGGATGTGAAAAGCGAAGACCTCTCACGTCTCATCTCGTTCGCTACAGAGAGTTCCTCTTTGGCGGAATAGTGATTGACAGAGAATTTGAGAAGCGTGAAATCCAGACAATGACTGCTTTGTCGTCTTTGCTTGAAATAGCGCATTTCTGGAGGGAGAAGTGTATGAAAGCGTATATCGTTTTCTCTTCTGCAATTGAGAAAAGCCAGCTTCTTTTGCAAGCGCGAGTAAGCGTACTCGCTGTCTTCGATATCGCTCCTCCACTTAGTCAATCCAGTAGCAAGGGATTCTTCCCACAGATCCTTTTCAAACTGATTGGGAAATATAGCCACTATCTCGTAGCACTTGTAGTCCTTTTCGAACTGTAACTTGAAACTGTAAGAATATCTGGTGAACAACAATCCCTGAGCGCCCAGGTCGTCTGTCTGTATACTGTATATGGAAGACAGAGGTATGGTGAACTTGATTTCGAACTGGCGATGCTTCGTAACTCTTGTCAACATCAAGTGAGAGTCAAACAGCAGGGCACCCATACACTCGCTTTTCAAACTAGTATCTTGCATCCAGGCTACAGAAAAAGCTCCCACGAGTTTCAAATCTCCCAGATTCTCAATGTAGTAGTCATCTGCGAAGTTTCTCAAGGAAGGTCGCAGAAGTGCTTTCAGGGTCCGGTTTTTCTCCTCTTGCTCATCACTGGCTCCTATATAGTTGTTGATTTGCAAACACTTAGTGTTGACCACCTCAATACAGCTCTTCATCTTTTCCAGAAGCGAAATATCCAGATCCTCCTTTGATTTCTGGAAGAGCGAATCCACAATCAGCTTGTATCTTGAGATCCTGTTAGTAGGCATCTGAACAAGGGAGATAAACCTGATATCTAATTCTTGCTGGAGAAAGTAGTTAGAAGCCACATCCTGATGCTCAACCATGTAGTCGTTGTATATAACGATAGAGTTGGATCTGTACTGCTCCACATTCCTGTTTTGAGCAAAAGCCAAAACTCTGGGAATCAGCTCACAGTAAGAGCAGTAGATTTTAACATCTATTGACTGATTGGTGATCAAATCGATGATCTTCTCCAAATAAACAGAATCACTGGATCCAGGAAGATAAGTCTCGTACTCTGGTGACTTCAAGGAAAAACTGCTGTTTCCGGTGGAGCCACTAGCTGTCTTGACCCATTCTCGATATACAGAGATGAGCTCATTGAAAAACTTTGTATGTATCTCTACCAGATCAGAGACATTGACCTTGAACTTCTCGAAAAAGAGAGGAACTTTCTCTGCTGCCGATAGGTTGCTGATATAGACCTCACTCAGGACTCTCAAAGACTTCACATACACCTCTTCAGTATTCAGCAGTTCTTTGATCTGTTTTTGGCGAGAGAATGATCGTCTGATAGCCGACGAGCTTATGTCCTGAGGTGCACTTGATCCCAAATGAGGCGAAGTAACACTCCCTCCTAATCCACCTGTGTCTATGCGGACTGCATTAGCCACAGACAGGGTGGAGTCTGAGAAAGAGTAGTTGTTATAAAAAGCAGAATCAAGTTCGTCAACGGGTGAACCTTCCGAAGGAAGATTGATATCCTCCGCAGACTTGATATTTTCTGCTCCATCCAAGGAGGCCAAAGTTGCCGACTCGCTTAACCTACTGCTTGTAACAGATGTTCCGGGTACTTTTGGACTCAGCTCAGTCAATGACATCATGATACGCTGCCATATATATTTGCAAGCGCCGACTCGAATAAAAAGAAGAAGAAGTTCTTTGAACTGTACGTGAGCTTCCAAAGATGGGAGTGGACGGTGCTTTTATAAGACTATGTGCTTTTTTGACTGCAAATATATATGATATGCGTAATTGCATGGCTTTGATACCGGTCACTAAGTCATGGTGGAATTGCACAGTATCGGTTGACTTTTAATTTTGTTACAGGTAGTGAAATGAGGGATAACAAAAATTGGGCAATCATCGGCGCGTCGATCGGCGCGTATATGGGAAAAAGATTTCATTCCGAACGATCTGAGCGTGAAATATTTCAGTTGCACCTTGAATCATCCAATAGCTCTTTTTCTAATACAGTCATATCCCAAGGAGTGACATCCAAGATCAAGCCTACATATGAATCTGTGCTTTAGACTTCAGCGCATAGTGGGGATCCATTGCTTACATAATATTACCTCTCCTGTAGCAGTGAGGTCTCTCTATTTTATACATCAGGGACATCGAAGATGTTTTACCTCAACTTCTTTGGTACTAGCCAAAGCTAAGTCGGGAAAGAGAAAGAAAGGGGCTGGAGAGAAAACTTCAGGTGAACCTGAAGAAGAAGTAATAGTGGAGATCGATCCGAAAGCTATTCTCACTTCCTTGGAGTCCAAGTTCAAAGAATCCGTTGATCAATTCAACAAAAAACTCCGGGAAATCAAAATGGGAAAGGCCAACCCACAAATATTTGACAAGTTGAAGGTGAAGGTTGACGGACAAACAACCATGCCGTTCACAGACCTGGCCCAGACCACACTGAAGGCCAAATTCTTGACAATCACAGTTTTTGACCCCAATAATACCAAGAAAATTGTAAGTGCAATACTGGCTTCGGACATGAATATGAACCCAGAAATGGATCCCAAGAATCCTCAGCTTCTGAGAGTCAATCTCCCTAATTCTACCCAGGATCTGAAGAAGAAACAGATGAAAGAGCTCAAGGAATCTTTGGATTTCTTCAGAACAGACCACAGTAATAAATACTCTCTTACTTCTATCAGAGGAAGTGCCATGAAAGATCTAAAAAGCGTGGAAGGGTCCAAGGATATCTTGAGGAAGATATCCTCTGACATAGACAAGCTATTCAAGACATACAGCGACCAAATTGCTAGCGTTTTCAAGAACGCTGAGAAGTCTTTACAGTAGGGAAGAGCACTCAACTATTTGTTCACATTTTTATGTAAAACGTCAAAACTTTTCACCATCAATATCACGGTTCTAGTTTGCATTTCTGGCCAAAGTCCATATTGCCTTGCACCTTTGCCATAAACTATAATCATACCCCCCTCTATTCATCGCCGAAACAAATACCCAGGCTTTTTTCCCGCTTTTTATGGGATATTCCAGTACCTTGGGGATAGATGTGCTTATAAACCTGCTTTTGTCGTAGCAAACAGATTTTTCATTACATAGACCACGCAGACCCTCTTCACCTCCAAACTTGCCGTACCCAGAGCCTTTTACACCACCAAATGGCAGTTGGCAAACATAGAAAGTTGCAAAATCATTTATGGCAACATTTCCAACATTCAACAGCTCTGATAGTCTGTTTGCTTTATTGAGATCAGTGGAGAATATTGATCCCCCTAGTCCAAACTCAGACATGTTTGCTATTCTGATAGCATCTTCATCGTTAACAGCATGATATAATGACAGGACAGGGCCAAACACTTCATTCTGAGTCAACTTGCAGGACGGATCTATGTCAACAATTAACGTCGGGGAAAAATAATGACCTTGCGGATAGTTTGGATGAATGTATCTCTTACCACCATGTATTAGTCGAGCACCCATCTTTTCTGCCTCAGCTATCCACCCCTCTAGCTCTTCGAATTTGGGATCGCCCACGATCATCGCACCCATATCTATCTCTTCGCCTTGGTCGATATCCGAACCTATTCTGAAGCTTGCCACCTTGCGAGCTAAAACATCAACTAGTTTTTCATAATCCTCTCTTGCCCCAGAGACAATGACTCTCTCTATTCCAATGCAATTCTGCCCTGCGCTTTGAAAAGCTCCCCTCATTAATATTGACGCTATTGAATCAACTCCTTTGTTTCTGAGATAATCATCGCATATAACAACGGCGTCTTTACCACCTAGCTCCACTACAACAGGTGTAAGCACTTTGCTGGCACTTTTCACAACCACCTTAGCTACAGGGCGTGACCCAATAAATGTGAGATGATTGATCTTGGGATGTGCAGTCAGGTGATCACTTATGTTTCCTGGGCAGCATACTAGCTGCACCAAATCATCATCAATGTCACAAACCTTGAGCGCCCCCTTGACTATATTGATGAAGTACTCTGAGGACCATCTCACCCTCTCGCTGCACTTCACCACTATCCCGTTCCCTGTAAACACTGCTGCAACAATGGGTCCCAGCATGTTGTGAAATGGATAGTTCCACGAAACCAGAGCAGAAACAACACCTAGAGGAGAGTATCTGACTTCCGCCTGTTTGTACTTCATAAACATGTTCGAAGGGCCTGGTCGAGGAGATGGAGCCAGCGCAGCCTCGCCATTAGCAAGAATCCAATTGATCTTCTCCAAAGTTACCATTATTTCTCCCAGTGATGCATCTAGCATAGTCTTTCCAGAATCTCTGCACGCAGCTCTTGCAATGGGCCCTTGGTTTCTGACAATGAACTCGCTAAGTGTCTTCAAAAATATACGCCTCTTACGCGCAAAGTCGGAAGCACCATAAAACTTCTGTTGAGAGACACTAGCAAGTTGGACTGCTATGTCAATGTCTTTCTCGGTGTCAAACAGGAACTTTCCAAGAAACTGTGCTGTTGCAGGACAATAACAATATACGTTACTTGGATCCTCATCAGTGAAAATATATGGGGGCGTTAACCGCTTGCCTTTCCAATTTGGCTTAGCTTCTTCAGGAACTGCAACCTCAAATTTGATTGGCTTCTCACGTGGTTTTCGTATAGGCCTTAGAAAGAGCCATATTATCGGTATCAATACGAGTATCGCAAAGAGAGATATTGGAACAGTTCTGCCCAGGAATTGCCCAAACACTGGACTGGGATATCCTTGACTGCAGACATTGAGAAGATATGGTCTAAAATCGGTCAAGTTGATGGAATGTAAAGAGTCGTTCAGTTGTGAGATAATGAAAGTCAGGTTCCCTAGGCTCATATTGGTTAGCTGGAGCCAAATCAGCTGGACACAATTTATTGGACTCTTCCAGATGAGCCTTTGATTGGGGATTAAGTCTGATTGATTTGCAATTTTGCTTCACGATATCGCCACGAATTTCAAGATCTATCCGTGTGCAGGTGGTCTCCAATCCTCTATGATTTCTAACATCCCAACGTTTATTTATTTTCATTTGCATCGCTCTGTGTTTCTTTTTCTTCGTTCAGCGAAAAGCCCTGATAAATCGTCTCGCGTTGCTGCACCGCCCGAAAAATCGTAGTTGATAGTACTTCAGTCTTCCTCACTCATTTCTTCATCAAGACTATCGAGGTCCTGAAGAGCTCGATCGAATTCCTCGTCAAAGTCTTCTGAATTTATACTGGGTGATTGAGCCCTAACCAGTGGTGAAGATGGGCCTGAATTGAAACTTTCTAGGCGGGGAGTCAGAATGTGATTGGCGAGAAGCGGAGAAGAGGCTGCAATGCGCGGGGAATCTGGAACGTTATGCTTGTTGAGCAGGTTACCAGTAGCCAATTCACGCATGCTTATAGGCTTTCTCAAGTTAGCAGCTCCAAAGACAGGGGACTGAGGAACAGAGCTCGGCGATGAGTGGTGTGTGGGTCTTTCTTGGGCATGTTTATCTGTCTCATTATTGACGGGCTGAATGTGGGTGTCTGACAGAATCAGAGAATCATTTTCGAGGTCATCTGAGACACCGAGAGGGCTAGTCTCTCTGGTGGCAATTTTAAGTGGGATGGGTGATCTCAGAGTAGCGTCTGGCGAGCGGACTCGAAATGGAGAAGAAAGCACATCTGCTGTTCTTTCCTTCCTGGGAGAGAAGTCTTTTATAGAGCCTCTTTCCGTCTTTGCTCTTGAAGCGGCATTTGGCGTGCGCCCAATTGCCGGTGAAGTCTGCTCTTTCTTCACTTGAGATTTCAAGTTTGCTGCACTCTTTGTCTCAGAAGGAACGCCTGCGATAGTTCCCGCCGCGGTAGAGGGGCGAGTCATAACATCAGTGCGTGGGGAAAAGGGCTGCATTTGTTTGATTTTGAAGTCAGAAGAGTCGACGATTAACGTCTCAGCCAAGCTTTTGTTTGACGAAGATGTAACTTCATTTTCCATTCTGGACCTGATTACCTGTAACCTTTTTTCGAGCTCTTTAGGCTGTCTTGATTTAGTCAATTTGATGATCCCGTTGAACTTCTGCGCTTTGAACTTCTTTGCGACGTCGTCATAGATCAGAATCAGATCCGTGTGGGCTTTTTTAACTTGTACACGAGGTGATACTGAATCTGAAGAAGATCGTTGTGATGGTAGCAGCTTCCCTTCAAATAGAATGGGAGCCCTTGAGTCTGAGGATGCAGAGTTGGTGATAGCTTTAGGGCTTCTCTTGGACTTAGACTTTATTATATAATCGTTGTGAGTATTCATAGCTATCAGTGAGCTACGAGAAGTGTCAATGTTATCCGGACGAAATCCGTCTTTAAGAGTTGTTAGTTATACATTAACTTGTGATTTGCCTGAATCAGATACTCACATCTCAGGCCAAAAACATCAGAAGATGCTTGAAAAAGACCCATCATGTCGATTTCATATTCGCCATCTGGAATATTACCAGGCTGCGACATTCTAGGCTTGGTTTCCTTTTGTTGGATCAGGAGGTGTGCGGAGGCCTTTGTGGTCCTCAACTCCTATAGGACTGGAGCTAATTCTCTGTTCGATCAAACAAGATGAGTGATTTAGGTAGGAACTACCTGGTATGATATACGTTGGGACCCTTGTTCTCGGAATTTATTCATTGACGTACCTCGAATCAAATCTCTCCTCTATCCCTGTAATTTAGGCTGCAGTCAAATCTATTTAATGAAAAATGATTGCGTAATCATTTCAGAAAAGGGTGATCCCCACACATGAAACATGAGACCAAGAAAAAAAGTGTGTGTATATTTTTGGCAAAGCTTCAATGAAGAGTGAGGTTGTGACCGTCGTCAAGAGCGGTGTTGAGGAAGCTCTTTGAGATGGTATGTGTATTGAGTTTGCAAACTATTTTTTATTCAACAGCTCCAAACTAACCTTTGCCAGAACGATCTTGAATATGACTACTCGGATGTAGAACCAACCTCTGTCTCTGTGGGCACCACACAACTCTGTCAGATAATTTATACCCCAGAGTACTCCCAGCTGATGGGGTATTTGCGTACATTTATGAAGAGCAATGAGCATTCGAAAAGAGCCCTAGAGCTTACAAGTCGTGGTATAGAAGCTTCCCCTGCGCATTACTCTGTGTGGGCTTACAGGTATGACATTATTAAAGCCTTAGTGGGTCTAGATTTGAATGAAGAGCTGCAATGGTGTGACCACGTAGCAATAGAGAACCCTAAGAATTATCAAATATGGCATTATAGGTCTTTGGTGATTGACCTGATTCTGGAACGTGGACTTCCGTTTCAGCTGAGCAGCGAGCTCCATATTACTAAACACATGCTTGACGACGACGCTAAAAACTACCATGTATGGTCATTCCGTCGGTGGTTAGTTGATCGATTCGAAATGAGAGGATCTCCTGAGGAGCTCGCATTTACAGAGAGCATGATAGATGCAGACCTCAGAAACAACTCTGCCTGGAATCATCGATTTTATGTTCTGCTCGGAAAGGAAAATCACATCTCTGACAGCGACCTGAAGAGTGAGATAGCTTTTGTTCAGGGAAAGATTGATGCTTCTCCTAGAAATGCGTCCTCGTGGAATTATATTCGGGGTGTCTATAAGAAGATAGGTTTGGACTTCTCGGGGCTCAAGGAGCTGAGCGTCAAATATAGTGATCCAAACGACGAGAAGTTCTCCGTATATGCTTATGAAGTATTGGCTGAGGTCTACCAGAGTGAAGGCGAGCCAGAAGCGGCGAGCAAGCTCTACGCTCAGTTGGCCGAGAAACTGGATCCGATCAGGGTCAACTACTGGAACCTTAAGAGGGAAGCTACTGCCGCGACCCAGTGAAATCTATATAGATATAATTAGGTCATAAAACGCCCCCGCTAGTTACGCAAAGCCCTCAGTCTCTCCGACAACTTATCTTCCTCTTCAACATTCGCCTCCTTCTGTGCAGGCAGGGCAGATGAAAGGTCAACATTGGCGTCGCCGATCTTATGCTTTAATTCCAGACCCGCCTCATCCGCAATTTGGCCCATGAGAAGTTCCACCTGGTCCTGCGGCTGACTTATTGCACTCATATCGTTAGATACATTCTCATAGTAGTTTGTTGAGCTTTCCAGATCTTCAAACTGCTCCTCAAATTTGTCCATCACTAGTGTTATCCTCTCAAGATTCATTGTCTCCATAGCTTTATCCATTCCCCTGACCACCTGGGCCATATTCTGAGTGACCGCTCTCATAGTAACAGCCGTCTGTATTCTCGATGCAACAGCATCGATTCGTGAAGCCAGTCGTAGCAGACCCAAACGCTCCTGGCCTTTTCTAATAGCATTCTGTGCATAAATCTGAGCAATGTCGTTATTTCCCTGTATGAGGGCCTTTTTAACCTTGTTCTTTTCTGCCTGCTCTTCCTTGGCAGTCTTTGCAGACTGCCTTGTAAGTTGCTTCGCCGTAAACTTGAGCTGGAAAAGCGATTCTATGCTATCTGTTAGTATTCCCATATCAAGTCAGCTCTACACATTGTAATACGTACTTTCGAGCCCCGACATCTTCAACAGCTCTATAGCGTATCTACGTAAGATGTCTCTCTTTTCTCTACTGCACCGCTTATCACTGATATTATTATTACATCTGTCTACTTTTCTTGCAATCATTTTTTTACCTTCCGAACTGTAGCTGATGACGTAATCAATTACAAGATCATGATAACATCCAACACAGACTCGTCTATTTCTTTAGGGACTCAATATGTTCTACGGTAGCCCTGAAGTTCGGAGTGCTCCGGAACTCAACCTTCCCATCTTGAACGGTAGCATAGTTTAGGTAATCAGTGGAGGTTCGTTCAGGGTTCGTAAAGGCTTCTTTCTTTTTGATAAACCTCTCAACATTGGCCAACGCCGATCGTGGAACTGATCCTCCCAGGGTGAACTTATCGGCTCCTGAATTCATTTGGAAAAGGAGCGTCCGAGGGCCACTGATTGAGACAAATGGCCCGTTTCCGATAATATCGTCAAAGATTGAGCTTTGGTGCGAGCCAATGAGCTTCAGGGTCTTTTTCACAAAGTGAAACCCACGATCCCAAAGAGACTCTCGTTCTGGAGTATCGTCCGGATTCAAAACGTACTCTGTATCCTTATCAATTTGAGTCTCAGATTTCAACTTCCGCTCGAGGTTGAAAGAGACAAAGTATCCGTCTTCAAAGTCAGCGGTACCTCTCACAGACGAAGCGAGCAGATTTTCTCTTCTCACTAGAATTTGCTCTCCCTCCTCGAGCTGCAGTCTAAAGACGGATCCCTTGCCAATGAGTGCCACTGATCCCCTACCAGAAACCAGCGAGTATCCACTGTTCCAGAAAGAATGTAATCCCGTAGTTTGTTGCTTGGTAATATTCAGCCTGGCTAAACCTCTTCGTGACACCTTCTTGGGGTACTTGTGATTGGAAATAGACAGGGACTTTCCAGAATAAACTTGTATAGCTTTCGGCTCAAGCACAGCCCAGTCAACCGTTCCGTCCAGTTCCACAGTGCAAAAGGTCTTTGTGGCCTTGGAAGTAAGCCCGCTAGACCTGCTATAGGCGGAGACAAGCAAGTTGACAAGAACCGTAGAGGTAAGCTTCTGATAGGACGAAGTGATGCCCCCGTACAAAAATCGCTGTAGCGGTTTGCTGATCTCCAGAGCACTTGTTATCGGAGAGGCGCAGTCTACGGTGCCGCCCTCTCGACTGGAGCCTGAGAATATTGACATCAGCGATCCTCTCTTGACGTAGACGGGCAAAGAAGGGGGGAGTTTCACCACCAAGGTTGACTGCGGCTGTCCAATTGGATCCAGCCCAGCTGTATCCAGTACGCTTCTATCATGCGAGCTACTGGCGGCAGAAAGCTGCTGTATATTGCCAGATACCGAGTCTATGGTTGGATCATCTCTTTTGACCAAGGATGCGCTGATTGCGACTTTTGCAACAGGCTGTATCGATATGCTCCTGGTTCCTGCCAAGCATTTCAGTCCTCTGGGTCCCGGCAATATCAGCATTCTAGACTGCCGTTGCTCTGTAGCATTGAGCTGAGTATCCACAGATTCTTATCGAAAGCACTTGCTCAACTTTAATACTGAAGAGCGAATCATTTTTCACTTAAAGACCCGCGATTCTACCACATACATAACGAATATATTTCTCCATCTAATTTTTCACCCGAATGTCAACATCTGTGTGGTTTGAGCTGTTGTTATCAGTGTAGATGTGGTATTTGGCAGCATCCACAAACGTATCATGATCTACGCAGTCTAGAACAAACTGTTTGCCAACAATCCGCGGTCCAGCTTTATTGTAGCCAAATGCTCCAGAGATTTTAGACTTCACATCAGCAAGTTTCTGCTGAACACACTCATCATTCTCGTCAACTACAACCACAAAGCTGCTCTGCTCAGGAGAGTCTGTAACATGGCCTCCAGCTGTCTCGATTATAATCTGAAGAATCCTACTTTGTCTTGGTAGATTCGACAAGATGTAGAAGTAGGTCTTATTGAACAGATATATCCTGTCCAAACTCTCCTTCTCCGAAACAGTCAGTAAACTCTCTTCGTTAGCTACCTTTGAGCCCTCATTCTCAAATATCAGGTCCCTTAATGAGAGATTGGTCACAGGCACCAGATAACTGTTCCCATACCTATCAACGTTGGCCAGGCTCTTATCGGCTAACGACTTTTCACACTTCAGTATATGCGACGGCTCAAGAGCAACCAGAGAATTCGTTCGTATGCAGTCCTCACACCATCTGAATTTGAAAATATTGTAGTCCTTCTGAATGTTACTCACGTCCAGAGTCAGCTTGTCCGCAATAATCATGAGTCTTTTATCCCCGGAAAGAGTAGTCTCTTGCGACCGAATAACGCTTCCTCCATGTTCAATAACCAGTTTAGATAAAAAAGGTACGTCGCACCATTTACCTTCATACAAACAGTCTGTCTTCACACAAAAGACGTAGTCACTGAACAACTCAGATTTGCTCGCAGCTGAGACATAATGCTCGTTGAGGATTTGGATCTCGTGCTCTTTCTTTGTCATGCGACGCCGCTTGACTGAGGCTACTGTATGTTCAGACTCAATCTTGGACTTGTTAGTGGACTCGCAATATTCCTCGACAGTACTGCATGTTTCCCAGGACTTATCAGTTCTTAGACGAGTACAATAGGCAAAATGAAGCGTGGTGCCGGTGGCATACTGGTCTCCAGAAGCCTGTAGGTCCACGGATGTAGCCTTAACCTCAATGACAATTGAGTCCCGAGGATCTATCCACATCTCTGGAACTTTCGCTCCAAACTTGATGAGGTTTCGATCGGGTCTGGTTGAATGTCCCCATTTTTTCCACCTACCATCTGTCTTCTCCTTGATAATACGATAATCCTCAAGGCTGAAACCATTACTGACTGTGCAAAGAGTGAGAAACCTAGTAGATCCGTTTTCTTCTTGGAACTTTTCATCTCTTAATGCACATAAATACGATGTTTTTGCTGCTGGTATCTGACCAACAATAACGAGATCTAAGTTTTCGCCAAACTCTTTGAGGTATTCAGGTTTGATTTTGATCCAGCTTTCGCTACGAGAGACGCCCACTTCGTAGATAGATCCCGGATCCTTGATTATTAATCCCTCAGCATCACGCTCAATGACAGCCTTTAGTGCTTTCTCAATGTCCTCTCCTTTATATCCCTCAGTAAACTTCGCGATCTGGAATCTTGAATTCTCGCCTTTTACCACCCGTGCAAGCGCACATTTTCTATCGGTGAGATGATAGTCCTCCAAAGATTGACCATTCAAATGTAAAATATCAAAAACCATATAAAGTGGGCACGGTTCACTGTCATCAGTTTCTCCTTTTTTGGCCTGAAGTGCTGAAGGCCGAACAATAGAATAAGGAAGAACCTTTCTTCTTATGGGATCAAAACTAACCATTTCACCATCGAGAATACAGGATTTGACTCCAGTTGCAAGAGAATCTTTTATGAAGGGGGAAATGCATCCCTCAGCGCTTGGCAGGGAAGATTTCCCGTAGGTGGCAGACAAATCAATTGCATTTCTGCTGTAAAACTTGTACTCATATTCACCGCTACCAAGTTGCTGAATATGCAGTTGTACTCGCTCTCCGTCGTACTTTTCTTCGATGTAAAATCCATGATCAA
Source organism: Ogataea wickerhamii (assembly GCA_030559035.1). Lineage (NCBI taxonomy): Eukaryota > Fungi > Ascomycota > Pichiomycetes > Pichiales > Pichiaceae > Ogataea > Ogataea wickerhamii. The sequence continues at coordinate 210,984 of JAKTQX010000006.1, forward strand.
ATTTGAAATCCGCAATTGCATCGTAATCCAAATTGATCCTTCGAGATCTCTGTGGAGTAAACGGAAACATGAGTCGCGCCTTTCTTTCTAAGTTTGAAAGCCTCTCAGATCTATCAGTCAAACTCCAAAAACTCATTTGAAGACTGTGAGTAAGATCATAGACAGTCAAGCAATCAGGGTGCCACGTATACATGAACATCTTATATGAGCTTGTAGTATTCATTTTTAGAATGATTCTGAAAAAGAATCGAAGCTCATTGTTGCACATTTGGTCCATTATCTCCTTTATCAAGCTTGTTGTGCTTGTCAGATTGCCTTCTGACGTATTTTGAAGTTGGTCCAAATACTTGTTGACATCAGAGACAGAAAGAACACCTCCATCTATATCAACACGACGTTTGCTTACAATATTTGTTAAAATATCTGCAAACTTGGTTGATGTTCTAGCCCTATTGAAACTCATTCTTTTCCAGGAAGATATCATAGTGAAGTCTGGATGAGCTTTAGTAATCATCAATATCTTGCAAACGATAGATCCTAGTCTACTCTCCTTCATGAGGTACATCCTGTCTCTGTCTTGTGCAGATAACACCAGCTTTGCAACAGGCAAGATATCATCTCCAACAGTAAGTCTGTAATGACGGATAAACCGTTCAACTATGACATGTCTGTTCGCTTTTAGTGTCACGTTTTGGTTGGAGTCTGATAAGGGCAAAAACAGATCGTTAACTAGATCGATGAATTTCGGAAGCTCTCCGTGGTTCTTTGGAGCGGTTATTGACACGGTGAGACCCAGAGCACTATTCACGACATGTGGAGAAGATGTGTCTGATGGTTCATTAGCAGGCGATATGGGGGTGGTTCCAAGCTCAAGGGCATCATTTGATCGTTGATGTTCCATTTAAGATGGGTGATCCGAGCAGTCTCCTGAAACCATGAGACTTTTCTCTTCCTCCTTCTTAGAGTGACTCAATGGCTGCTTAATCTTTCACAACTCTCAGCATTTAGCTTAAAGGATTCACGATAACTATAGGGATGAGGATGAATACTAAGTTCATGAGCCGCATTTATACTTTCATTAATTTAACGAGAGTCTCGTCGATCGACCGGGGGAGGGGATTGCGAAAAATAGGAGGCGCATTTGCTGCGTTTCTCAAGAATGAAACTAGGCAAACAGAGCGAAGGCCTACCTCGTTTCGCAGATGCTCTTAGCAATCTGTATGATTTAGAAGTAGGCCCAGACTATGTCAATCCCACTGTAGTTTACACACAAAAAAGTATTATGTAATCATTAGAATAAAGTATTCCAAAATATATACACGTAAATTACAGTGGTGACTAAACACACCCCTACACCCGTAGGTCTACGATATAAAATCGGTGCAAGAGCACACTCCTTAGTAAAAGTGCAGTAATAACAAACAAATACTAAACCCCACAAGAAATAGTATTCATACAAGCCATACACAGGGGAACTTCTTCCAGAGATTCTCTAACTGTGAAATCAAGTTGAACAAGTGGCTTTTTATCGAGCTGAGTGGTGGTTGCATCTCATTGAACTGGTTCATACAACTCAGGAGCGCTTTCATAGCTCTTTAGTAGCAGTTTTCACTTGCTCAGCAGAAATTTGGCCGCCGGCTGTTTGGTTTTGCTGCAATGAGCACGCCGAACCCGCTGGCTGTAGAGGCAGCCACTGTTGCCAATCAGGCTGCAGCAGAATTTATCAGTAAACGCAAATCAAGATCCGATGACACTATCAACTTTGCCAATTTCAATCAAGACTTTTCGTGCATATCAGTGGGATATCCCGGTGGTTACAAAATCTATAACTGTGAACCATTTGGACAGTGTTTTTCCAAAAGGGATGGCAGCATAGGAATTGTGGAGATGCTTTTCTGTTCTTCCTTACTAGCAGTCGTTGGAATGGGTGAGCAGCATTCGCTGTCTCCTAGAAGGCTGAAGATCATTAATACAAAGCGACAGACAACCATATGTGAACTGACGTTTCCAGGGAGCATTTTGGCGGTCAAAATGAACAGAGACAGACTTGTCGTTTTGCTGGAAGAAACAATATATGTTTACGACATCAACAATATGAGGTTACTTCACACGATAGAAATCCCGCCGAATCCTAACGGCTTGATAACTTTGTCTCCATCAAGTGAGAACAATTACTTGGCATATCCTTCACCTCAAAAGATGATGCCAAGTATACAGAACGATCAGAATAACCATGCTACCAACAATGGACAGCATGTCAGAAACGGTGATGTTATAATATTTGATGCAAAAACTTTGCAGCCAACGAGTGTTATCGAGGCGCATAAAACAACACTGGCCGCTATAACTTTGAGCAAAGATGGGTCTTTATTGGCGACTGCCAGCGCTAAAGGCACTATAGTGAGGGTATTTTCTGTTGCAACAGGTATCAAACTTTATCAATTCAGAAGAGGTACCTACCCCACGAAAATATATTCATTAGCGTTCAGTCCGGACAACAAGTTTGTTATTGCGAGTTCAGCTACAGAGACTGTCCATATATTCAGATTGGGAGAAGAGGAGGCCGCAAACACCATTAAGTCCGCCAACAAGAGGGCTCGTTCTAAGGGGAAGTATTCCGATTTGCAAAATCCCCTGAGATTGCCTCCGCATCTTTATCCTCACAGTAGTCACTTGAGCTCGGATGAGGATGACGAGGATGAGGTAGGGGATGAGGATGACGAAGAGGAGGAAGGGATAGTCGATGAAGAAGAAGAGGGTATAGACGAGGACGAAGAGGGGGAAGGAAGCGTGGGTCCCCCCAGTCTTTTGAGAAACCGGTCCGGGTCATCTGTGGGTTCTTTCCACAGTGGGGACTCTATTGGAAATCAGGAGAGATTGAAGGAGCCACTTGTTGACAGTTCCAGAAGGTCAGTTGCGCGGATGCTGAGGAGGACGTCTCAGTCATTGGGCCGCAAAGCAGCCGAGAAAATGGGGACATATCTTCCCCAGAAGTTTTCCTCTATACTGGAGCCGAATCGCCATTTTGCGTCTTTGAAAGTTCCTGCGTCTAAGGAGACAAAGGCGGTAGTTGGTGTGGGGAAAATGTCAGACGATCTTATTCCGTCGGTTTACCTGAAGGAGGAGAATATGTCCATGGATTCAAACGATGACCTGGTCAGCCGAAAACTAGTTCACATTCGAGTAGTGACATCCGAGGGGTTTTATTACTCTTTTGGACTTGATCCCGATCGTGGAGGTGATTGCGTGTTGCTTCACCAGAGAAGCTTGTTTACATGAGGTTGTTTGAAGATGTGAAAAGGCGACAAAGAAGTTAGAATTAGGAATGAGAAGCATAAACTGAAAAAGAGTACAAGATAGAAGAAACACAGACGGGCAAGTAGAAGTCGCAAAAGCAAAGAGGCGGGGCCGAAATAGATCACTTTTCCTGCCCAGAGGCTGCAGAGCCCGCATTATACTGATAGCTGGTCTGTTGCTGAGGGTAGTAGTTGTTATAGTAGTAGCTTCCAGAGCCCTGTTGCTGGCGCAATGAAGCTGCAGAAGAAGGATAAGAGAAGTTTGGCTGTATTCCGGCATTTGATATGGGCTTGTCAACAAGTGTCACCGATGAAGAGGACGGTTTTGAGCCGAGACTCATCTGGCCTACCTGGTTTGTTGGAGTTCCCTGTTGGATCACCTTCTTGATATCCTTGACGAACAAGGGGTAGAGTAGGTCGACGATGTTTTCTCTCTGGGCCATTGCCAGTGCTCTTTCAAAGGGGATCCATACTCCTTTCAGGTGCATAGAGCCGATCTTGACGACGTGCCGTGTCTTTTCTGACTTGAGGATCCCATCACGGCGACCCCTGGTCATCTTGGCAACGTTGAGCAGCTTTGTTCCGTTGATCATGCTGTTGTCCGCTCTTCTGACTACAGAGACGTTGTTAGCCTCTACCTGGTAACAGAGGGTCTTTTCATCTTCCCACATCGTAGTTGTAACCTTAGGACGAATTCCTGGAGGCTGGATCTGGCCCACAGACGGACTCACAGGAGGGTAACTGACGGACCCAGATCTGTGATGCGACGCTGTTGATACTGGTTTGGCTGATCCTGGGCCTCCGGGCGATGTTGCGCCCGCTCCGGTTTGGCTCTGCTGGTACCCGGCCCCTGTTTGGAGACCTCCGGACGACGGGTACACTGCGTAGCCGGACGCAGGGTATCCGCGGTACCCTGACAGGTATCCTTGTTGCTGGGATGCTGCGGCAGCTCCCACCGGCTGCTGCTGTCCCACCGGCTGTCCCACCGGCTGTCCCACAGGCTGGTAGGACTGTGTATAGTAGTTTGAGTACGAAGCGGAGCCGTAAGGTTGGGCCTGCAGATACTGCTGGTTTTGCTGGGAAGCGGGCGCAGCGTGTTGCTGGTAGTCTAGCTCCTGGGGGTGGTGAGAGTAAGAGTACTGGGCATTTGAGTAGACAGGGACTCCGGCGTACTGCTGCTGCTGCTGCTGTTGTTGTTGTTGTTGTTGTAGCTGAGAAGCCTGCGGAGCCTGCTGTTGGTACGACGAGGCCAGGCCGTAGTCGTAGGGACGGGAGGTCGACTGGGAGGGCGTAGTGCCGTAACCGGAGTAGGAGGAGTACTGGTAGTGCGGGTTCGAGTAGAGCTGAGAGGAAGCGGTGTTGGAGTTCGGGGCAGCAGAGGAAAGAGCCGGGACGGAGGACGCAGCGGAGAACTGCTGGGAGGCGTGCTGGCCGGACGGCGTGGCAGCGACGGGGGTCGCGGTGTGCTGATCTGAGGACGACATGTGGGGAGATATGGTGGAGGAAATATGCCAGATCCCGGGGAACAAGTATGCAACTAAACAGCAGCTGTTTGCTTATTTGTGTGTAGCCAGCTAGCAGTGCATTGCATATGTATGTGGCAGCATGCGGTGCTTTTTTTTTTTTTGTTCTGAAGTTGGTTTTGGGAGTTCGGGCTGGAAGGTGTACGGGTGTCCACTTACCCGGCGCGGTTTTTCATTGGGTACTGCTCCCGCGTGGCCGGAGCGCGGGTGGGGTAAGTGTTGCGAATAGCTGGTGTCTGATTGACGGACGGTGTTGCCCAGAAGAGATCAAGCGGTCGCTGCGGGAAGAGGGGAAGGATGCTAGTTTTGTCCGGCTGTTTCCAGTTTCCCTTACCGTGCAAGCGGGTACAAAGTTCTGCCGCAGGCGCAGACTGTTGCAGGGGGCGCGCACGCAGGGTAAATACATCGCAGATCCTCACACAGAAGCAATCGAACAAGTTCCCAGCCCGAACTTGAAGCCGTGGACCGCACAATTGCGCCAGGGAAGGCTCTGCCATAAGACGGCCGGGCTCGAAAAAGTTTTTTACTGTGTCCTGGTTGCTGAGGTAAGGTTTTATATTGCATGGCATCGCAGCAATTTACTGCATCTTGTGCCCGCTAATTACACGGAGTGCGCACGTCAGCGTTTTTACTGCGGCGCATGAGACACAATAGCTAGTGTCAAACTCTAATCAGGCCAATAGTCGTATTACTCGTTATGTGTGCAGTGAGACTATGATCTTTCGAAATAGGAATACAGCAGCCGGTAGTCAAACTTCAGGTCGTAGACTATTTTGTCCAACCTTTTGTACCCATCAACTTCATAGGCGCAGAGCCTATCAAAGCAACTGTTGGAGCCGTGATCCGCTCTCGACTCCCCGGAGGCTCCCGACTCGAGCATAAACACAAGGCAAAACTTGCACGGTTGCAGTGCAGACACAATGTTACTCACAAGGCCCAGCTTCTCTACACCCGGGTAGTTCGTTTCAAACGATGCGTACGACCAGCCTTCCTCAGGAGTGATATGAAGAGTGTAGTAGTACTGGTTGTCAACAATCGTGTTGGAGGAGAACCCGCAAGGATCAAACGCAAACGCATCGTGCTTTAATGATGAGAACGTCTTGACTAGCCGGTCAAACCCTGCAACTTTCATCATTTTGTGGCCGAGCAAGTGTCCGTAATCCTCTGTCTCAGGGTTCATATATGGAAACTCGTTTTGGTGTTGCGAGAGCTGGAATTTTCCACAAGCCTCAGTGTCGAGCTCTGTCATCAGTAGCTCAAATGTCTCATCCAGAGCTCTCGATTGGTAGGAGCTCTCAGATATGGCAGGTGACAACGGGTAGCCGAGCCTTTCCTCTCTGTCGTAATTATCTCTGGCTCCAAACGAGCTGTCTTTGCCATTCATGTATAGATACCAGTGATCTTTGGATACGTCTCCCACCACGTATGCCTTGCTGGTAGAAACTGGGAAGTATTTGTTGAGCCACATTAGTTCATTATCCCAGCTTTGGTGGATCTCGTTCTGCTTGTTTGGAAACATCAGGCATCTTCTGGAGTAGAAAATGCGGTACAGCTCTTGCAAGGAGTTGTGGGCATAGCCGCAATGCTCGACAACAAGTGACAGTAGCTTCGAAAGACAGAAAAGAGTGGTTGTAGTGCCACAAGTCTTGAGAACCATCTTGTGTGGATAGACAAAGAGCGAGGACTCCGAGAGTACGTAAGCGTCCATCTGCGCAGTGGATATCCTGGACAAGATTTTGCAGTTCACAAGATCCAGCATGGCCTCAATCCCAGTTAGGGGAATACGTCTGAGGCCCTCATCAGCTAGAACCTCGTGAACATGCGATTCGGACGGAGCAAACCAGAGCTCTAGCAGTTTTTCAGGTCCTTCAAAGGCATTCGTGGAATCCAGAGATACAGAAAGATTGTGATTGATGAAATCCGGGGAACTAGCACAGTGAAACCGGTCAATAGCTGAAGGAGTCATGGTTGTATACATTGATGTGAATTTTTTTTTCTAACTTTAGAAGATTGTCTTTGAGCAAGAGCAACACAAACGAAAAAAAAACTTGTAAAGTGATGGGATAGCTGCTTTACAATAAAAAAACCCCAAACGACGTTTGCTGGTTCACAACGAAATGGTGTAGATTGAAGCTGTGGCCGCTGTTATCTTGGTCTAGCGGGTCTGTTGTATAAAAAAGCTGGTGGAAGCGACTTGGGCATGCGCAAGTAAAAGTTATATGACGGCCTGGACTCAATGGTTATGGACCACCTATATCGACCCGCGTCAACTTTTGAAAAGATCTCCAAGAGTGCTGGGCAGAGATGTACCAGATGGTAGTCAGGTGAAGTCGTAAAACCGAGAGTATATGCTCAGATTCAGCGGATCTGAAGACAAGTGACACAAACCAGTTTTCAATAAGAAAAGAAAACTTTGACGAAAAAAAAATTCCAATGAAAAAATACATCTAGCGGTGTAAGGAGTGGAGACTGAGCGGGGGCGAGTCCCAGTAGCGCGATTTTCACCAGGTTCAACACCTTCCCTTTTGGGAAGGTGTGACCTGGGGAGCTAACCCTGCTGTAGCACATATCGAGGTGGTTGGACGGAAGTCTGCTGTTGAGCTTGACAGCATGGGACATCACAGACACTCTACGGCCCTCGAAGTGACATTATCGCTGTGCTTATCTTCAAAAACGACAAACTCAGACACTTGCACTTTATAGATCTGTCTAGACAATAAGTTATCCGCGGTGCTAGACAGCCGGGTAACAGATTTTGCTGGCACGAAAAGACAATTCCACGCTGATTGATATCTCGGTGATCCAAGAAGAGACATTTATGGGCAGCCCAAAATCGTCAGGATGGGGTAGGCGCTAGCGGGTGAGGTTTTATCGGGCTAGAAAGTGTGCATTGCGAGAGTGGGAGATTGCATGAGTATCCCCGAGATTTCTGAGACTACCGAGCTGTATTTCTATCTCGATCTGAGGACATCTCGTCACCCATTTTCTACGGTGTAGTGATAAAATTTTTTTTTTTCTTTATTCTCAAGGTTTATCTGTCTATCTATCAGCTAGTACACATTTTTCTACGACCTCCACGGCTGTCTGCTTGTTGTATACGTAACTGTTATAGAAGATCCGCAATGTCAGAACTCACACACCCAATGATCAAAGATGGCTGGTTCGCTGAGGTCTCTGATACTATGTGGCCTGGTCAGGCCATGTCACTCAAGGTGAAGAAAATTCTCCACACTGAAAAAACCAAGTATCAGGATCTTTTGGTTTTCGAGTCCACCAACTACGGGAACGTCCTCGTTCTGGACGGTGCTATCCAGGTCACTGAGCGGGATGAGTTCTCGTATCAGGAAATGATTGCCCATCTTGCTCTCAACTCCCATCCCAACCCTAAGAAGGTCCTTGTCATTGGAGGAGGAGACGGTGGTGTTCTCAGAGAGATTGTGAAGCACGAGACGGTTGAGCAAGCTGTTCTCTGTGATATCGATGAGGGCGTAATCAATGCCTCCAAGAAGTACCTTCCAGAGCTGTCGAAGTCCTATTCTCACCCAAAGGTCAAGGTCCATATCGGAGATGGCTTCAAGTTCTTGGACGAGTACCAGAACACTTTTGATGTTATCATTACGGACTCTTCTGATCCTGAGGGCCCTGCAGAATCTCTTTTCCAAAAGCCTTACTTCAGATTACTCAGCAACGCTTTAACCGAAAAGGGTGTTATCACCACACAGGCCGAGAGCATATGGCTGCACTTGAAGATAATTCAGGACCTCAAAAAAGATTGCAAGGAGATCTTTCCTGTTGCGGAGTACGCATACTGTACAATTCCAACATACCCTTCGGGCCAAATCGGCTTTATGGTGTGCTCGAAAGATCCTGAGGCGAACGTTCGTGAACCCCTACGAACACTCGACTCAGATGAGGAGAAGAAGATCTACAAGTACTACAACAAAGAGATTCACAGAGCCTCGTTTATACTACCGAACTTTGCGAGAGATGCCTTGGCCTAACAGAGTAACGAGCTACATAGTTTTACCTAATTATCTATAGATTCACTTTTAATGGCTATACTCTGTCTACACCTTCTCTAAAACGGCAGCAAGTGTCTTGATCATCACCTCATTCTCCTCCGCTACCCCAATGGTGATCCGAAGGGCCCCCGTGCATCCCAGCTCGTTCCCTCTGTATCTCACAACGACCTGATTTTCAGTAGCCATTTTCAAATAGACAGTCTCAGCAACCTTGTTGTCTGGCTGTCCTTCTTTATTCAAAATCTCAATCAGAACGAAATTAGAATCCATACCTCCAAGGCTCCTGCCGACCCTGTCTAGGGAAAGTAATCTTTGTATCACCCGTGCTCGTTCAGACTTGATGATTTCAACCTTGGATCTCATCTCTGCAAAAGCTTCCGGGGTCGTTGCCCTTATCGCCACATCACTTGTTAAATTGCTGATGTTATATGGATACTTCATTGAGTTCAAAAGAATAGAAACCTCTGGAGATGAAAAACAGACCCCCAGTCTTATTCCCGCTAGTCCAAAAGACTTTGAAAGAGTCTGCAAAACAACCAGGTTCGGATACTTGTTGACCCACACGGCCATAGATGCTCCAATTGGTGAGAAGTCGATATATGCTTCGTCAAGAACTATCAACCCGTTCCAACCAATATTGGAGATTCCATTCAACAGTTCAACGATCAGTTCGACCTTGATTTTTCTTGCCGTTGGATTTCCAGGTGAGGTCAAGTAGACCAGCTTGATATTTCTATCAGCATCAAGAGCTCCGAGAATTGCATCCGGCCGAATCTGGAAAGACTCTAAGTCTAATGGTACTTTTTCGATGAGAACGTCATTCACTATAGCGCAAATGGAATACATCCCATATGTTGGAGGACATATCAGAATTTTCTCCTTTTCTGGCCTAACACAGCATCTAATAAGGGAGTCTATTGACTCATCCGACCCTACACCAAGACATAAGTTCAAAGGAGTAAGTACAGTCTTTACACCCTCAATAATGGGGATTGTAACTTCTGCGGTTGCAGTATCAGCTTCAGAGTTTCGGAAATCACAGATCTGCTGTTTCAGCTTTTCCTGATGAGGGTCTGGATATCTATTGAGGCTCAGCGTGCGCTCATGATCGTTTTTGAACTCGATAGATGGTCCATGTGTGTTTTCGTTGGCATCCAGCAGAATTCCTTCCGTGAAGTCGTCTCTAGCACACTTATAGGGCTCCAGCGTGAGAATGTTGGGCCTGGCTATCTTCTGGATATCGAAAGTCATATTTCACACTTCTCAAAGAGTTTCTGGAGAGTTATATGAAGAGGATCTTTGGGTGAATCATTTAAATCTCCAACCGGACCTTATATGGGTGGAAAAAACGTTGACTCATATTACGATTTATTTCACAAGTTTATTTTCGCTTGATGGGGAAAACCAAACCCTTCGGAGATCTTGTGTCAGCAAAATAGCATCTCTCACATAGGCGGATGTTTGAGTCCGTTGACTTCTCTTTTGATCATGCTGATGAGATTAGGGAAAACAGCGAGCTGTTCAACCAGCTCCAAAAAGAGCTCCCAATTCATGGTCTGACGCTCGCAGACACTTCGATTCGAATAGACATAAGAAACATCAAGGATCTGACAAAAAAACAGCTGGAACAGTGTCTACAGCTTCTTCATGATAACCTGGGAGACTTCTATAGCCAGCACTACGGCAGCGGCTGGAAGTCGGATAAGATACAGGAAATGCAGGAGCCGGGACTTCTTTATTTGCTTCTACAGGAAAAGGCAGGCTTGCTTATAGGATTCATTTCGATCAAACTTCTTACGGACAACTCGAGACATGTTCTGTATCTGTATGAGATCCAGATTGGCCAGAACTATAGGAACATGGGTCTAGGAACCAGACTGATGGTGTGGTTGAGTCTTCTTCCTACAAAACTGAACTCTGACCAGCAATTTATCAGCAGATTTGGTCGCGTTGATGGAACATCGCTCACTGTCTTCAGCAACAACAACGGAGCCTTGAAGCTGTACAGAAAACTCAACTACGTTCTAGCAGACCACTCACCAACAGACCGCAAGCTCAGAGGACGAACAAAGAAGCCTGATTATTACATAATGATCAGATACTCTTAGGGGCTGGCTGTGAACAAGAAATCAACTGAACCGCGAGTCCTTCGAAAACTGCATCTGTTAGCGAGAAAAAACGTAATTTTCCTTTAGAGGAATTTACGATTCTTCTCGCTCAAACACATTATCACCTTCAAGAAGCACCTGGTTGCTCTTGTTTCTGGAGTTGCAAGAAGCCAGAAGAGCCACAAGTTGCTCAAATTCGAAAATGAGAATCCTGAGTGATAAGGTCATCTCGCAACTTCTACGCACACTTACAATCAAAGATGTAAAGGAGTACCAGCAGGTGTTAGCTACCGCACTCATTGACTACGAGAACGACCATTCTTTGATTCCTCCAAGAATTGTCACCACTACTCCGTATGCCACACATCTGTTTATGGCTTCCACAGGAAAGAGTGTAGGTATGAAGGCTTTAACAGGTTCAAAGCAGGGGTTCACCGGCATCACAGCTATTATAGATAAAAATATTGGATATCCCATTGGACTCCTGAACGCAAAGACTCTCACTGCTTTCCGGACGGCTCTCTGCTCCAGCCTGGCCCTAGTGAAAACGTTTCCCGTGGGATCTAAAAGCTCTGAGTCGGAGAACCTGATCTGCTTCGGCGTAGGGGACCAAGCGTTGTGGCACATTCGACTCGCCCTGGTTTTGTATCCATCGAGATTTTCCCGAGTAGTGATTATCAACAGGACACCCGAAAAGGCTCACAAACTCATAGAATCGCTCAGCTCAAACTTCACTGATATCAATTTCGATGTCATTGCCAGTGTTGACCGCGACCAAATCAAGCAGGCTTTCGCAAGAGCCTCGTGCGTGTTCGGATGTATACCTTCTACAGAGCCCACGATCTTGGACTCATATCTAGATGAAAACACTGTGGAAAAGGTGTTCATTGCTACGATTGGATCTTACAAACCTCATATGATAGAAACTGAAGGCTCCTTGATCAAAAATAGATGTCTTAGTAAGGGAGGCAGAGTCATTGTTGACTCTGTAGACCATTGCATGGAGGAGGCTGGAGAGTTTCTACAAAACGATATCCACAGTGACTCTCTGATTGCGGTGTCTCGTCTTTTCAGCGGCGACAGCTCTCCTGAGACACTCCAGCAGCTGCAGTACCTAAAGGAAAGCAGGTTCGTTATTTGTAAATTTGTCGGACTCTCTATTATGGACATTTCTGTGGGCTCTCATGTTCTGAACATTGCTGAGCGAGAAAACCTGGGTGTTGAAGTGGACGAGTTTTAGTAGGACTACTAGCTATTATTTCTGAGGTAGTTTCAACCATTAAATGTGGTATATGAATGAGCGATGCTTTTTTTTTTTGCTCAGTGAAAAATTCACGAAGTGGTAATAATATTTGAGTATATAACGGACAAGTCGGAAGCTCTTTATATAGTTGGGACTGCTGGCGATGCTGCGAATAGAGTACAGAAGGTATACTCGTTTGGGGTTGCGGCGATACTCACCGGGGTTTTCTCCCGGTCCGGAGAACGACCGAACAGCCGTCTCAATAAAGGATCTAGGCCTCTTCAGAGACTACATAAAGAGTTTATCTCTGAACATTGATATCCCTAGAACCTCCTCCAGCACCTCCAAGTTCGAGTTTTCAGGAAAGAATCTGGTAGAGCTGGCTAACCGGTCGTTCAATGTATTAAATACAGAAACTACAGAGATCGCGGCAGTGCCCATCTCTGCTTCCCCCTCTAGTCTCAGCAGCACAGACTTGGAATGGGTCAATAAGATCCGGTTCTTCTTGAAGACGAATAGGGACAAAGAACTGTTTGGCTTGCTTAAACTTTCATCGAGTCTAAAGAGAATCCCAGCCCTGTTTCCTGCTATGACCCCTCTTCAAATATCACTCGTGATAAAACGTCTTTTCAAACACCAAACGTCGATTCTTCAACGATTTATCAGCGAGCAGGAATACAGCTCGAGACTGAAAAGAGACACAAACTTACATCAGTTACGCAGGGCTCGAAGAAGCTCGTATAGCGGTGTGAGCCAGATTTTCAAAAAACTCGAGCCATCTGTGCCGTTGACTGCTATGGATTACACAAATATCATTCAACTCCATATGAACAACATGAATCATAAAAACGCAATAGAGACCATATCTGCTCTAGAACACAAAATAAAGGAGATACCAGAACGAAAGTTAGCGCTCACAAACTCGATCTGGGCTAACAAACTCACAATCCTTGCAAGAGCCGACGAAAGAGGCTGGAAAATCGATCGCTACAACTTCAATAGTTTCCCCGTGGAGTATCTACCTGAGAATTATCATTATCCACACCACGGAACGTCTATACCTGAGCTACTGGGAGAGTACCAGAAGTCGGGTCTCCTTCCAAATGCCGATGTTCACTCCTCTGTTCTTCTCTCTTTGGGGAAAGCCGGCGATATAGCCTCATTGGATAACTATATTCTTCACGTTTGGGGCATTTCAACCCTGCCTACTAGTGAGAAGATCAAGACAGCTACTGGGTCGCTCAGTTACCCAAACCTGAAAATCTTACAGTCGATATTATTGGCATATGCGCACAACAATGCCCTGCTCAAAGGAGTTTCACTCTGCAACTCGATGTTGGATGCTTACAAACTGCAGCTAATTCATTCTCCAAAGTACTGGAAATATGTTCTCAAGTGCTCAGGGTTGGTGTCTACGAATGTTTTGAGAAATATACAGACAGATTTATGGAAGAGAGGGCTGTCTGAGAGCGAGGACAATCAAGAACTGATACTCCAGCATGAGATTTTTGATGAACTATGGGCCAAGGTACAAAAATTCGTCAAAAGGCCGTCAAAGGACTTGATCAAGTTGAGGCTGAAATACTCTAGCCTGGACTCTCTGCTCAAAGATCTCCCCACAATACATAGACAGGTGGTGGATCCAAAGCTGAACAGAACCACAGTGGAAGCCTCCTACAATGCCAATTTACTGCTGTCGTATCTCAACACATGCAGAGTCAAGCTTCAGCAAAGAGAGCTTTTTTACCAGGCCGGAGATGTGATTGAGAAGTTTTCGATCAACTCCAGCATGAAGGATATCCTGCAATTCAAGCTCAAACGTTCGCAGAACATGTATATGAAGAAAACGAGGCTTGAAAACCAGCAGAACAAGCAGGGGGGACATTTAAGAATCGAGGACGATGACGATCACGACCTGGAACTGTGGTGAAATGGAAGTGTTGTAAGAGAATGAAGTATAGAGTTGGTGTATGCTAAAGGAAGGACTGGTTTTATGTATGAAGCTGGGTCCCTAGTATGAAGATACTGCGATCAGCTGATTAGAGTTCATGTATCTGCTCAATACTATCCAGAACCATCTGAACCACACGATTTGCGAATAGTGGCCAAATGCCATGGCAGCCCATCCGACCGTCAGAGAATGGAGGTCGCTGTAGATGCTGATAACGTTATGGTTATTAGTAACAAAGAGCCCGTTGTATTTGTGGGTCAGCTCCTGCAGTCCCACAGAAGAAAGCAGTTCCTGGATGTGGGAGACCACTCTTGTCTGGCTCTTTAGATACTTGAGTATCAGCTCGAAGTCTGAAAGGAAGTATCCAGTGAATTTCGTATAAATAGGCCAGGTTCGAAGTTTCAGAAACTGCACCGGGGTGGTCCTGCTCTTGCGCTTCATGAACTCTGCTACCCCGTGGAACAAAGACTTGTGATTCGGATGGCCGGATACTCCAGCCTCATCGAACGTGATGAGCACCAGGTGCTGTTTGTCCAGGCTCAGCCGCTCGAGGTTCTCTGTCAGGCTGTCGACTATATCCTTTTGGGAGTCCCAGGTGAGATTAATGTCATCTGGATAGTCGAGTATTGCGACGTCGTCGACTCCCAGTATGTTGGCGGCTCTATGGAGCTCTGCGCTGCGCACCTCGCCCAGTCCGTCGTAGCCTCCATCAGAAAAGCACAGGAGGTGTATTTTGTTTTGGTAGTTGGCCTTGGCGAGCTCGACCACGGTCGGGGCAAAGAACATAGACTCGTCGTCTGGATGTGCGGTCACAAACACGACATCCGCGTTGGTGAGCTGGTTGGAGACGACCGTTTCACCGTTCAGCCTGTAGAAGGAGGTGGACTCCAGGTACCCGTCAAGATCAGCCAGATGAAGAGACCTGCTCGGCTTCAGGTAGTTGGGGACAACGGTCGAGATGATTGTCCAGACGATCAGCATGCACCACCACTTGGCAAGAAGCTTGGCCGTGAGAAGACACAGACGTGGAAGAGCCATTTGACCTGATGCTGCTGACGGTTCCGGCTGCTGTGGCGAGTTACTCGGGCGCCTCTAGCAGTGTATGCTGGGTGGGTGGTTTTGGCTGCATAAATAGCTAGACTATTTCGTGTGATTCATATTGTGAAATAATTTTCCAAGAATACTTAATAAAAAAAGTTCCATCTGCAAATGCTCCCTTATTGTGCCACATTCCCCAGCAACCGAGGGCTTTGAGCGTCAGAAACGTCAGAGCAGCGCGGGAATCCGGGCACCAGAGCTTCCGGCTACCTACACACATTCTCCCCTGTGGCCGCGTACCATGTTGAGACTCTCCGGTCGATATCTAAGAGCAAAGTCTCGCTCTCAGCGAAGCCCTGCTTCTGGAAGGGTTTCCCAGCGACTCATACGGAACAGTCGCGACGGACAACGCATATCACAGGGCATAGATGCACAGAAGGGGGATATCCACAGTGATTCGCGGCCGCTGGTGTCCCTGTTGACAGGGAAATCGGACACACCAACCATAGAAGTGCCTACAAAACTAGAGACTGAGCATTCACTGGAAGAAAAAGAGTGCTACAGAAACCCCTTTGTGGCGTTCGCACCCCGGGATCTCATAGAGGTGGCCATTTCGCTAGGTCTACCCTCCAAATATACCCCACTTCTAAGCATCAATGACCACCAGCAGACGGATGCTTTCAGTTCCAACAAAAGCTTCATAGACCTCATGCTGGAGTACTCCAGCAAAACCTCAGTGGAGCTCAATAGTATACTCGACACCTTCACTTTCAACGGAGGACGCCTGCCTGCCGGCACGGAAGAAACGGTACTTGATCTGCTACACTCTGCAACCCCGGTATCGGAGGTGGTCCGTCTGCTTGTCGGGACTGTCCCTACCAGCCGCTTCTCGCTCTTTGATATTGTGGCTTTTCTGCTCAAGATCTCTTCCAACCAGTCTGACAAAGAGCGGTATCTTGGTGAGCTTGTCTCATATATCAATGCCAATATTGTGGAGTTTGACATCCCCGAACTAGAAATCGTGGTGTTTCTGCTGGTCCAGCAGAACCAACTGCACCACATCAACCTCATCATAGCGAACATCAGTAACCTCAATTCGGATTCTGACTTCCTCAAATCGTGTTCTCCTCTGCTGCGGGTGACGCTGCTAGAAGCGTATCTCGCTGAAAAAGAGTTCCAGAACTCAGCCACAGTACTCTCCTCTTTGATCGACCAGGGACTCTGTCCGCCCACTTCTCTTCTTGAGCGATACACTTCTTTAATCCACAACATTGCAAAGTCGCTCAACTCTACATTTGCCAATCAAAAGACTGTCTTCATGGCCTACATTTCTCCAGTCTCGTACATTCTCAAAACCCAGGTGGAAGCCCTCAACTTGCAGAGTGTTAGCGTCATTTTGAGCTGGCTAAACGCACATGAGCTCTACTGGTTTATGGAATACCTGAGAGCGGATAATAGTAGTCCCAAGATTCCAGGCTTCAATGTTACACTACTGCAACATTTCAGCCTCTTATACGAAAACAAGAGGAAGCTGAAGGCCGCTGTCAGACTTACCGCGTTGATAGCGCACCTCGAACGGTATAAGTTCGATGAGTTCGATGATGCTACAAAGAAAATAGTCATTCAGTTGTACTGCAAGTACGAGTCGCCAGTTGCTGCTCGATCTTGGATTGATAAACTGTCAACTAATTTGACGCATGCAGAAGTAAAAGAACTGACAGCAATTCTGGACCATGGACAGTATGAGAATGACAATGCTCTGCCTGGACTGAACCTGATTCATAAAGAGAACTTGGTGAGTTACCTCAATAGCGTTTGATTAGATATTAAAGATATATTTCAGCACCACTTATCGAGAAATCGCTTCTCGATATTATCCAGCGAGCTTTTGAAATCAACCAGCTGAAGACTCTCGAGCTCAGACTTGAACAATTTGTCAGCAGAAGGACCAGCGCCGGCCAATTGAGGTTGGATCACTGGCTGCTGTTGTTGAGCAACCATAAGCTGATTTAACAGGTCGTTGTCACCTAATACTAGTGCGTACACCGACTTCAACCCCATCAAATTCACAAAGTACCAAGAGATAGAGCTCACATAAGAGGCGTCAAGGTCGGGCGTGTTGAGCGAGTTCTGTAACATGCTCTTGAAATTGTATGTCAGGTTGAACGGAAGCCTCATGATGATGTAGCCTTTGAAAAAGAAGTTGACCCACCACATGATGACGGTCTGGGGAATATAGTTCGCAGCGTTTCCTTTGAGCATGCTGAACATCATGTCTGACGAGTTGGAATCAGTGAATGGGTTTTTCACTTCGTTTGTATCTGTTGGTTTATCTTTCACATACTTCAAATCAGAGTATTCTTCCTGGTAGAACTGGGACTTATGAGAGAACTCCGATCTGTAACAGTATATGCTGCTGTTTCTCTTGAAGTTGCGCAGTTTTATGAGATGCTGTCTTTCTCGTACAAGCCTGTAGTCCTGGATTTTAGGCGAGGGTTGCAGAAGAACAGTTATATAAGCTCTGAGAACTCCCACCAAAACCATAACCACCGAGATTGGAAGAAGAACCCAAACTTTTAGTGCAGGGTCCAGCAGCAGATCTGGAACATTGAGCGCCATTGTCTGTCCGTGAAACAAAAGAACGTGTCTCTACGGTCCATTGCCACTACCGAGTCTTCTCCTACTTAGTAGCCGTTGTGAACTTTTCTTCACCTCGAAACAGTGTCTCCTACTCATTCTAGCTAGATGGAAAATTACTGAAGGTGTACGGGTGTCATGCTCCACTCTTACGTAATTGCATTAAAGAAAAATATATATATGCATACATAGACTCTTTTGAAATTACATTTATCAGAATCATAATGTAGGTAAACCTGACAATCTACAATGAGGCTGCGGATCGCGGCCGTGCAGCTGAACCCCGTGCTTGGGCAGGTTGAGGAGAACGTTAAGCGGGCTTTGAGCATTCTGGAGACGGCAGTCGGATCCCGATCAAAAAAACCAGACATTATAGTTTTTCCAGAGCTTGCAGTTACTGGGTATAATTTTGGCAGCAGGAAACACATTGAGCCCTTTCTGGAAGTACAGGGCAAAGGCAGTACTTTTGAGCTTGGGAAGCGTGTCGCTGAGAAATACAGCTGTCATACCTTACTGGGTTACCCGGAGAAGCAGCTGCTGGGCCCCGATGCGTTCAAGATCTACAACTCTGCGGTGCTCATAGCTCCCGATGGAAAGATAGTGTATAATTACCGCAAGACGTTCCTGTATGAGACTGACAAGACGTGGGGGGCCGAAGAGTCGCCTGTTGGTTTCCAGGCGTTTAATCTCGAGATAGGTGGGGATGTTCTGAGAACGACTATTGGGATCTGTATGGACCTGAATCCGTACGAGTTCCAAGCTCCTTTTGAGAAATATGAGTTTTCATCTTTCTGTAACCAGGAGAAAGTTCAGCTTGCTCTTGTTCCAACAGCATGGATGAACTCCAGCTGGTCTGACAGCTGGAACGCAGATCTTGTTTCCAAGTACGCCGATATATACAAAGAACGGCTTCCGTTCGAGATCAACGCGGATTCTGCCCGGGACAGTGCGATACTGGACGAGTCGGGGTCGGAGTTTGACAGAACGCTTCCGGATAAGACCACCGCCAGATACTGGCTCCTGCGGTTCAACCCGCTGTTTACGAACGCCCACGAGGACCGCAGGGTTGCTGTTGTTTGTAACAGGTCCGGAATGGAGGGTAATCTGATGTACGGCGGATCATCATCGATCTTCCGCTTCAACGGAGGTAAACCGGTCGCTACGCCGGAAGGACTGCAGTGCGACTTCGAGGTTTTTGGCACTCTTTCTCAGGGACAGGAGGGCGTGCTGCTGCGGGACGTTGAGTTGTAACTGGGCCCCGATGACCCGTGCTCGATAAATAAGTCAATCAACCCACGCTTGGGCTCTAAAAAAATACACAATAATATATAGATAAGATAAAAGAAGATAAAAAGGGACAAAACTGACAAAAAGGACAAATAACTAAAAAAAAAAACATTAGTGCGGAGTTTGCTCTGCTCGCAGCTAGGCTGGCTTGGCGCAGAGTATGGTTTACGTAAGCAACGAGTCTCCCCACGTCAGTTCTTCTTTGACAGCTCCTTTTTGAGCTCCTCGATCTCGTGGTCCGCCTGGTTGTATGCCCTGCGCCAGCCCTCGGCCTCCCGGTAGGTTTTCTCCAGCTCAGTTTTCAGCTTTTCGTTGGAGTTGGCAAGCTCACTGACTGCCTGGTCGGTGATAAGCTTCTCCAGCGTCCATTTTTCGATGTTGGCGTCCTCGTTCTCCTTCAGTCTTTTGATATACTCCACGGCACGCTTGATTATCTGTGACTTGTTGTGATCCTGGGTGGGCAGCAGGTCTTGTAGCTCCTTAATACCGTGATTAATAGATTCTCTGCGTCTTTTCTCCACCTCCTTATGATTCAGCTTCCTCCACTTGTGCCACTCCTCAGTTCCTGTCGCAGGCTTCGAGGTCGACGAGAGATCTGTAGGCAGAGTAGTCGACTGCGGAACTGTCATGGTCGGGATTCCTGGTTTCGACGAGCTTGTCTCTGCTGCTACTGCTGCTGCTGCTGTCGCACGTGCTCCTTGGTCAGATGACGAGCCCTTCAACTTGGAAGACCCAGCTAAGGACTCCGCCGAAGATTGTCTTTCCAACAGCTCTGAGTCAATGTTGGTGGAGCCCTGTTCTTCGCTGTGCTTGCCTGAAGCAGCCGCTTTGTGAGAAACATCCCTTTGGTCTCCGGTCTCGAGCTTGACCCTTTTCGCACTCAAGGCGTCTTCGGTCGCTCCCGAACGGCTTCTGCTGGACATCACTGCACTTTCTATACTTTGCTCACTCACAAGAACCACTTCAAGCTGGATATGCCACTTCCCGGGGTTAGATAACGTCTGTATTGCTCTTTCAAACCCAATCATGGCCTTGTTGATAGTTCTACATTCCGCACTTGTCAGGTGAGCTAAAAACACATGACCGAAACAACGCGCCACGCCTGCACGACGTGGCTGGTGGGTTATGCAGCCCTGATTCGGGCTTTGGGTTATGTGCTCGTTTTTTAATTTTTTTTTTCCCTCTTTTTTTTCTTGCCCATAATCCAATCCTTTTTCGGCAGGTTTTGGCCTCTCCACTACCCGGTAGTAGTGCAAAAACAAACAATAGCTATAGCTATAACTTTTTTTATATCTCGCTAGATAATATTTGTGTGGTAAACATAAACCAACCACCACCAAGATCTCGCTTTTTGAATCTACAAATTCGCATTCCCCCACTTTCGCTCCTTTGTTTCACCCACTTTGTGATACCATATGTGCAGACCAGCTGAATGTCCCAAATGTACAGGAGTGTCCTGGATAGGATGCGGTCTACACGTCCCGCAAGTTATGGATTTCGTGGAGAAGTCTAAATGGTGCAAATGCACGGCCAACAACGGATCCACAGCTCCTGAAGGCCCCGAAGGTTACCCTCCCATGGCAGGGTCCGGAGTATAGTCTCTTTTGAACACAAGCATTTGAGTTAATTCATATCTATTTTCTAGCACTACTTTTGACGTTTGTAGATCTTATCAAGGAAAGCAGTGAGGACATCTCGTTTGAGACCCTTGGACTCATCGATCTGGGATATCTGGGTTTTGAGCTCGCCAACAACCCGCTCCTCATACTTATGGTACAACTGGTCGATCTTTAGCTCTTTGAAAAGCTCCTTGCAAATGGCCTCTTTCTGAGGATCCTTCTGTCCATAGTTAGAATCCAGCACTGCACGTTGCTCAGCACTGCACAGTTTCAAAGCGGTGTTCACAACCCAGGAACATTTGTTATCCATGATGTCGGTTCCAACCTTGCCGATGTCTTCTGGCTTTCCAAAGCAGTCCAGGAAGTCATCCTGAATCTGGAAGTATTCTCCCAGGGGGATCAGAACAGCCTTGCATTGCTTGAGGTTCTCCTCGTTAGCTGCGCCAGCCATGTACAGCGCGAGCACCACAGGAAGATAGAAGCTGTAATAGGCTGTCTTGAAAATCACAATGAACGAGTGTTTCTCCAGGGAGAACTTGCTGAGATCAACAACATCCTCGGGAGCAGTAATAAGGTCGAGCAATTGGCCTAGCTCGGTCTGGAAAGTCACCTCGTGGAACAACTCTAGAAGATCAACATAGTACGAGTCTTTCTTGAAGTGCTTTTTCAACAACACGTAGATCGCCCCCTCCAGCATGAAAGAGTCGTTAATGGCTATCTCTTTAACATTCTCCACGCGATACCAGCACGGTTGGCCTCTTCTGGTGATCGACTTGTCCATCATATCATCTGCTACCAGAAAATACGCCTGTAACAACTCTACACACCACCCAAGGATGGCTGTTTTCTGATATTCCTTCTCCGAGAACTCATCATACGACTTGTATCCCTTGAGAAGAGCATAGGTATCCACTACAGACAGACCCCTGTTGAGCTTTCCCCCAGGAGTATTGTAGTTGAGGTTGTCGGTGAACCACTGAATTGCATCCTCAGGCATCCCGTAAAGCTTTGCCACATCTTGGAGCTCAGCCACGATCTGCGGGAACACAGCCACGAATTTATTTCTAGCAGTTTTCTTATCCATTTGGTATGTCTCTAGTTGCTGTGTTTATTTGTTTTGGCAGCTGTTGATTGTGATCTGGGTCGTTTAAGTTCAGTTTGTTTTGTTGTGTTACGCGAGAAATAATTCCATTTCCTGACAGGTGAAATCTGAAAATTTTCAAATCAAGAAAAAAAAAAAAAAAAAAAAAAAACTTTATGCTCATTTGAAAAAGTAGATTGAGGAAGTGAGTGCTATTAAAGAGTTTTAAAGAGGCAGTTCACAGCTTTAAGAACATCCACAGCCGCTCTGAAATGGTCCAATCAGATCGCAGAAAAGGGAAAGCTGCGAATCCCGGTCGTAACAGCCCAAAACAGCCACCAAAACCGGTATCCGTGCCACTGGAAACTCCCAGTTCAAATAAGAAGCAAAGTCAGGTATTAAGTAAAAAAGACCAGCGGAAGCTGAAAAAGCTTGCTAACCTGAAAAAGAAGGACGAACCAGTTGTTGAAAGTCATTCGGAGTCAGACCCGGAGTCAGATGCCGAGCCCAATGCAGACGTAGACCTCGATATCCTAGACGAAAGCGACCTAAGCGAAAATGATCTTCCAGCTGATGAGCGAGCTTCCAACAGCGACGATGATATTCCTCTTTCAGAAGCGGAGCTTGAATCCGATGCCGACGTTGTGCCGCACTCAAAACTGACTGTGAATAACACAGCAGCTCTCAAAGAGGCTCTCTCCAGGATCCGCCTACCATGGGAGAAGTGCAAATTTGACGAGCATCAAAGTGTAACGTACCATACCAGAGTGGAATCAGAAATAAAAGACATCAATGACGACACAGAGAGAGAGGTTGAGTTTGTCAAGCAGGCTATTGATGCCGCTACCGAGGGGCGCAAGCAGTTACTTGCGCTGAAAATCCCCTTTGCCAGACCAGCAGACTATTTTGCAGAAATGGTCAAGACTGATGAGCATATGGAGATGCTCAAGTCGAAGCTTGTTCGTGAGGCCACCGAAAAGAAGGCCGGCGATGAAGCCAGAAGACAGAGACAGCTCAAGAAGTTTGGAAAACAGGTACAAAACGAAACTCTGCAGCAGAGACAGAAGGAGAAGAAAAACGCACTTGACAAGATAAAGTCTCTCAAGAAGAAACGGCAGGACAACGAGATTGGAGATGATGAGTTCGGTATTGCTGTGGAGGAGGCTGTTTCGGGTGGTAACGATGACGGCAAGAAGAGAGGGTTCAAGAGGAAGAGAGTCGAGACCTCGGACACCAGAAAGGTGGGACCCAAGAAACGGCTTGGAAAGAGCAAAAGAAATAACAGAAAACTGTGAGCTTATAGAGAACCTCCCCCTCACCCCTTAGTAATCTAATCCACCACTATTCCAGCAGCTTTCAGCTTTTGAAAAGTAACCGTATCCACATACTGTGCCAAACTAGGTTCCGAGTCCAGTCCTTTCCTTTTGCGAGTCTTGATGGTGAAGTCACGTGCCAGAGAATTGATTGCGGCCGGTCTCAACACGGGTATGTAGCACGACTGGTCCAGCGGATCTCCAGGGACTGTCTGCCATCGAGAAAACAACAGCTGGCACATCGCGTTGCCGTTCGCAGCAAGACGGATATCGGTTTCCAATCCCACGGACTCAATCACTGGGACACTTCCGATAACTCTATAAAGAGGAGTACCCTGGATAGCGATGTCTTTTATAATTGACCCTCTTCGTTTCTCAAGAAGTTTGTGAAGAATCTGAAGCTTGTTAATAGAACATATCACCTCAATCTCATAAACGGGTTCTAAAATTCTAGGGGTCGCAGTCATTAGGGCAACATAGCAAGCCTTTCTCATCATTTGGATAATCTGTGCTCCATTGGATTCTAAAAAGTTGGAGGATAGATTGGCCTCAATAATACGAAACTTCACATCTCTTATCGACTCATCACACAGCGGTCCTTCTCTAGTAGCCCACTTGAACCCCTGCTTGATCGAGTCTCTTAATTGTAACAGCCTCTTCTTATCAACTTCTGTTGGCAGAGTATCATCGCATAAGATTGATGTGCCTGTGCTATCTTCGGGACCAAACGACCAAATGGATCGGGCTGCTAGCGAATCCCAGTTGTATTTGCTTTTGAACTGTTTTGCCAAAGTTCTAGCGTCGCTTATAGAGACGATTCCCTTCTCAATATCGCGGCCGATCTCTTGTTCCAGTGGCTCCGCTAAAACACAAATGCTGTTCTTTTTATTATTTGAGTCTACCGACAGCTTGACAGCAGACATATCCAAACATGTTTCTGAGAACCTGGTCATTGGATCACTGACCTTGATCTCCACATCGGTGTATAAGTATCTCAGATCATGTAACAGGCAATCTAGGTACAGTTCACCATAGCCAAAAATGGCATGCTCACCTCCCTCCTCGACTCGAATTTCGCTGCCTATATATGCTCTGTTCAACTTCTTCAAGCCCTCAATAAGCTTGGATAATTCAGAGGGGTTACTCGGTTGAACGGCCACTTTGAAAACAGGCTTCAATATGCGATCTAGTGGCTTAGTTATCTTCATAATATGCTTCTCAAAATTGATATCGTAAATGGTAGCAGTTTTGCTGATGAATGCATCAATGTCGTGACCTGAAACAAGTCCTATGGAACCTGCGTGGATTCCGCTCACAGCCACACGGTATCTTCCACAGGAAAGAAACGTTTTTTTGATGTCCTGGATCTTGAGGTCTTCTTCATCCTCTTCCAGATACCCTTCACCCAACAATTGAACGGAGGAAGATGCCTGCAGTGTGCCAGAAAGAACTCTTACCTGAGCGTAAAATCGACTGGAATCTTTGCTGTCAACTAGCTTCGAAACATACGCAATGAGAGGACCAGTGGGATCACACTTTTCAATACTCTGCATCAGTGGATCGCTCATAGAGTTAGAAAATATAGACTTCGCTTTGTTACCAGCATTCTCAAGTGGCGATGGAGTGCTGACTAACATATCTGCGAATGGCGCCGATGATCTGCCCAGAAAAGCGAAAAACACCTCTTTGAGTACCAAACGAACATCCAACTTGAATTTTGATGGATGAATAGATGTGATATTGAGAGACTCTCGAAGATAGGTCTCTAGATCTTTGGGAGGCTTTGTCATGGCGACCATTGACAGCTTGTATATAGGATCTAGTACAAACTTGACAAAAGTCCTTGAAGTCGCCGATGATGTCCGGTCAGTAACGTTTTTAGTGAACTTGCCATGGGAGTAATAAATATCTCCCCAGAGATACCTAGCAAAGGTGTCCGGATCCAGGCCGAGAACTGGATTTCTCTTGGAATAGAGCAATGCAAAGCTTTTCAAAGAAAAACAGAAGTTGAACACGCAGGAACTGAAGCAGACGTTTCCGAGGTCGGGCGAGAGAATGGAGGGATGGTCATATTTGTTGGCAAACTCTGAGTTTTGAATATATGTGTTGATTTCGTGAATAATATTCCTCATCTTGAAATAAGCATCAAGAGGTGGTAATCGAAGCTCCAGAATGAGTCTGTCAATCTGGTTAAGAACAAGACAGATGGGGCAGTTTGTCATGATAGCCTGATCGATGGCCAGTTCTAAACCCTTGGTTAGTCCATGGACAACGTCGACCACCAATACGATGGTGTCTGCCGTCCTCACAGCAACAGCAAGTTCATCGACAAAATTAACATGTCCAGGAGAATCGACAATGTTGCAAACAACAGAAGAACCCTTCAAATCTGGAAGAAGCAGAGATATCAGCGACTGCTTTATAGACAAGCCTCTCTTCACCTCCAGAATGCTATTGTCTGTGTATCTCAGAGGCTTGGAACCATCACGATTATGATACGAAGGAATGTTATGAGTTTCAAGAACCAACATATCCAGCAGAGATGTTTTGCCGGAGTGGAGACTTCCACAAAGAGCAACATTTCGTACTTTCGACGGCAGCTTGGACAGTTCCCACATATACTGCTTGTTGTAAAGAGTTTCTGGAAGCTGTTGTTCCTCAATTTTGAAGTCTTTTTCTTTAACAGGCTCAACTATAGGATCACTAATATCCTTTGCGTCTGAAGTGGCGATGATCATCTCAACGTCAGGTCCAAAAACCTCACTGATTTCAGGATAGTACTGTTTGTCTTCAAAGAGAACGATGGAAGACGCTGCCGGCTGGCCATTCTGGCCAGAATTGCCGTTGCTGTTGTTGTGGGATTCCTGTGTGTCAAAACCCACAAAGCTCTCGTCACCGGAACTATCAGAGACGTTTCCCGGGTCCCCGATAAGGTTACCGAATTCATCGTACAAGTCGTCATCCATACTAGACGGTTGGATCTTCGGTTGAGTGTGAAAAAGACCCTTCCCCTAAAGTATACTGTTCTATTCGACTCCGGAGAAACTTAAGCAATATTTTTTCTCCTTACTGAAGAAATACGTTTTCTGAAAAATATAGACCCTTATACACCTTTGGTACTAACATTGATTGTGTTCATCTCTAATAACTGGTTAACGATACGTATAGCCCCCGTCATACTGATGGAGGAGTCGGCAGCCTCAACCGGCTATTCTGTGCTCCCCAACACCGAAATACTACGTCCAGAAGTTCTCCAGCGACGACTGAGAGATTTGGGAGAGCATGTGATACACGATATCAATGACATCTGGCAGGATGACGACCAAACGGAGGAAGTAGAGCACTTCAAGTACAAGCAGGAGCTCAAGAAGAAGTTCTCTATTGTATCGATCATAGGTTTGGGATTCTCGCTCATGAATGTACCATTTGGGATATCTTCAACCCTTTCTATTGGGCTTGTATGTGGAACAAGTGTCACTATTCTGTGGGGATGGGTACTGTTTTCTCTCTTCACAGTGTTTATCTCCCTATCTCTAGGAGAAATAGCAGGCAAGTTCCCCACCTCCGGAGGCGTTTACCATTACAGCAGTATTCTCGCCAACGATAAGTTCTCTCTTATTAGTTCATGGTTTACAGGCTGGTTTCTTGTCATTGGTAACTGGCTTATGTTCGTGTCGTGTGCTTTTGGGGGATCGCAGTTTATTCTGTCTATATTCGGTCTCAAGAAGTCTGACTACAAACACGATGACCTGTTTATCTTGCTGCTCTACTTCTGCATTGTAGCATTTTCCGCCTTGGTGAATCTCAAGTTTCAAAAATATCTCGAGAGGCTTAACACCATGTGTATATACTGGACGATATACACCGTGCTGATCATGGACTTTCTTCTTCTCATATTCTCCTCCAATTTTCATGACGTGAAGTTTGTACTTACCCATTTTGACGCGTCACGAAGTGGATGGCCAAACGCTATTGCGTTTCTTGTTGGCGGTATACAGTTTTCCGCTCTCACATTCAATGGTTACGGGATGATTGTCTCCATGAGTGAAGAAGTCGAGACTCCGGAAAGAACGATCCCAAGGGGGCTGATTCTGTCGATCCTTGTGAGCGCTTTGACCGGGCTGATCT
This sequence comes from Ogataea wickerhamii, assembly GCA_030559035.1. NCBI lineage: Eukaryota > Fungi > Ascomycota > Pichiomycetes > Pichiales > Pichiaceae > Ogataea > Ogataea wickerhamii. Next base: position 238,230 of record JAKTQX010000006.1, read on the forward strand.
TCATTATACCCGTACTGAGTGTTCTGCCTGACCTGGAAAAGTTACTCGATGAAAATCCAGACATTTTCCCCATAGACATTGCTTTCAAACTGTCAACAAAATCCCTTCTGGTATCTTTCGTCCTAGTCATTCTGATCGTCGGCTCATTGACCTTTGCTACAATAGGTTCACTGACGACTGCTTCTAGAACTGTCTATGCGTTGGGAAGAGACCGCGGGCTGCCTTTCAGCACTCTTTGGGAAAAGGTCGATACTATGTCAGACGAAGAAATGGTCCCCAAGAACGCTCTATTACTCTCTGTTGGAATTTCCTGTCTTCTGGGATCGTTCTCTTTACTGTCAACGGCTGCTTTCAACGCGTTTGTCGGATGTTCAGTGGTGTCTTTGAACGTTGCAAACGGAATACCTATCCTCTCGTCTATCCTCAACAGGAGAAAGAAAATCAGAGGGTCTGCTTTCAAACTGAGAAAGCTCGGATACGTCATCAATATCCTGAGTTGCCTCTTCATTTTGCTCACTATGGTAGTGCTGTGCATGCCTGCTTCAAGGTATATTGATATAAGTACTATGAACTATGCTGTTGCGGTATTTGGGTGCTTTGCTTTACTGATCGCTGCAGCATACTATGCGTGGGGAAAAAGCAACTTCCATGGCCCTCTAATTGACCATGATCACATTGCGGAGAACTCAATCGGAATATCTGCAGCACCAATGGAGGACATCTCTACTACAACTCCAGGATCTACTCATAACGATTTTCTCAATGAAGACGATGATGACCAGTTCGTCTTGCAAGAGTCAGAATATATACACCATGACGACGACGAACAGCGAGGTGACATGGGCTCTAAACAGCCGCTGGAGACGGACTCGGATACTCTGTTTGAGGTGCCGGAAGCGTCGGCCTCTCGCGGCTAGTGCGTCAAGGCAACTACTGGCGTCCCCTGTTCTCCCGATATATATATGTATATACTTAGGCCAGTTAACGCACACATTAATGAGCTAGCTTCAGTTTGGGTCGTTGCTTATGTAAGTTCTCACGTCACCCAGCAGAAAGGCCTTTGGTGAACATTTTTATTTGCATGCTTATTTTTTTATTTTTTTTTTCAGTAGAACTAACTACCTTAAGTACGATGATTTGATAGAGTGTTAAGCGGCAAAAGTACGCAAAAATACGTTTATCAGATGACACTAGAGGTTCAAAATGAGCTATATAGGTTGTTCTAGAGAACTGTTTGCAGCCAGTCAAGGCGGGGTACTCTTCTCCTGCTGCAAACCGGTAAAATGTCGGTTAAGTTTATCTAGCCGAATCCGGTTCTCTTCTTCCATTGCAGCATCAAGATCAAGGTTTGGCAAGCAGCTCAGGTCTAAAGATGTCGATGTTCTCATGGGTGCCAGCAGTAATATCCGGCCTTCAAAAAAGACCACGCAAGGTGTTATATCCGTCACTCAGCCCAGTGCTGTTTCCAGTCCTCTGCATCCGGCAACTCCAACAAAGTCGAAGGGTCTCGGTAACAATCAGATGAAACCAGAAGACTCAACAACTGGTGATGGTCCACTAGATGAGATAAAAAATCAGCTGAGAAGGCAAAGAGGGGCCGTCAACAGTGGCAAAGAAACCCCGAAGAAACAAACAGCTGCGCCTGTGAAGAAAAATGCATCGAGGTCCACCTCATCAAAGTTCGCTAAAGTTAAAGTCAAAGTCAAAGCTAAGCAGAGAAATGTGGCTGATGTGTCTGGGTCTCGCGCCAAGCTGGACATTCCATTGTTTCTGACCGTTTCGAACTTCTCCACAATTCTGAAAGTTCGTGCTCCCGAGCTTCTTGCCAAATTGAAGGATCTAGGATTTGAGAACATGACGAATGACTTCATTCTAGACCTGGAAACAGCTGCTCTTATCGCTGACGAGTACGGCTTCGATGTCAATGCCGACGACGAGCTTGGGGCTGATCTGTTCGCGAGTCCAGATAATCTGGACTCTAAGTATCGCAAATCCAGAGCTCCTATTGTGACGATAATGGGCCATGTAGATCACGGAAAGACGACAATTCTGGACTTTTTGAGAAAGTCAACCATAGTGAAAGGCGAACATGGAGGTATCACACAACACATCGGAGCGTTTTCTGTGGAAACGCCCGTATCAAAAAAAAGAATCACTTTTCTTGATACCCCGGGGCATTCTGCTTTTCTGAAGATGAGAGAAAGAGGAGCCAATATTACGGATGTCGTAATTCTTGTTGTTGCAGCAGAAGATTCGGTGAAACCGCAGACAATCGAGGCAATCAAGCATGCAAGAAATGCCGGGGTTCCTGTGATTGTAGCAATCAATAAGTGCGATAAAGAAGAGGCCAATCCCGAAAAAGTGGTTGCTGATTTATCTTCCCAAGGTGTTGATGTTGAAGATTATGGGGGAGATGTTCCCACAGTTAAGATATCCGCCAAAACAGGTCTGGGAATGCAAGATCTTGAAGAGGCAGTGATCGCAGTTGCTGAAATGCAAGAGTTGAAAGCCGAGTATAGAGATATTCCTGTTGAAGGCTGGATCATAGAGTCTCAGGTGAAAAAAGGATTAGGAAATGTTGCGACTTTTCTAGTTAAGAAGGGTGAATTGAAGACGGGATCTATTTTGGTCGCCGGAAATACATGGTGCAAGGTGCGTTCTATGAAGGATGAATTTGGCAAGATGCTTCGGATTGCGTCTCCCTCAATGCCTGTTGAGATCTCCGGTTGGAAAGCGATCCCGGAGGCTGGAGAAGTGGCTATCGAAGCCAAGTCTGAGGCTTTTGCTAAGAAAGTGATAGCAAATCGTGAGAAAAGGAAACGAGTTTTGGAAGAAGCCGCCCAGGTGGACGGAATCAATCAAAGACGGATCCAGAACTTGAAGAAAGTGGAAAGAGATGCAAAAATTCAGGAATATAAGCTGGCGGGACTGACAGAAGAAGAAATAAAAGACCTGGAACCTGAATTGTTCGAATCTGAAGTCTCTGAAGTTATCACGGTTCCGTTCATAGTTAAAGCCGATGTGAGCGGATCTGCAGAGGCTGTAGCTCAGAGTGTGGATGGACTTGGAAATGAGGAGGTAAGCTCCAAGTTGATATACCACGAAGTTGGAGCCCCAACAGAGTCTGATGTTGAGCGCGCTAAAGTTGCTGGAGCGGTTATTCTTGCCTTCAATGTCACTGTTCCAAGAGAAATCCTCAACTTCGCGTCTGGCGCCGGAGTTACAATTAAGGAATTCAAGGTGATTTATCATTTGATAGAGGATGTCCTAGACACTCTTACTGGGCGTTTGCCACCAAAGTTTGAATGCAAGGTGACATCGACCGTCTCTGTGCGGCAAATATTCGAGATCACAGCAAAGGATAAGTCGCTTATTAGAGTGGCTGGATGCAGAGTAACTGATGGTATTCTGAAAAGAAACGCAGTTTTGCGGCTTCTCAGAGATGGCCGAGAGGTGTTTAAAGGGAAGATCAAACAGCTCAAGATCGAGAAGTCAGATGTGAATGAGGTTAATAATGGTTCAGACTGCGCAATGGTTCTGGAAGGTGATCCTGTGATCGCAAAGGGAGATGTTATTGAAACGATTGAGGAGTCTCTTATCAAAAGACACCTATAGTGTGTTCAATCTTGTATAAATTCTATGTGTTGTTCTTGACATCCTGTAAATAGATTAATGTCATCACAAACTTCGTCTATCCGAGTCATATAGAGATTGAATGAGTATCTCTTTTGACTTTTCCATAAGGGATCTCAGAATCGCTGTTCTTGAAGTTTGGTTTTCAGTTTCTTTGAGCTTTGAGTCGAATTTCTCTAGAAACACTTTTTTCGACTCTATGAATTGTAGAGTGCCCAGTATGTCATACAAACTCCCCGTTTGGTTATCAACACCTAATGTCAACTCTATTAGGTCAGAAGTCTTGCAAGTGAACAAAAAGTATAATGTCTTGTCAACTTTGGCTCTATCGATTTTGCAAGCCGATAGCTCTTCTATGAGAGCGGCTATTTCATCTGAGGATTCTGCTTCACTAGCCGGATTATCGTCATGAGTTGTCACCTGAGACAGTATTGCCTCATAAGTCGGTGAAGCAGCTGTTTGCATTTCTGCTGAATCGACCTTGATTTCAGGTACAACAGGAACAGCCCCTGCAGAGTCAATATCCTTAGCGTCGAAACTCCCGTCTTCCTCCAGGACCAGCTTTTCAGGAAGATGGTCCTGACATGGATCAAAATCTAAGATGAGCTCCCGTTTACGGACCCATACCTTCCTTCTCACAAAGTTTCCAAAACGGCCAATTCCCTTCCATTTATGGCTGCCAAACCGGCCTTTAGAGTACACCCAGCCCTCCTCATCGACATCCTTAATCATCAAAGCATACCAGGAATCCCAGCTCCATTTCCAAGACCGGCTTGGAAGTGGATAGAGGTTCATATGGGTAATTGGATTCCCTGTTAAAGTTTGAAATTTAGGTGGATCTAAAGGATACAGAAGAGATTCATTGCTGTACATTGGAATACCAAAGAGTGTGGCTCCACGCTGATTTTCAATTACGACTTCATATCTGTAGCCAGGATTATCACCTTCTCGGTTGAATCTAGCGTGGAATCGACCTAAGTCGCCAATGCTCCCATCAGGCTCCCCAAATCTAACCAAACATCGTAGAAATTCATCAGAGTCCTCAAAAGGCGGGAGTCTCATCAGCGTCTTCTCCATCTGGTCATAGTGTGTAACTTGACTCTCAATGAACAGTCTCGTACTATTTGATAACGGCTTTCCAAGCTCAGGGAGCCGCTCCGGTGACCGAGACATCTGTGTTACGGCGTTTTCTAATGGGTCATCTTTCCTTTGTGGACACGACGAAAGAGTCATGTTGGAGGCCATAAAGGCCCTTTATGTACGAATCTTCTATCTAAAAGAAGGTTAAATGGGTCAGATTGTTCAAGAACTCCGAGATTCACCGCGCTGGTAGCCTCAAATTTGATAGATATGAAAAGGGATCTCTCATTTTCAAAAGGCTATCTAGATTTGCCTTGTTTATTTTAGATCTAAAATCCTGAGAAAAAGTACTTCTTTGAGAATGAATGGCCATTTTGAAAACTGAGATTGAAAAAAAAACACCAACACCCGAGTGCTTTCTTGAATAGTTTCTCCACTAGAGAAATAGGACTTGAGGCTAGATTAGTAGCTCAAACAGCTGCTTGTACTACCAAATCACACTTCCACAGTATAAACGCTTTTTCAGCGGCTAAAGTGAAGTCTCTCCATCTCTTATGGTTGAAACCATTTCAGAAAGTCTCCCTCATTTGGAGGAAGAATCGTTGTCTTCCTCAACTTCCCCACAGCCAGAGTCTGGAAGGGCACTGAGCTTGTATACTGATGAGCCAGATGCTACAGAGGAAGCGTTGGAAACTTTCACCAATATACGGGAGAACATATACTCCCAAAGCATAGCACACATATACTCGGCCGCAGATGAGTTCATGACTTGTGATTGTCAGGAATTGTATCATGATGGTGTCAATGATGCATGTGGGCCCCATTCTGATTGTATTAACAGACTTACGAATATTGAGTGTGTAGATGGACGATGTGCAAGCTGCGGAGACAGCTGTCAGAACCAGAGGTTCCAGACCAACGAAATGGCACCTGTATCTATTTTCAAGACCGATAAGAAGGGCTTTGGAATGCGATCCGACCAGGACATTCCTGCACATACATTTATTGTGGAATACAAGGGTGAAATTGTGGACAATGAGTTATATGATATCAAAAGGGAGAAGTACTCCAGCGAGGGAATCAAGCACTTTTACTTCATGATGATTCAAGATAACGAGATAATAGATGCTACCAAAAAGGCAAGTATAGGTCGGTTTTGCAACCACTCATGCGACCCAAATGCATACGTGGAGAAGTGGGTGGTGAAAAAGCGCTTCAGAATGGGCATATTTGCCAAAAGGGACATTGTGAAGGGAGAGGAGATAACCTTTGACTATAACGTTGACAGATACGGTGCCACTCCACAAAAGTGCTACTGTGGTGCCGCAAACTGTTTGGGAGTTATGGGAGGTAAAATACAATCCGAAAGTGCACGTCTACTACCGCATGCCATAACCGAAGCTTTGGGAGTGAAGGCAAGTGCAGAGAAGAAATGGATCAAGGAGCAAAAGAAAAATGGAATCACAGTTACCCAAGATAACATTGACTCTAACGTGAATGTGGAATTCGTGAAGGCGATTGAAGTGGGTCCTTTGACACTCCAAGATGTTTCCAAGGTTGCGAGCTGTCTGCTGCAGCCTGATCTTGATGTGATAGTCATTTCTCGAATCATCGAACGGTTCAGCTTGACTGACTACCAGCAAGAAATTGTCGACAGGTTCAGTAGACTACATGGCCTCCAGGCTCTAGGATCCATTTTGAAGACCAAATTGGCCTCTACAGGTGCTAGGTTTAGTGCTAAGGACAACGCCCTGTTTGTCAGTATTGTTGAGATCTTGAAAAAATGGCCAAGACTCATGGCTCGAAACGCTGTTGAGAGTTGCAAAATAGATGAAACACTAGCTAAGATAGCTAGTAAGACACAGGGTAAGCATCTGAAAACAGATATAAGCGCGATACTGCAAAACTGGTCTTCGCTGGAGCTTGTGTATCGCATTCCCAAGAGAGCGGAGAACGGTGATTTCGCCGGTGTCGGCTCTCATCTTGACGAGCGGAGAGCTAGAGCTGTGGAGCAAGAAGTGAAGATTTTGGACGGGGCTGCTCTTCCGGCAGGCTGGGATTGGGCCCAAGATCCAAAAACAGGGGCCAGGTACTACTTCAATCGGACAAAGAATGTCACTCAGTGGGAGAGGCCTCAAGATCCACAGACTCCTCAGGCCACAGCCATGGATCTTCCTGTTGGGCCCAAGGGGCTGCCTTCCGTGATTCAACAGGTAGATGAGGATGAAAAGCGAAGAAGAAGAGAACGAGAAAAAGAGAGAGAGGAATCTCAAATCAAGGAGTTGGAGAAGAAACGGCAATTAGCAAAGAGAAAGGAGTTGGAATTGGAGGAGCTGAGACTCAGCAAGCTGTCGACAATCATTGCAGAAGCCTCAATTGAAAGTCCTGGTGTCAAGACAAGTGGTGATAGTGTGCCTCCTGCTAAAAGGAGTGTATCTCATAGCACTCCTCGAAGTAGGGCAACGAAGCGATGGACACAGCTGTTTGCGTCACTAGTCCCGAATATGATCAAGAAGTATGAGTCGGAGATTGGAAGGGACGGGGTAAAGAACTGTGCCAGAGATATCACCCATATTTTAACGGAAAAGGAGCTGAAGAGGAACGGGGATGCAAAGCCTCCTTCTGAGTTGAGCTCTGAGAAAAAGCTCAAGGTGAGGAGTTTTGTGAAAGGATACATGACTAAGTATCTGACAAATCTAGGGGAAAAGAAACACAAAAGAAAAGTCGAAACTGAATCTTCCGATGCCAAAAGAGTGAAAACAGAGTGATTACATTAGTACTATTAAGTGTTTAAGGCCTGAACAACAATATCTGTCAATATGTCTGCGTGTTTCTTTCCGAATGCCAGAGAAGGTCTGAGTCTCACGGAAATATCACCACACCCTCCAATGTTCAGTCCCAGTTGTCTGCAGGCTGTCAAGAAGGAGTCTCTCTTCTCGGTACTAGGCATATCCCAAGCAATGAAAAATCCTCTATCTTTTCCTCGCAGATTGAGGATCTCGCTACTATAAGCTGCAGAGATTTTTTCCAGCTTATCATATAAGTAGGAACCCGTTTCAGCAGCCTGAGCAGCAAGATCGTTCTTCTGAATCTCCTGGCAGATGGTCTTGGCAATAATCGCTTTAGAAGGATCTCCACACCATGTGTTGAACTGTCTGAATGGCTTGTCGGCCTCCAAGGCGGCATCTTTGAAGAAGAACCCTGCATTCTGCATCTTTTTGGAAAAGGTAACAATGTCCGGAGAGACTCCATAGTGCTGATGCAGCCACATTTTTCCGGATCCTCCTCCACCAGTCTGGACCTCATCAATAATATAGACGACATCATACTTAGAGGTGAGCTCTCTGAGGCCCTGGAAGAAGAACGCTGATGCGTGGTTGTCACCACCCTCGGACTGTACAGGTTCCACAATGATTGCCGCTACTCTACCGTTATATTGCAGCAAGATCTGTTCCACCTGCTTCAGACACTTTTCCTCTTCGGCTCTGTTTTCCTGCTCGTGCTCCTCTAGAGGGTACAATGTGCATGGGAAAGGGGCCTTAGGCCAGTCAAAAGCAGGCATGTCTAGCTTGTGGATCGCCTTCGATCTCGTAGTGGAAAGAGACCCAAACAGTCTTCCGTGGAAACCCTTATCGAATGATAATATCACCATATCGGACGCTCCAGGAAGCTTGTTGTCCATCACGGACTCCAGCTCCTCCTGTGTGAAAGGCTTATCGCCTCTTTTCTTGCGTGACCGGTACAGAAACGCAGCTTTATATGCCATCTCGTTGGCGTCGGATCCTGTATGAGCGGTGAGCACCTTCGTAAATCCTTCGGGAGCCACAGAAAGAAGTCCGTCCTTGAGCAGCTCGTGGTAGTCGGTAGATGGAAAGCACGCCAGGGCAGGTCTGTTGACCAACGCAGTAGCCATCTCCGGAGATTGTGCGGCCTTCAACAGCTGCGGATTGTTGTACCCCAATGCAATTGACGAGATTTGACAGTAACTGTCTAGTAAAAGATTGCCATCAGCATCACAGATATAGTTTCCAATAGACTTGGGGTAGTCTGCAACAAAGTAGGCTGCTCTGGTATCATACACGGGAGCCAGTTCTGCCAGTTTGGCCTTGCTGTTAGGGCCTGGAATAGCTGTCTTCAGTACAGGGCGCTGAGGCTCCTCAGGGAAGTATATGTCTGCTGCGGACATGGTAATTTTTGCTGTGAAAACGTGGGGATGTGCACTTGGAATAGGTGTGCTCTGTGGAAGAACGAGCTGCAGCGTTTCCAACGGACGCAGTAGGGGTTTTAAAGGTCTCGAGAAATGCAGAGACTGAGCGGAAAGCGATATCCTGTACGTTTAGATCACGGCTTTCAGATAGAGTGCAGAATTTCCTGTTTGGGACAGTGTGCGGTGTGTGGAGTAGGTGTGCGGGTTGGCTTTTTCTGGTTCTGGGTGTGTTGTCTCCCAAAAAAAAAAAAGAACAACAAGAAGAGAGAGTAGTGCTAAAAAAGGGAGAGCATATATATATATATATGATATACACTGCTACAGCGCTCTGCTACGCTATCCAGTGATATCAACAGCTGCCCACGCCCAATTGCATCATGGATCTTTCAGAAAGTGAGGTCATGTTGGACACCGACAACAATGCTACTATTTTGCTGATGGGCCTGAGACGGTCGGGAAAGTCTTCTATTTGTAAAGTTGTGTTCCACAACATGCAGCCGTTGGATACGCTCTATCTGGAGAGCACGTCCAAGCCCACCAGCGAGAGCTTCAAATCGCTTATAGATCTCGCTGTCATGGAGCTCCCCGGACAGCTGAACCTGTTTGAGCCATCTCTTTACGACTCGGAGAAGCTGTTTTCTTCCATAGGGGCTCTGGTTTACGTGATAGATAGCCAGGACGAGTATCTCAGTGCGCTGCAGAATCTGGCAGTGATCATCAAGTACGCGTGCAGTATCAAACCAAAGCTGCACATAGAGGTCCTTATCCACAAGATCGATGGTCTCTCGGAGGATTTTCGGCTGGAAACCCAACGGGACATCATGCAGCGGATTGGAGACGACCTTTTGGACTACGGACTGGATGGAGTGCAGATATCGTTCTACCTGACATCGATTTTCGATCACTCGATCTACGAGGCGTTCTCCCGTATAGTGCAGAAGCTGATCTATGAGCTGCCCGCTCTTGAAAACATGCTGGATCTACTGATGCAGTATACTACTCTTGATAAGGTGTTTTTATTTGACGTCAACTCCAAGATCTATGTGGCCACCGATTCGTCTCCGGTGGACATTCAGACGTACGAGGTGTGTGCCGAGTTCATTGACGTCACGATAGATCTGGACGGGCTGTATGAGCGCAATGGTGGGCAGGTGACAGATGGCGCTGGAGAACTGCGGGAGAGCTCGGAGCCGGGTAACTCCGCGACCGAGAGTGAGAGTATCCGGCCTACGCGGTGTGTTTCGAAGCTTCAGAGCGGGTCGCTGCTGTACCTGCACCAGATGATCAGGGGACTAGCGCTTGTGGCTGTGACAAGGCTGGATAATGCCAGGGATATGGCCTCTCTTGCTGTTATCGATCACAATGTGCTGATATTTAAAAAGAGCCTGGAAAAAATGTGGGAGAGCTCCAAAATTACTTGAGGATGAAAGAAAAAAATAAAAAGACAGACAGACTCTGGCTATTATTGTCTCTTCTTAGAGCACTCTAACTGCTACAGTCTGACATATACACAATGGACTACCAGAACAGGGTTGGGTCAAAGAAGGGGTCTGGTGGAATAGCAGGCGATGCTGAAACAAACCAGCACCGCCGCGAAAGGCTGCGCCAGCTAATGCTGGCGCAGATCGACATTGACAACGATCCCTACGTGTTCAAGAATCATCTAGGAATGCTCGAGTGTAGACTCTGTTTGACCACCCATGTCTCAGAAAGCTCCTATGTCACACACACCCATGGTAAGAAGCATCAGTGGAACCTGATGAGAAGAGCTGAAAGGGAACGTAGGCAGGACGAACAGAGAGAGGAGACAGCATTGGGAATCTCCAACGTGCCTAAGAAACAGTATACGAAAATTGGCAAACCTGGATACAAGGTGACCAAGGTGCGAGATCCCGTGGGATTCCAAAAGGGACTGCTGTTCCAGATCAACATGAAGGAGGTTGCTCCAGGAGTGGTCCCGAGATTCCGATTGATGTCATCGTTTGAACAGAAAGTAGAGCCCCTGGACACCAAGTTTCAGTACATTGTTGTGAGTGGGGAGCCTTACAATAACATAGCATTCAAGATTCCCAGTGAGCCGATAGACATGCAGGAGGGGCGAATGTGGGACTTTTGGGATACTGACACGAAGGAGTATTTTATTCAGTTGTTCTGGGTATGAAAGTGAGTAAAGCTCGGTAAGTTAATAAAGTGAAAACTTATAAATTAGGTTGACTCCAGCGTTCGGCGGCAGCTATCCTGTTTGTGCTATGCGATTACTCATCTCCTCCAAATAGAAGCTGACCTTGGAGTTGAACTCGTTCATTTCGTAGCTAGCGGCCTTACACTCAGACTCAAAGTCTCGCTTCAGCTTATCTGTCTGGTTCTCCCAGTCAATAGCCTGTGCCTCTTTATCGCGCACCGAGGCGTCCTCTTGCAGTTTTCTGTCCATTAGTGCAGCCTGCTCAAGACGCAGCTGCTCGTGTCTGCTTTCCAGCTGCGTCAGCTTGGAGCGCGTCGACTCTTTGAAAGTTTCCAGCTTATCTTGCTGGGTTGCAAGCTGTTTCCCCAGGTGGCTCAGCTGGCGCGTCTTCTCGTTGAGCTCTGCGGCCGCCTGCTGGATCGACTCGTGTGTTTTTTGAATAGACTCTTGCGACTTCTCCTGCTTGGAGAACTCAACTTGAATCTCGTCCAACAGCCGGTGGTAGCTGCGGAACTCGTGGGCCAGTTGCAACAGGGAATCGATGGATATGGCCACGTTCTTGGAGCGTCCCTCTACGGCAGCCAGTGCAGCCTGCTCTGCAGACAGAGACCGGCGCAGCTCGGAAATAACCTCGCTCACGCTCTCGGGAGACTCCTTAACGTAGGGAGAGATTTTCTCAAGCTCTCTCTCGCAGGCCAGCAACAGCGAGTTCTGGTTTTCCAGCTCTCTGATGAGTCCTGACTTCTGTGCCTTGTACTCTGTCCGCTCGGAAGAAAGCTGCTGCTGCGTCTCTGTAAGCATTTTGAGCTCACCTTGGAGTCTTTCGTTCTTCCCCAACGTTGCTGCGTCGTCGTATCCCTCCTTGGCTGCTTTTTCCACCAATTCGTCCACAGCATGTTTCAGAGCCTTACTACTCTTGACAGCAGCCTTATATTGCGATATTGTATCCTCACTGGCCGCTAGAAGCTCCTCGCAGTCACCCATCCGCTCCTCTCTGAAGCGCGCGTAGTTGATCAACGCACTCAGGATTATCCTCAGCCTCCCAGCCTCTGGCTTCACCACGTCCCGTATACTGAAGTCCTCCACCCCACAATCACACAAGAACTTGTACATTATTCGCTGCGAAGCGACAATCCCCAGAGACGCCTGGACATTGTCCTTTTCAGTGCTTTCGAGTCCTGCCGCGTCCACTTGCTGGATCTTGTTCCGTAGAGAATACGGCGAGATATACAGAAACTTGTCCATCACCTGGTCGATCAGACTGCGCATAAAGCTGCCAGAAGGCTTCAACAGCATTTCCTCTGTCATATCGAAATCCATAGTGTCAAAAAGAGCGATCAACTCGCCCGTTTCGAGTATCGGAAACTTGTATCGTGTTCTCGTGATGGCTGACGCCTGCGATGTTCTGTATATTGCACTTGGACGAGGCATGTTGGACGCTCTTTTAACCCCTCTTTTGCTGCTCTTCTCTCTGATCTTCTAGTAAACTGCTGTATACAGTGATCTCTTCGTGTTTGTTTTGTATATTTCCTTTATATACTTTTTGTTACGCTTCTGGTTGATGAAAAGTAAACAACCGAATTGGCTCGCGCACGCCCCCTTTTTTCTCTTTTTGGTTTTGTCGAACCTGCGAAAAAATCGTAGATTCTTTCGCTAAATGAGAAACCATTTACATGCACACTACACGAAAAAAAAATAAAAAAAAAATATAAAAAACTCACAACTTTTTTCCTAATCTTTTCGTTCAAGAATTGACTCTGTGGTACTAAATGATCCACTTTCAGGAAACCACTGATCACCCACCCTCATAAAATCACTCTCATTGCTGACTCAGCAGCTGACAAGATCCGGCTGATGTCATGGCTGACGTAACCCGCATGTCGCCGTCCTCATATTACGTCTACCTGCTGAACTCTGTCACCAAGAAACGCTCCTTGTACATCGGCTCCACCCCCAACCCCATTCGCAGACTCCGCCAACACAACGGCGACCTCGCCGTCGGAGGTGCATATCGCACAAAGAGAGCAGGCTTCAGGCCCTGGAAAATGGTACTCTTGGTGCAAGGATTCCCATCCAAGATCGCTGCCCTCCAGTTCGAGCATGCCTGGCAGCATTCTTATAAAACTAGGCATATCCCCATATCTCGGCGGGTCTGCACCAAGACCAGTGGAAACAGTATCCATTTCAAAGTAGCCAATCTCAAGCTGCTACTCAACGCTCCCGCCTTCAAGAGGCTGGGTCTCCGGATCGCAATTCTTGAAAAATCAGTCTACGACGTATGGACCCTCAATAAAATGAACATCCAGGTGCCAGACTCTGTTCTTCTCACCCTCGACGTGCACTCAGAAGGTGATGCTAAACTTGTGGAGGGCGGAAACTACCAGCAACTGCAGCGCATCTCCGATACAGCCCATAAGGACTTCCAACAATACTTGGATCGCTCTTTAGCAATGTTTGATGCCAGCGACACTCGAAAATGCTGTCTCTGTTCCACTGTGGTTGACCAGGAAACTGACAGCAAGGCATTCTGTTATCATGAACCTTGTACTGCCATCTATCACCTGCGCTGCTGGTCAGAATTCATGCTCAAAAATGAAATTCAAGAGTACGACACACAGAAAAGTCAATCTCCCGCAAATTTCGTGCAACCCATAATCCCTCTGGTAGGTAAATGTGCGGTTTGTGATAAGATAAACTGGTGGTGGAGAGTTGCTGCTAATGCGGAAGCAGTGCGATTGAAGCTATCGGGTACTGAATTAATTGACGACTCTGAATGACATCCCTCTGTACGAAACGTAGCTTTGAAAAAGTAATCTAGTTTCACACTAGCGCTTCACTGCTGTAGTCTCATTTTTCTCGGAGTTTGTGGATGTGGCCTTCTCGATGATAGGCTGTTCAGTAGCTGTGACAGCTTCTTCAGCCTTCACGGGAAGTGGCGGAGCCTGAAGAAGATTCAGGAAAATACCTGCCACAAGTGAGCATATCGAAACAACGGTGGTGAAAGCGCAGACAAACACTGTTGAATAAAAAAATGCCTCTCCTGGTCTATTCAACAGTACTGCACTTGGCTCGTCAAAGAAGTCTGCCAAAAACAGCTTTCCTGTCCGCAAAAACTGTGCTGCTTTGCCAACAACCTTGTCAAAAATATCGGAGAAAATAGATGATTCCACAGAGCCCAGACTTTCTGGCTTTTCGGCATCAAACTTGGATGTTGGAGCGTTAGCGGCAGCAACTTGCTCCTCAATCTTCACTTTTGGCACAAATGTAGCATTTCCAATCAACTCTGCCTCTGCAATAGAGTGACCCAGATATATGTTATCAAACAGAATAGAATCTGTCATTGTCCACAACTCAAACCCAATGGCTCCAATAGGTTCCAAGTCGGAGGGAGTGGAGTCGTTATAGTAGTCTGGGTTAGCAATCTGTCTAGGGGACCACGGACCTTTGTACTCGGGGTTTTCCACCATTTCAGGGTGCCACTTACCCTTGTAGGCGGGGTTTCTGATTTTAGGAGCGGTCCAAGGTCCACAGCCATGTAATTCACATTCAGGGTTAGGAATCATTGGAGCAACCCACTCTCCATCCTCTTCTTCATCCCAGTAGCTTGGTATTCTCGCATTGGGGTCCGGAATGTAGTCCTCTGCGGATTCGTTCCAGTCCTCCGGTTTGACAGCATCGGGATCTGGAATCACAACAGGAGCATCCTCGTCCCAATCAGCAGGCTTAACAGCTTGCGGATCAGCAATGAACTCTTCGTCTACCCAGTGCTCGGGTTTGGTGTCACTAGGGTCATCGATGAACTCTGGAGGATTGATAGTGAACAGATTAGCATCCAGCAGCGAGCCTGCCTTTATAACGTCACCGTTGATGCGGATCTCGAACTCTTGGTCAGGCCGGATTATCAGGGTGTAGAGAGTGGTGGTTTTGACGATCCTGGCCATTGGTGGCGTGAGAAGGTGCTTCTCCTCATACTCACCAGTGATTGGACTTTTTCTTCTGATGATAAAATGAACCTTGTTGGAGTTACCACACTTATCAGGACCAAACATGACCTGGTACGGCGACTCATTATTGAACTCGGTGGTTTCATCAGGACCCCCCACGGCAGAAAGAAGCTTCACGTAGGCCCCGCCACAGTCGAGACCGTTTTGAAGCTTGACTTCGTACTGTAGCACCAGAGTGTTATTAGTGTTGTCAAAAGCAGCAGGAAGTTTCGCGCTGATAGCATGATGGGCAGCCTCTGACTTGACCACTAATCCTTTGTCTCCGGAGAAGCCCTTGTTCACCGTAGCCTCCTCTACAGCCCATTCTCCCTCATACGTAAACTTGTCGTCCTTCTTGGCGTGAGAGATCTTCCATCTGGAGGCCCATCCGTCGTCCTGGAACTCCTCAAAGAAAGAGTCGATCGTCATATCTTCATCAAAGCGTGAAAGCTGGGGATGATGGACTTCCGCCGAAACAAGCAGCGAAAGGGCGGAAAAAGCGACAAGTGACAGCACACGTCTCATTTTGTTGCGACTTATCCTATTACAGATCAATTGTAGTTAATGCTCTGTATCTAGAGCTCGTTAATTACCCTAAATAGTCGTCCTCATTCCTTTTGTTCTTTGACATTCTTTCAGCACTACTACAAATTCCAATTTTTTGTTTTTTAATGACCTGTCCAGATCTGGGATCACCAGGCTGTGCAAAGTTAAGCTTTTTTGAGTTTTTCTCCCCAGTTCCAGAAGAACAGTTGGGGACAGTAGAGATTCCTCCTGCGGCTGTTACCCGGACAGTCAGCACTATCTACGGCTGCTTAGCAAAGAGGAGTAGACATCTTTCAGAGCGTGGCCGAACCTTTCACTAGCAACAACCAGCTCTTTCTCGTCAGCAAAGGCATATGTAGCTCTGAAACCAGCAGTAGGCATGGTTTGCGGACTCACCATAAACCATTGACCCTTAGCAAGCAACACATCGAGTCCTATAGCAGTGTCAAAAATCATATCCTCAAGCACGTGGGGCCAGTCTTGTTCAGAGACGTTTTCAGGCACTGGGAATTCGGCAACGTTGATGTCGATCCACAAAAACATTCCTGACGTGGGTAAGTTCCAAGAGCACAGCTCTTTGGGCAGGTTCTTCCGGAATGCAGCATCCAAGATATCTCTACGGCGCAGATAGTGGCTTCTGAGTCTCTGCAGCCAGAGCAGGAATCCGTTTCCGGACTCTGCTTCCCACGACTGCATGAGCTCGTATAGAATCAGTTGGGAAGGAGCAGCAGCCGAGTGTATTCCGACTTCGTTGTGTGTTACTAGCTTTTTGATGAAGCAGGAGTTGGCTGTGACAAATGAGCAGCGGCAGCCAGGCATAAGGATCTTGGAGAATGAGTCGAAACGAACCACTCTGCCGTCGGTGTCATAACGCAGAAGGCTGGGAGACGCATGGCCATCTTCAGGTATATCCAGCTGCAGGTGATAGTAAGGGTCGTCCTCGATGATCACGAGATTATGCTTTTGGCAGACCTGATAGAACTGCTGCTTTCTTTCGCGGGACATTGTACGCCCCAGAGGATTCTGGCCGATCGGCATGGTGTAGATGATGCGTGGCTTTTTTAGCGGGCCGTTCCAGGTGGAGAGCAGCTGGTCGAGAGCCTCTGGGCTGCAGCCGCCGTCATCCACACCCACAGGAAACACCTGGATCCGCATCGGCTTGCAGGTCTCGAGGAATGCCGGATATGTGAACTCCTCGGCCAAAATCGTGTCCTCGTTGGGGTTACACAGCAGGCGCAGAATTGCTTCCAGCGACTGAGTGGCTCCAGCGGTCAGAACCGAGTCCCAGTCGGCGTACAGAGGCTGGTGGAACTGTTCGATGTGGTCGTGACACCAGCGGTCCATGTAGGTGGTTCCACGTCCAGAGGTGTACTGCAGCGCCTGGTACAGCCGGTCAGAGTTGGATACCGTCAGCGGCTTCGACTTAGCGAAGCTGGACTCGGCGGACAGATACTGGAAGGACACCGACTTGACAGGAAAACAGTCCGGGTGGGGGAGGCCTGCTCCCAGAGAAATGGTCTTTTCGAAACGACCCATCATCTTCATCACGGAGGGCTCTCTGAGCCGGGCCTCGTGACTCAAAAATGAGTCCCAGTCGATAGTCATGGCGCCGAAGGGGTGGTGGCACAACAACAGGAGATGCAACAGCAACCTTACCGGTATCCGAACCAGCTGATGGTGTCCGTACGTATAGGGAAA
The DNA here is from genome assembly GCA_030559035.1 of Ogataea wickerhamii. Classification (NCBI taxonomy): domain Eukaryota; kingdom Fungi; phylum Ascomycota; class Pichiomycetes; order Pichiales; family Pichiaceae; genus Ogataea; species Ogataea wickerhamii. The sequence goes on from JAKTQX010000006.1 coordinate 255,559, forward strand.
CCTCTCTTTATGACAAGGGGCCTTTCCTCACCTTCTTCAAATAATAATAATATTTTCTTTTTGCATGTTTATCACAAATTCTGGTGGGCACAACTTGCAGCTTATTACGCGTCTGAAGTCTGCCTGTCTTGTTCCGTGGACGGGACAGTCGCCGCCTTCCGCAGCGCCCGTGTACATGCTCAGAGAAACTGCGCAGCTGTCACAGCTAATCATGTCGCTCCCAGTACGTACCTATCCCCTCAGAACGTCCACTAGCGGAAACACTCTCCGGGCACATGCCGTTAGCTGTCAGAGATTCCGTGACACTGAATTCCCCGCGCAAAATTGGGGGGGGGGGGACAATGCGCTTCTCCCGAGTCGGGCGACGCACCACGAAGCGTAAAACCGTGCTATCCTCTCTGGATCCCTCATAGTTGTACTACCGCGGTAGCGCTTTCAGGATCTCTCTGACTCAATAGTGTTGGGGGCCTGGCTTCCCCCCCCCCCCTCCTTCGGAAAAACGGGGTGGGGTCTAGTGTATCTTGATATTTTCATCGTTATCATTCACATCCTTGCACCACATTCTCTATTATTATGAGGGTCGCGCATTGCAGGCACTGGAAGGCAGTGCGATGCAGTTCGGTGCCCTTCCATCAGCACCAGAACGCTCTACGGCGGGAAAAAACATTGTTTCTGTCCATGTGAGTTTTCCGGCCCACATTGCGATCCCCACAGCCGCCTCCTCATCTAGTAGCAATCTGGAACTTACCCCCCCTCCATTCTTCCCATGTACAGGAATCTTTGGGAGATGAACTGTGTCAAAAAAAAAATTATGATGTATTGTTCAGCCTATTGTTCACATGAATCTGATACACACTATTGTTCTGAAGGTGTTTTAATCTTCTCCATGTGGACCTCACGATTAGCAAGTCTCAGATAGAAAGGGAGTTTATGGAGAAACGCAGAAATGAGAATAATAATAATCCGCAGTTTCCGCAAAGGAAAGCGTCCAGGCTTCACGATACGCGGTGTTAAGGCGCGATAGTTTACCCAGATAAACCAGCAGGAGATCGCGAGTGCCAGGAGAGATCAATGAGAGCCAATAGAGGTCCGTCAACTATGCCCTCGCCACAGCAGCAAGTGCAACAGTCTGTCAGCTCTGAAGAGGAGAAAACCTTGAGAGTGCTCCAAATGAACAAAATGAAGCAAATGAAGCTGCAGCGGCTTAACCAGTACAACTCCAGGCTGAAAAGCGAGCTCGCCAGAGAAAGAATCAATGCCTCCAACAGCTCTTTAATGTAAGTACAGTCTTTGTGACCTGCGTACTCCAAACGCCCCTCAACTGACACCCATCCATAGGATCATCAAATACACAGAGAAAACCAAAGACTTCCTGATATCGTCCGCCAGTGGCACTGCACCACCCCAAGATAATCGATACAAGAACGCCCAGTCCAAGACCAGCACACGCTCAGGGTCCGACGGAGCCGTTTGCTGTACAATCATGTGACCCTTCCCTCCTATAGATGTTGTACTTTGTATTATTAGCAGTCTTTTATACCTCCCGCACTAATTCATCTATCGCTTTCAAGTTATCCCAGCTGACTCAGCCGTATCCCGCTTATACTTCGATAGCACAAACGAAATCCGCCCGATATCCCCCTGGTTAGTCAATTCCAGTCTCTGGATCTTTTCAAGTTTTGCCACCACCACTATGTATATCTTCTGGTACTTCTCGGTGTCGTTGTCATTTGACTCACCTGCACCACCCTTCTTTGGCTTGGTGACCTTCTTCGAGAAGAGAAGCTCGGAAAGACAAACCAACAGTCCACAGAGACTTCTGCTATGTAGTTCGCATAGCTCTAACGCTCTAAGGAAGTACTTTATGCCTGTCTTCAGCAGCTTCTTGTTCGTTTGCCCGCTGTTCATGTACATCAAGTATAATATCTCTCCTGCCCTTGCCCACATATTATAGGCATGGGGAAGTCCGGAGAGAATCTCGAAGATGCATTCATGTGCCTTCTCCAGCTCATTGAGCTTCATATACTCCTCGGACAGCTCATACCACGCCTCAAAATCAAGTGGATTTATATCCAAGTACTCCAAAAGCTTCTCCACATACACTTTTGGATCCTCCCTATACAATGTTGCCTTTCGCCTACAGATGAGACGCAAATCATTGACATCGTGTGGAGAGCTCGTGCTTCCTGTCAAACTCGTGAGACTTGCTGCAGCATCAGATTTGACCATCGCCGCTTGCGACGAAGTCAGGTATTTCAGCACCTCTTCTTTATTCTTGCCGCTTTCTGTTGCCGCACTCTCCAAATAGTAGCTGCGAAGAACAATCATTCTTTCGGATTGGCTCGCATCCAGTTCGTCCGACAACTTATCCAAGACCGATCTGGCTTCTATATCGTGGTAAGTCATAAGGCATAGAAAGAAGTGCAACTCCAGTAAGGAGCAGTATTCCAATCTTGACAGTTTCGATTGATGTAGCTTGACAAAGTTCGCACTGATATTGTAGAATTCGTCCAGCTGTGCAGGGGTCAATTGCGCGTATTTCCCCGTTTTATGTATAGCCAGTAGCCGGCTTTTGGTTTCTATTACGGACATTTTGTGCTGTTGTGCTGTATCCCACCCTCAATCACCAAGCTTGTTCTTGTTGGAAGACTTATTGATCTACATTTATTTATCAACTGAAAAGCTGGTCTGGCTGTTCTAACCATCGTTTCCAAAAAAAAAAATTGTATGAACCGTGTCACCAGCCACCGCTACGCCACACTGTACGGCTGGTGAGGAAATGTCGCGTTCTAGCTTACTTCTGTCCAAAGAGTAAATAAACAAAAAAAAGAGCCTCACAAAAGTCTCTACTAACAAAGGATCTTCAACTCCGTTTCAACTTCCTCAAAAGACCTTCTAGTGACGAGGGTTGAGTGCTGCAGCACTGAACTGGAATCTGGATATGCCCCCACGAAGAGCAAAAGCCAGAACGTTTTCCTCGGTGAAAGAAAGGGAGGATTCGTTTACCAACGGTTCCTACAAAAAGGGAGAACTCTGCTACTGGCCTCTCTCATCCCCTTCTCCAGAGGTTTTAGCATTCAACGGGTTCTACTATGATCCATCAAAGACTCTGATAGACAGAGTATCATGCTTTATGTGCAAGGTAAGGGAGTCCAACTGGTCTTCACAATCCTCCAGCTTCCTGGATATCGATGAACACGAAGCACCATGCTTCCGACATCTGAAAAACTCGCCTGATTGTGCCTACTCCAATATCTTACTGGCCAGATTGAGCTGTGAAACTGATCCCGGCTTTGTGTGGGAAGACTCAGAGTTATTTAAAGACCCTGAACAATCTACAGCGATAAGGTTGAAAACATTCAAGATTGGAGGATGGCCGTACGATAAATTGAAACGAACGAAGAGATACCCATCTGGAAAACAGCTGGCTGAAAATGGATTTTACTACTCGGCGTACGATCCTGGTGATGATACAGCTACCTGCATGTATTGTGGAACAAGTCTTGAAGGGTGGGAGGAAGATGATGATGTACAGGCTGAACACAGAAAAAGGAGACCCAACTGCTACTTTTTTGAACGCATGGCCTCTTCGAGTGACAAAAAAAGAAGAGCGTCCATGAGCAGGAGAGAGAGTTCATCCGGGCGATCATATGGGTCTTTACCTGATAGAAGAAGCTCCCTTATTCGAGAAGCAGAGGTTGATATTTCTGATGTTTCAATTCAGGAGATTGAGCTTCCTGCTCAGTCCATCCAGAAGCAAGAGGTATCCGTTATAGAAGCCGACAACAGCATACAGGGGAACAATCCAATGGAAGATCGTCAACCCTTTGCCACTACTGATATGGTGAATATGTTGGCTGAGACAGAGGAGGGGGGAGAAAGGGAGCCAGAACTGAAACTGCTCCAAGAGTCGCCTGATGTTGAGAGAGAAGCTGAAATTGGAGAAGGAACTTCCAAAATATCGAGTCCTCTCCCCGCCACACTGGAAGAGGAGATTGTTGATGTTGAGGATACAGAGGAACTGCGTCAAAAAGCAGCCGTGAGTGAGCCTGTAGAGATACCTACTTCTACTCTCAATGAAATAGATGATCTCTATTTTGTGGAGGACTCACACAGTAGGCCTTCAACTTTTTTCACAAGAAACAGGTCATTCTCGAGGGTCCCTTCTTCTGTTGGACACTCCAAGGATCAATTTTCAGATGCCGTCGATAGAGCGCCAATTCAAGAAATGTCAGAAGAAATTGTTGTGCATGAGGCTGCTGCTCCCTCTCCACCCTTTGCTGATCGAAAACCACAAGCAACAGATATAATTTCTACTGAAGTCGAGTCAGTGCCAGTGGCAGCTGATTTTGAAGAATCTGTGATGGGAACACAGGATGAGAATGGTGATGTCAAGCACGATGTGGATATGATAGAGGCCCCCATATTTGAGGATACATTTGATGATAACCGTGACGCGAAAGAGGCTATACCCGACTACTATGCTGATAAGTACAACGAAACAGCGGGTAGTATAGAGCATGTTGAAACTACATTACATGATCCGGTCAAAGCGGAGATTTTACCGAAAGTCGAAGAAGTGAGACACGAGGATGGACATAGATCCAAACACAAGAAACACAATCGTACTAAGGACAAGAAGAAGAAGAAAAAGAAAAAGAAGGATAGAAAGAGAAAGCTCCATACCTCCGAGGAGTCCGAGTCGTCAAAAGAGGCGGATAAACCTAGCAAAAAGAGAAAAAAGGTGAAGGTTGAAAAGGAGGTACGCGTTGCCATAGAAAATAGTGAACCAGCGACATTGGAACCAAACGCTAGATTGATCATGGGACAGGTGAAGACGAGTATCATTAGTGCAGGCGATGATCATCCAGACATAACTGAAGGTGAGGTCAACGACTCAGAAGTAAGAGCTTCAATGGAGTTGTTTTCAAGGACATACACTGCGTCAACTGCTAAAGAGCAATCTGAGATCCAAGAAGAGCTTGGGGTCAAGGTGACACAAAACAACGATATCCAGGCAGGTACTTCTTCACCCTCGGATCCAAGTTTGGGGGGCTCTAAATCTGAAAGACATCAAATACAGGAAGCTGGAACTTCAGAGAGAAACGATTCTGATCCACAGTCATCAGGACTGCTTAAACCTTCTGGACCAGCAAGATTGTATTTGGACGGAACCGTTATTCCATCTGATGATCCGTTATCTTTTGGAAATCGCAAGGCCAGAACAATACTGAAAAAGAGACAGAAAAATATCAACAAGGAAGGTGCCAAGGCTCTGTCTGAGGCTTCCGCAAGTTCCGTGGATGAGGACAATAAAGAAAATCATCCGAATGTGCCCCTGTTCAAGCCATATGCTGCAGGAAAGAAGAGCCCAGTGAAGAGCATTAGACCATCAAAAAGTTTTACTAATGAGCATGTTGAACCGAAATTACCTACTGAGCGCAAACAGGTGAAGCAAATAGCGTCGTCTCCTGTAAAGGAACAGAACCCCGGCCAAGTAAACTCTCCACTATTGCAGCCTGCTGTCTTCTTTGACCGAGATGAGTATGAGAAGCCAGAAAGACCGCTTGAAAAAACTCCTGAGCCACCAAAACTCAAAAATAATGAGCTTTTCCTGAGCAGTCTACCAAAGAATCAAAGCACGCCACAAAAATTAGGGTCACTTTCAGGAAAAGACACATCTGATGAGCCTGAAGGGCCTGGCTGGACCAGGATCACCAACGAGTATCTGGACGCACAAGCGTCCGAGTTCAGAGATGCTGCTGCTTGCATGAGAGAGATTCTAGACTCAAAGTATCGTTCACTCAGCGAGGATCTCGATGGAAAGCTCACCGACTTTGTGTCTGAGATGCCAGAAGAGGAGCTGGAGATGTCTATCAAAGAATGGATATACTATCAAGCAGATCAAGCCTCGAAGCTGATTATGGATAAGTCTGAGATGATGCTACAGAATTTCAAAAATGACTCTAAAAGAGCATTGGAAACATTACAGAACATGCCCGTTTACGATGCTGAATCCGATGACGACAGTGTCATGATCTCATAGTAATAGTTAAGTTTGCTTACCAAAGCCTTGCATTTGCTGATCTTTGAAATATGTGTATCAAAAGTAGTCTCTTGGTTTGACACATACCACTGTGCCAAGACCAGCCGGATACTTGGAGTTTCTGGTGTAGAGATGTGTCATTGCTTCCCTTCTTTTTTTTTTATATGTCCCAACAAGGCTATCTACATTTTTATGTGTATCCGCAATCTCTGATGGCGTCAAGCTGACGGCATTGAGTGAACCTCTCCTGATTCGGAACAAAATAGTTCATATTGATATACCAGTTTAGTTCATACTGTGGGACTTGTTGACAAGAGTGAGAGAGTAGCATTCCGGCTGTGGAAGGAATCTCCGTGTGGTTGTACCTTGAGTTTTGATATTTTCTTGTTTATCAGATTATCGGAGTGTCTTCTTGTTTGGATATTTTCAACGGTGGTATCACTACATAAAGCCCACGTTTTCTGATCAAGTTGCCCTCACTTACAAACACGCTAAGCAGGCTGCTTCAAGGCTAGCACAAGGCTTACGAAGACAAGACCTGCGTCAGGAGCTATAGCTTACGTTTGAAGCAAAACAATTCAGTGATGAGTAACAACTCTGGTCAGCTCAACACCACTTCGTCTTCTTTCGGTTCCCTCTCATCTTTTGGATCACACGTACTCCCTGTCGCAAGAGCAGGTTCCGTTGAAAAGACCCGAAATCTCGACAAACGGTCTCTTCCCAGCTTTCAGCCACCAATGGCAAGCGACGACGACATGTACGACCCTGATACAGACAACGAACAACATGCTAGAAAACTCTTACTGAGGTCGAAGGCAAGATCTTCGTCTATCTCGTCCACATCAAAAAACTCGCTATTGAGTGGATACAGCTCATCTGCATATAGGGGCCCCATTGCTGTGCTACCACCTGAGATACTCTGTCTAATATTTTCACATCTAAATTCAAAGATGGATCTCATCACAGTCGCGTTAACTTGCAAATACTGGGCCAATCTAATCATTGAACTAATATGGTTTCGGCCAGGCATATCTTCCAGAACCATTCTGGAAAAACTAGGAACCATCATGATGACGGCGAGAAGCCAAACCACATGGGATTACAGAAATTATATCAAGAGACTCAATTTGTCGCTTGTGTCCCAGATGGTAACTAACGACTACGTGAATCTTTTTATTGGAGCCACAAACCTGGAACGAATCACGTTGGTAAACTGCTCCAGTATAGGTCATGAAAGCATAGCCAGCATAATCAAAGGTTGTGTCAGGTTGCAATCGATTGATCTTACTGGAGTCAAGGATATCCAGGATGATATATACTATGAGTTGGCAAGAAATTGCAAGAGACTACAGGGCTTGTACGCTCCTGGATCGTTCAATGTCTCAAAAGCGGCAGTTCTGGCTCTCATATCCAATTGTCCCTTGCTTAAACGCGTCAAGCTGAGTGATTGCTCAGAGGTAGATGACGAGGTTGTCAATGAGCTGGTGAGACACTGCCCCAATCTTGTCGAGATAGATCTGCATGGATGTGAACACGTAACCAACGAATCTCTCTACACTTTGTTCTCCACTCTGGAATTCCTAAAGGAGTTCAAGATTTCCAGAAACTCTAATATTACTTATGAATGCTTCCAGTCAAAAACTGGTGCCCAGCTTTGTCTTGACAAGCTGAGAATCTTGGATTTCACTCAGTGTATGAAGATCACAGACAAGGCAGTGGAGGAAGTGATTCGGTTGGCTCCTAAGCTTCGAAATGTTGTTTTGTCGAAGTGTACAGCGATCACGGACGCTTCATTGAGGGCTATTGCTACCCTTGGAAAGAATCTACATTACGTCCACTTAGGTCATTGCAGCAACATAACAGACTTTGGAGCTAAAGAGCTGATCAAGAGCTGCTATAGACTACAATATATTGACTTAGCATGTTGCACACAGTTGACAAACGAAACAGTTTACGAGCTCTCTCAACTGCCCAGACTGCGGAGAATAGGACTGGTCAAGTGTGGTCAGATCACTGATGAGGGAATTCTTGCCCTTGCTACAAATGCACGGAATTCTGACGATACTTTGGAAAGAGTTCACTTGAGCTATTGTATGAATTTGACTATCTATCCCATCTATCGCCTACTGAAAGCTTGTCCCAAACTGACACATATATCACTGACTGGGGTGGCTCAGTTTCTGAGGCCCGATATTACACAGTTTTGCAGGGAGCCTCCACAGGAGTTCAATCTTCACCAAAAGTCTATATTTTGTGTTTTCAGCGGGGAAGGTGTCGTGCAACTAAGAAATCACCTTTTACAGCTATTTGAGACTCCGCAGGACCCAGCAAGAGAGGCGGCGGAGTTGTTAGAGATCATTGCATCTGTTATAGAAGGCGTTGACGATATGGGTGACAATGTGTTTACTGAGGATGCGATCCAGAGGGAGAGACTGCGGGTTTTTGCAGATACGCTAGACCGGTTCATCAATGACTTCCATGGACTGAATGTTCCGAGAGCGCATCTTGAGCTTTTTGGAAGATGTGTTTTCACAAGACTTCCCGCCGAGCACGTTCCCAGAATACAAAGGTTTTTCCAATTGCTACAGAATCATCCGCACCACCAAAGAGCACGCCAGAACCAGCCCGCTGCGATTCCAGCTCCACGAGCACACGATCAGTTCACAAGGCTGAGGCAGGATCAAAGGCGGCTGTTGCAACAGCAGCAGCTACCGCCGCCTCCGCTGCAGCAGTTCAGACCCGTGGAGGCGGAGCTGTTTAACCAACAGGGAATCGATACAGCCAACGACGACGAAGACGATGTCATGGAGGACCTGTGAAAACTAGCAAAGCGAGCTTTCCCAGTAACTGTTACCGCTATAAATGTTCTCTGCCATGCTGGTGGAGCTCCACGGTGTGGAAGCCAGCAGGGTGTTTGCAGCTTTACTATATATGATTCTCTGCAGCTGTGCTTCCAGGTAGTCCTTTAGGTAGTAGATGTCACCCATTATGGCGTTCCTGACATCTGGATCCATCAGCATCTGCCGGGGCTCGCTTTTGAGACCGTAGTTTTCCTCTAGCACATTTTCCACATTGATCAGCCTTAAAACCTCCATCAATTGGGCTATAGACTCTATCAGGTAGAGTTCAGCAGAACGTTTCTCGGGCAGCAGGATGTCTGTATCAGAAGTGAACTCTAGGGAAACCAGCCAGTCTTCTATTAGGGGCAGAAAGCAGGGTGCCTGTTTATCACAGAGTTTTTTATAGAGATCTAGGGAGTTGAGGATGCGTGAGTTCGTTCTGTGCTGGTGGAATCGGCTGTAGAAGAGCTTAGCGTGGGAGGAGTCGATAAGGTGGGGGTGATCAAGCAAAGACGGGGTGGTCATAGCGAGTGTGTGTAGATAGATAAAGGCACCGAGCCAGTTTATTATACGATGATGTTAACGCCCACTTTTTGTTTTCTCCCTTTTTTTTATTTATTTTTCAATAGTTATATCGAATAAATAAAATAACTAACTGATTTTATCTTTGTCCGTGCCCCTTCCCCCCCCCCCCCCCGACCACCCGGCAAAGCAAAAACAAGAAAAACAAAAAAAAAAAAAAA